>RDRW01000444.1:0-113020 GCA_007896445.1 Puccinia hordei | reverse complement strand
GAAACTTACCAGTGAATACTAGAAAATTCGCAGGAAAGAATTCCATGCGCTCACCGTAAGAGTACTTAGCGGTGAGCGACTTGCGAATATTCTTTGTCTCGGGGTTTCTTCAACGTTTGGAGAGTCGTTCAACGAGGTTCCGATGAACACCGGATGTACTGAGAAGCACCCCCAGAGGCATCATACAGCTGTTCGCGGATTTCGTTCAGAAAAAGGCCGGGCTCAGTCCGGACAGCTCAATCATGAAGTTGACCTCGTCTCGGGTGAGACTAGCGGGTCGTCCACGGCCTTCATAAGTATCCGGATCCTTGATTACGCAGCGGGTCTCTTCGAATAATTGGATCCATCAACGAAACGATTGGGGAAGAGAAAGAAACACCTAGTAAGTCCTTGATCGAAGTGGGGAAAGGCCTTGCTTGGACACCGAACGACCGCAATTTTGTTGCCGGAGGATGCAACCGATAAACCATGGGGACAACCGGCGTTGTTGTTGGTGGCGTGTTGTTGGCGGCGTTGTTGTTGGTTTAATGTTGGATTCGAGTTGGTGGGGAAAAGGGGCGGTCGATATCAGTCAGTTAGGGGCTGCACAGCAACCTTGTATTGTCACATGACGGTTATGTCAGGCAGAAAACCTTGTATTAAGTTTTTCATGCATGACATAACCCATAACTATAAAGGTTTGGAAAATCGAAAAAAGTCCAAGCTTTTTTCAAAATACAATATGTACATAATCATACCGCCCCTAATTGTACATACATAGCTTTGCCGACCCGGAAATGAGTGTTGGGCCGACCGGGAGTGCGAGGGGGGATTTTGATAACTTGGTCATGTGTAGCGGGGCTGCACCAGCCGGCCGAGTGTTGGTGTTGTAAGGTTTACCACCGGAGGTTTACATCATCCAAATCCGGTAATGATAGTGTAGTAAGTGGCTTAGGCCGACCGGGGGGGGGGGGGGAATGGGTTGATTGGGAGTATGTGGTCACATTATTATGCAAAAAAATGAAATCGGAATTTTTTGGTGGGATGCAATAGAAAGTGGAAGTGTATTGGTACATTGAGATTACTGTCCGCAGTGGTGTTTCAAAAGTGCACATTGAAATGTCTGGTTGGTCCCCGAGGGTAAGGGACTAAAAATAAATTGTTACATAGGGACGAAAGCAACATATTAAATTTTGAAGTTGTAAGTGGCAGAGCTAACACCTTGTTCTCTATCCTGGGTGTGGCGTATGTTGGGGACTAATGTTGTTGACAGTGGTCAAGAACTCGATGGAATGACGTTCCAAGAGCTCAAAAATATGATCAGGAGATAGCTTCACAATAGTATTCGCTGCCCAAGACGCCAACCCTTTGACGAACGGTGGCGCTATTTTGTCACGTATGAAGTTGTGTGAGATTTCTTTTGGGACCCAGCTGGCTGCCCATCTGATATAACCATGTTTCCCTAACGATTTATCGACAATTCGTGACGTCTTCTCTGGTGTCAGATACCTTGCAACCATTGGTTGCAGAAGCTCGTACACCAGTCTCTTCAATTCATCCTGTGCAATTTTTCTATCAGATCCACAGTTTTTTGTGGAAAGAAAAAACGTTTCATCTGCGGTTAGAATCTAGGAGCTAGCGAGATTAACTACAGAAACATACTCTTATCCGCGGGTCAGATGAAAGCGGTTCCTTTGAAAGCTGAGACGGATTTCTACTTTCTGCACCAAGAGATTCACTGCTCGGAGGTTATCGACAAGGCGCGTGCTCGCAGAAGCTGGAGATGTTGATTCAGAATTTGAAGGTTGGTTGCTTTTACCAATGTCTCGGATGTAGACTCCGGCGCCGATGATAGAGCTAGGTGAAATGAAACGGATAGGAGATAGTATTATTCAGTTCACCTGAGGTGTTCAACAAATGTGCCTGATTTCTTTTTACTGACGGGGCGCGTTCTGATAGTATCCATGAACTTGTTGTATATATTGTATGGGACATCTTGTAAATTCCACGGAAACAATAGGGGCGCTAAATTTAACAAAAAACAATCGGTCAATGATATTATTTTTTGCTGCTCAGTGGTCCAACACAAATACTCACCACGACTTGGTTCAGTCTCTTTGACCGAGTTTTTTCCCGTCCCATGCGTCTCGGCAAGCTCTAGAGAGTGATTTTCAGTCCGAATTACCTTTTCTTCATGAGGGGCAATTGACGGGTGTGTTACCTCCAACGCTTTTGGCCTGTCGGAAGCGAATTGCGCTACCGATCCTTTTGATACTGAGAAAAGTGTAGGTAAGTCATCGGGAGTCTCTTTACCCTTTATCTCAGGTGTCTTTGCCACTGACCATACCGCTGAGGTGAATAAATTTTGACCCTCTGCATGATTGCTTTTAAAAAGTAGATGATCCCCAAATTATTCGTCTTTTTCTTGATTCGGACCCAGATTAATGACAACCCTATATAACCGGACCAGATTAACTTCAACCGTCCGAAGGAAGGAAGAGTTGAGATGGGAATTCAGGATGCTTCTGAATTTTAACTCACAATTCTTCTTTTTCAGGACAGCCCCAGAATGGTCAGGCCTGACACGCTTCACCTTTTCTAGAGGCTCAGGCTCGACTATTTCTGGATTTTGCCTGGCAGCTTTCTGCGATTCAGATGGCGTGAGCACTTTGGCTTGAATGTTGTTGGTCTCAGTGATAGCATTATGTTTCGAGTTTTGTGAACTTGGTGATTGTGAGGGGAGGACGTGGTCTTCTCCGGGGATGAGGAGGCTTGATGATTGCAGTTCCAAAGCAGAGGTAGATTTCTCCGGCAATAATTTGGTGCTTTCTGGGTTTGGAAGGGCCATCGTGTGGAGTGATGAACTTGAAGCTTCGACGGTGCGTGAGGTATCGTAGGCTTTCGCCACGGTCTCTGAGGCGCGGCTTGCCGCGACCGACTTCGAGAATCCAAATCTTGCGAGGGACCTTCGTCTAGGATCAAGTGGTGCAGCAGTCAAAGACGACGTGACCAAGCAAACGATACTGATCCAGTTTGGTCGCACCATTTCCTATCTGAGGGCATGGATAAAAGGTGGGAGCTCTGGAGAGAGCCAGTGAAGAAGAGATATGCATCCAAGATAATTCTACGCCGTTGTTCGTGTCACAGGTTATGAACCGTGGCTTGTTTCCCCTGGGAGACCGGTGTTTGAAGTTCTGTAATTCACCGAGATGATTTGGGCCTCAGGCTTGGGTCTCAAGGGGGTGTTCAAAAACCGATGTATGTCAAATCGGCCAATATTTCTGAAACATACTCCTTGGAAAATTAAGCCTAGTGTAGTGACTTGGTGGTGCATCCGGTTGTGTCCCGGAGGAGACAGACATAGTCTTCTCCGGCTGGCTGAGCCGCAGCCGAGTCAGACCATGTGAGCTAGGTCACAACACCTTTGAGGTATGGAGTAGTTATGTACAATAAGGTAGGGTCTTTTATGTATGGCCAATGGCTTGGCTGTCCATTCCGGTGCAGGAATCCCCCCTCCGACAGTTGGCAGGGCAGGGCCTGATATGGGGAAAAGGCATAAAAAGGAGTAGTTTTTCACTAGTAGGGAAAGTAGGCAGTCAAAAACATTGTCTGGCCAACTTTTGATTTTAACCAAAACTCTTGAGCCTTGTTCCAGGGTCATGACAATTCTTCCGAGATTTTCTCTACAAAATACACACACCTCATCTCTTCTCATCCAGATCAAGAAAAAACTGTCTGTGAACCTTGTCTTGAAGAAAACCCACTCGCCTCTGAAGGCAATCAACTCCGAATATGCAGATGATGGGAATGTTTGGTTAGTTCCAGACGAAACGGGACCTCTTTCATTCCCAATTACTTCTCCATGAAGAAATCCGAATTCTCAATATTGCACATACCTCGTTGGAAAAACGATCAACTAAAAGGGACAAGGAGTTTTCCAAGTCATTGGCCATTCAAGCTAAAAAGGGTTTATTTAAGAATATGGGGGTCTTTCAGGGATTAGTTAAAGCAGTTGCAGTTCAAACAGAGCGTGAGAACAATCATAAAACACTTTCTGGTATGCAATTTGATACTTTGACGGGTTTGTAACAACCATGACTGCTATGAGCCCAGCTTCAGCAAAGTACTTCCACAACAATCTGGCCAGTCAATTTCTACAAGGAATGCATGCAATTCATCAAATCCAAGGTGGCCAGCTCAAGGATGGAATTGTCTTGGCAAGCTGTACCAAGGTTGCTGTTTTTTTTTTTGAAAAAAAGTTCAATTTGGCCAATGGCATTACACACTATGAATCTGAGTAATGACAATCAAGTAAAGGAAAAAAAGCTAGAGGATAACCAAACAGAACTACGCAATGTGCTAAAGTTATAAAGTAAGGGGAGGATATGAGAACATTGATCAAATGGGAGACAAAAGCATAAAAAATAAGAATAAAAGGAACACAAAGGAGAAAATGAAATCAGAGAGAGAAAAAAAGGAAGAGAAAATAAGTGAGGTAAGGAAATCAACGGGCCAACTGAGTGGCAAACTGATTTGATCCTATCAAGAATGTGGCAATGGCAGGTTCAGCTTGGCGGTTGAAGAGAAGTTTGTTGAGTCGGTCTGGGTGGAATTGAATCTTGAGCCTGCATAGGGTCCGGCAAAGGATGTCAGCCTGCTACTAATTCAGAGAAATCCTGACCATAGCAAATTATACCAATATACAACTTATATTCTTAGTCTCAAAAGAATGCACACCTTACATCTTTTGTTTCAAAAGAAATTATTAAAACAAAACATATAACACAGAATCTAGATATAACTTCTAAAGTATAAAGAAAACATAGAATATTATTTCAGATTCTGAATCTACATGTAAATTAACCTAGGGTAGCTCAGCAAAAGTACCCCGTAATTATTACTCCTTCATATCCCTTCACAAGGCCTTCAAGTTTTCATATGACTTAAAGATCTACATAACCTTAAATATATGCTAGTAGACTGTGTAAATAAGGTTAATAGAGTTAGGGCATGATGCATAAATAAGGTTTACATCATCATTTCCATAGTTGCATGTACCTGGCACCTGTAATAAAAGCCACAACCAACACCGCTGCTGTCATGCGACCAACCCAACGTACAGATGGGGATTTGGTTGATCGAAGCGCAAAGGGGACTGGAGGATGAGTCAAAGATATTCTTCGAAGCAACTCGAGGATATCTTCGAGTCGAAGTATTCTCGAAGATAAATTCAAGACTAACTTTGAACATGAGATTTACAGACTAATACTGGGCTCAGGTGGGACTCGAAGTAATCAGGGTGATGGCTGATTAAGGGAAGGTAACGTAAAACAATGTTATATTAATTAAGTGAGGAAAAGGAGAAATGTAAAGAAATTACAGTTGCTTTTATAGGCAAGTATTGACATGATGCTTTTGTGAAGATGAGTAAGGAAAGTATTTACTCGCAGTTAGATGTACACGAGTGATTGAAAGAAAGTCAAGTGAAAGCATAATCGATGATATGACAATTAATTCGAAGATCCAAGACAGAGATCCCCAGGTGATGTAATTGGTAAGTGCGAGGCTTGATTGAAAAGGTTAAGCGCCAAGCTGAGAGTCGAGGCATGTGAGCTAGTCCGAGTAAGGGTTATTGGATAAGCGTCGAAGAGCCGTCGAATCACCGGAAAGGGAAATATTCGAATCAGGGACTGGATTGGGTAATAAGTTTTGATGAGTGTCCCGTTGATTAGGTGTCACGCATTTGGTCCTTTGAAAGTTTGAAACTGAGTGTTACATTTGAAGTTCGATGCATATGGAAATGCTGAGCCGGGTTTGGCTGAGAGTGAGAGTTGTAGCGTGACAGATGCCCAGGTATAAAAGCCAAGCTCCTGCGAAGGTCGAAGGTAAAGAATTTCCCACACTTACTACTCTAACTAGTTTAATCAAAGAAAGAAAAAAAAAACCAAAAGAAAATACAGAAGAAAACAAGGAGAAGAGAAAAAACGAAAAATGTCTGAAGTAGAGGTTATTGATTGAAGATGTCAAAGATGTATTTGACAGAACCTAACCTGTTCACCAAGTACGGCGACTAGGGGAGATCGATCAAAGTGTGAGATGTGTCGAAGGGTCAGGGTGCCTTGTTTTTTTGAACACGGGTTCCCTTTTGACTCGGAGGATGCCCTGCCAATCTCGGCTATAAGTAGTGATGCCCTGTCGACTAGAATCCCTCCCTTACCCCCACCATCCAGGTTGCCTTCCGTCGTCCAAATTCAAGGTGCTCGTCCAAGAAGAGCCATTACTTGAGTAAATTATTGAATACCGAACTTATTGGGAACACCAGAGGTGGAACAACCGGGAGATTTGAGTAAGTGACAAAGAGAAGAGAATAGAGTGTGATTTCGAGATTGCTGATAATTTAGAGAGTCTTGTTTGTTAGCTTTGTTAGGGCCGTATCAAAGATACACAACCATGACACCGCCACCGCCGCCGATGTATAATGAACCCGACCCGATTGTCTTGCTTGAACGGCCGAACAATCCGGAATTGACTCGAGTCATTGAAGGAGCTGTGGGGAGAGTCAAAGCTACTGTCGGAGCAATCATTGAAGAAGAGAGAGTCAAGGAAAGAGGAGTCGAGGAAAGAGGAGTCGAGGAAAGAGGAGTTGAGGAAAGAGGAATCGAGGAAAGGAGAAGATTGGAGGAAGAAGAGAGAAGAGAAGTGGAGAATGGAGTCGAGGAGGAGAGAAGAGTGGAAGGGGAGGAGAGGAGAGTGGAAAATGAAGAGAGGGAAACCGACGCTCAATTGTTAACCAAAGGTTTCGTCGAAGGGAGTAGTTCGAGGAAGAGGGTTTACAAGGAAGAGTTGGAGAGAGACAAAGGTTGGTCTTGCAAGAAGTCGAAGACCGAAGAAGATTTGAAGAAGATCAGTTCGATCTTCGACGAACATCAGATGATTCAGGTTTGAATCGCGAAACGAATGTCAAATTTGGTGGTAGGAAGAGATATGAGAGAGTTTATGTTATTGGTGAAGGAGTTGAAGGAAAGTTGGGAAGAAGCTGAGAAAAAATTGAAAGAAGAGGATGAAGAAGAATAGAGTGGTTTTAATTTTATTTATTTTATTATTTAGTTATTATTTTATTAACAGATTTTTTGAAAGATAAGAAAAAGATTTTTTTTAATTTGACAATTTAAGAGAGTGTTCAGAAAAGTTAAAATTATAAGAGAAAGAACAAAGAGAGAAAAAAAAGGAAAAGGGAAAAAAGTGAAATAGGATGAGATAGAGTGTTAAGAGGATTGCCGAGGTTTTTGAGGATAGGTGGTATGAAAGTCTTGAACCAAGGCGGGAGAGTTTTGAAGATGTTGTGCTGGTTCCCAGGAGGTTCAATCTTTGTCGGACTGGAAGCCAGTCCATTCAACAAGATATTGTAGTTTGCCTTTGCGTAATCTCGAATCGAGGATACGACTTACTTCCCACTCAAGGTGATCTTGAACATTAACAGGTTCTGGAGGGGGATGAGTCTTGCCCGGGAAAAGATCCTTGGCTGGCTCTAGGAGTGATACATGAAAAACTGGGTGGATAGCGCTTCACTTTGAAGGAAGGGTGAGTCGATAAGCGTTCTTCAAGATGATTGATTCAATGGTGAAAGGACTTAATTTTTGTTTAGAAAGTTTTTTGGAGGGTCGAGTTGATCAAATGTTGCTGGAGTTGAGCCATACTTTATCGCCAATGTTGTAAGCTGGGGATTCGAGTCGAAGTTTATTGGCTTGAAGCTTGTATTGTTGACTGGCTGCTTTGAGGTTGGTTCAAAGTTGATCTTGAAGAAGCTTGAGATTCGAGAGATAATCGGAGGCTGGAGTTGAAGGTGAGAGGTGAATTGAATTGAAGGTTGGATTCCAACCATAGATTGTTTGAAAGGGTGATTGTTGTGTTGAAGAGTGAGTGGCGTTGTTGTAGGAGAATTCGGCTAAGGCAAGCCATTGGCTCCAGTCGTCCTGCTGATAACTGACAAACATTCAAAGATATTGTTTGAGAATTTGATTAACTCGTTTGGTTTGACCATCTGATTCGGGGTGATAGGCAGTTGATAGGTTGCGAGTTATTTTGAGTTGTTGGCAGAGCGAAGTCCAGAAACCTGAAACAAACAATGAGCCACGATTGCTGACTATATTATCAAGGAGACCATGCTTTGAGAAAACATGTTCGATGAACAAGCTCGCAAGGTCTAATGATGTACAAGTAGTCTTGGTTCGAAGAAATAGAGACATCTTCAAAAAACAATCCACTATCACTAGGATAGCGTCATGACCATCACTAAGGGGAAGTTGAGAGATAAAGTCCATAGAGAGAGAATGCCAAGGAAATGGTGGAATTGGAAGTGGTTGAAGCAACCCATACTTCCAATGCTTCGAGGATTTGTTCCTATTGCAAGTGTGACAACGGTTTACATAATCTTTTACATCCTTGACCATTCCTGGCCAATAGAAGTCTCAAGCTATAAGTTGGTAAGTCTTATCCTGGCCGAAGTGACCAGCTAGGGGAGAATCATGTCTTGATTTGAAGATATCAAGTTTGACTTTAGGATCATTCGGAACAACAAACCTGCCCTTATAAAGGAGCACATCATCTTTGTCGACTGTATAGTCCTTTGAGTCATTTCCTCAAAGTTGACGACAAACAGGGTCATCCTTCTGAGTTCGAACTAACTCGAGGAATTCCTTGTTGAGTTGTCCCAAATGTATTGAGTTAAGAGATATACCAGGGGAAGAAGAAGAAAATATGGTTCAAACATTAGCAGGGTTATTATCAGCGAAGGCTCTCCCCTCCGAGGGATAAACGTAGTCTCAACGTGACAAAGCATCTGGAACTACTGCTAATTTGCCAGGTCGATAGCTTATAGTAAAATTAAATTTGGAGAGAAGTTCCGACCAACGAGCTTGTCTGCGAGTAAGAACTTTAGTGCTCGTGAAATACTTAAGAGCGTTATGGTCAGTCAAGATCTCAAAAGGTTTGAGGAGACTGAGCAAATAAGAGCGCCATTTTTTCAAGCAATGGACAATTGCAAGAAGTTCCTTATCATGAATCTCATAGTTGAGTTCAGCGGATTGTAGCTTTCTTGATTCAAAAGCTACAGGGTGAAGATGCTTTGAAGAAGCGGAAAATTGAGATATTACACCTGCAATGGCGTAGTCACTTGCGTCAGTTTCAACAATGGTTTTACCCATCTCACTGAAGTGAGCCAGAATTGGTGCGGTAGTGAAAGCTTTCTTGAGAGTATTAAACTCCCGTTCTGCTTCGACTGTGAAGATGAAAGGAGTATCCTTTCGAAGAAGATTAGTAAGGTTCACTATGGTTTTTGAATAATTTTTTATAAATTTGCGATAAAAATTAGCAAAACCAAGGAAACCTTGGAGTGTTTTAACACTCGAGGGCTTGGGCCAGTCGAGGACTTTTTGAAATTTGTCCAAGTCCATACTGATACCATCAGTAGAGATGACTACCCCGAGAAAATGAAGAGACGAGTTGTGAAATTCGCATTTCGACAACTTGGCGAAGAGATTATTTTCTCGAAGTCTTCGAAGCACTTCCTTGATATGGGAAGTGTGATCTTCGAGGTTCTTTGAGTAAACCAGAATATCATCGAGGTAGACGGCTACGTATACTTCGACAATTTCAGCAAAGATATCGTTGACCAGGTTTTGAAAAGTGGAAGGAGCATTGCAAAGCCCGAAAGGCATTACAGTATACTCATAACTACCAAATCTGGTTCTCATAGCCGTCAGCCATTCATGACCTTTGGCGATTTGAACCAAATTATAGGCTCCTCGAAGATCGAACTTCGAGAAGTGAGTAGCTCCATGGAAGAGAGTAAGAAGGTGAGACATGGGGGGAACTGGATAAGCATTTTTTCGAGTAACATTATTCAGCCTCCTGTAGTCCACACGGAGTCTGAGGGACCCATCCTTCTTAGGGACAAAAAGTACAGGAGAACCTGTATTCGACTTGCTTGGTCGAAGGAAACCTTTTTCTACATTTTCCGCAATGTAGCCTCGAAGTTCAGCAGATTCTTGCTTTGAGAGAGAATAGACTGGACCAGGCGAAGGTGCCGGGCCTATGAGTTCAATCTGATGATCATATGGTCTTCGAGGAGGGAGTTTATCCGCTCTCAAAGAAGAAAAGACATCAGCAAATTCATGGTAGATGGGGAGAAGAGTCTTTTGGATGGTTTCGAGGTCTTCGATCTCATCATCTTCTTCGAGGCTTGGAATAGTTGTCAAGGGAGGATGTGAGAGGATCAGAGAGTACAGAAAACCTTTAAATGAAGGTAATTCCTTCTCTTCGAAGAAGGAAGGGAGAGATAAGTTAGAGCAATAAGCAATTACCCCGTGATCTTTCGAAGAAATGGAAGAGGGAGAAGCAGGATATTCGAAGTCTCCTGGCAGAAAAGTGTCATCTAACTGAATGACATAGTCGGGCAAGCTGTTTAATTCTTTTTTGACTGGGAGAGAAGAGTTAGTGTCTGGAGATATTTTGGGTCAAAGGTTAATTACCCCTTCTTGCCAGTTAACATCTGGGTTCCAATGCACCAGAAAGGCATGGCCAAGGATGGTATCATCCATTCCTTGGGCATCCAAGACCAAAAGATCCCATTTGAAGCTGGGGAAAGATTTGAATTGAAAAGTCCACTTCACCTTCTTCGAAACCCAGAAACTGGGTTCCTTCGAAGAACTTACCAAGAAGATCGGGAATCTTGATGTCTCAGTGAGCTGAAGGGACTGTTGTTTGGCAAATGTCGAACTAATAAAAGACACATTAGCACCAGAGTCAAGAAGGACCCTGTATGGTTGATTTGAAGAATCAAATAAGATGAATCTCGAACTTGGAACACTCTCAGTGGTCTCACAAGCTCGAAGGTTGACTCGCGGAAAGGTAGAAGATAAGTAGTTTTCTTTGCGAATCATAAGAGAACTACTCATTAATTTTTTGACAACTTAGCTGCCTCACGGGCTGCTCTTTTAGCACAAGCATCCAATTGATGTTTTCCACCGCAATACATACAAAGTCCCTCCTTTTCCCTTCTCGCCTTTTCATCCGCCTTGAGGACCCCTTCGGTGTTGAGCACCTTGGAGATCTCTTGAGGAATCTTGGTTCAAGTTTGTTGGGGGGTTGAGGTCGAAGGTTTTGACGTTGCGGGGTGAATCTTCTTTGACGTCGAATTTGAAGATTTCTTCGAGGATTGATCTTGCGTCGAAGGAGTTGAGTCGGTCTTTTTGGTTCAAGATCGGTCGTGATAGCAGTTGTCCAACTCGATAGTGCAATCAATGAGATGTTGGAGTGTCGAGAGTCGATGACCACTGACCGCAAGCTGGTCGGTGATTCGAGAAGGTAGGCCTTTTTGGAAATCAAAAAGAAGAGCTGCGTCGTTCCAGTCGATATGAGATTGTAAGACTCGGAACTGGGCAATGTAGGTCAAGGCTTTACCGTTCTCTTTCATTGAAAGAGAGTTGAGTTTGAACTCGGCATTGCAAACTTCATTGGGATCTCCGAATAATGTGAACAATTGTTGTTCAAACTTTTCCCAGTTATTGAGGATGCAGTCCGGTTTGGTGTTGTTCAGCAATTCGAGGTAAGGCTCAAACCATTGAGAAGCTCGGCCACTGAGATATGAAGAAGCGTAAAGTACCTTCTGTCGATCGAGGGAGAAGGTTGCCGGGTTGTTGGAAAAGAGAATTTTGCAGGATTGCAAAAAACCTCTTAATTTCGAGGATTGCTCGCCGTCGAATTTGTCGGGAGCTTTCATTCCGGGTGTCCGGAACTTGGGAGTTCCATTACCTCCTCCAGTCTTCAGGGCCTTGATAAGGGATACCAACATCGAAGTTGGTGATTCATCGGCCGCCCTTTCGGGTCCGTTGGAACCTGAAGGATTTTGAGGTGGCGAAGGAGGGGGGTTCCGTCGCCGAGGTCGCCCTCGGTTGAGCGGTTCCTGGAAAGTGAAAGAGTCCTCCAAATCAGAAAGTTGCCGAAGTGGGTCAATAGGCGCATTCTGATTTCGAGTCGAAGGAGGGATTTGTTCGATCAAGGGTCGATTGCCGATGGGAGTCGCGGGGGCTCGGCGTCGGTCAATGTCATGGTCCAGGGAGTGTTCGGCCAGACCTTGTGACCTAGTTCGAACTGGTGTACGTTGCATCACCAAGAGAGATCAACAGTCGAAGAAGTTGACTGTCGAGCAACAAGATATGATAGGGAGAGAGACCTATAAACTTGTTGTAAGACTTAATTAATATACTGTCATGCAACCAACCCAACGTACAGATGGGGATTTGGTTGATCGAAGCGCAAAGGGGACTGGAGGATGAGTCGAAGATATTCTTCGAAGCAACTCGAGGATATCTTCAAGTCGAAGTATTCTCAAAGATAAATTCAAGACTAACTTCAAAGATGAGATGTACAGACTAATACTGGGCTCAGGTGGGACTCGAAGTAATCAGGGTGATGGCTGATTAAGGGAAGGTAACGTAAAACAATGTTATATTAATTAAGTGAGGAAAAGGAGAAATGTAAAGAAATTACAGTTGCTTTTATAGGCAAGTATTGACATGATGCTTTTGTGAAGATGAGTAAGGAAAGTATTTACTCGCAGTTAGATGTACACGAGTGATTGAAAGCATAATCGATGATATGACAATTAATTCGAAGATACAAGACAGAGATTCCCAGGTGATGTAATTGGTAAGTGCAAGGCTTGATTGAAAAGGTTAAGCGCCAAGCTGAGAGTCGAGGCATGCAAGCTAGTCCAAGTAAGGGTTATTGGATAAGCGTCGAAGAGCCGTTGAATCACCGGAAAGGGAAATCTTCGAATCAGGGACCGGATTGGGTAATGAGTTTTGATGAGTGTCCCGTTGATTAGGTGTCACGCATTTGGTCCTTTGAAAGTTCGAAACTGAGTGTTACATTCGAAGTTCAATGCATATGGAAATGCTGAGCCGGGTTTGGCTGAGAGTGAGAGTTGTAGCATGACAGCTGCCATACTTTTCCTACTAAGGCCAAGATAGCCCAATTGGTTGGTTGTAAATAGACTACTGGTCCAAAAGGAAGGAAAACACAAAAGTATTAACCTTACTGGGAACATTAAACCACTTTGGGCCTTTTGGAACATGTAACTACGCACTACCGTAACCAAACCAGTTATACAGGTAACTAGGGCTTAGTAGAAGACTAGGCCAGGCAAAACAGAGCTTCTGCTTCGCCCCCAAGAGCCCAGAATGGATATATAAACAGCCCTTCCTTCCCACGAAATGATATCCCCATCTTCATTTACATTTACCAGATTTTACCCACCATATCAACCAGTCTTATAGCCTGTTATATAGTACAGTTTTTGCTTTTTTTATACCTGAAGTTCAACCAGCAACCCGTCACTTGTCTCAGTAGAAAGTGGGCAATGATCAACTCAAAGATTTTCCCCATTGTGATGAGGTGAGCAATGGGTTGGTATGCCAAGGGGCTGGTGTAATTGGATTTTCCCGGTTTCCTAATGATTTCTGTGCCTGCAACCTTTCAGGACAAGGGGAATACACTCCTGGTTAGTATGTTGGTGTATACAACTGCAAGTGAGCTTGTCAGAGGGACTTGAGCAGATCATTGGCAATTCCGTCAATCCTAGGAGCCCTTTTGGGACTTAACCTTGTGAGTGCACTCGTCAACTCATATTCAGAAACCTTTGGGTAGCTGAAAACCCTAACATTTAGGGCAAAATGGACATCAGACTGGTAAATAGGAATGTGTGTGACAGAGGTACCCTCAAAGATTAACTTAGCCTGCTGTTTTTGGTCATGAACAATGATGCCCTCCCTTTTACGCAAGGGGAGAACTTCCCCACCCAATTACCTGCTGGAAAAACAAAGAACACAATAAAGGTCCCCCTCTGAGGGATACTCCAGAAGCCTGTGCCAGTTATGCTGTTTAAAGGATTGGACTAAAGCCAGGAAGTAAGCATTCCACTGACAGTAGCATTTGCGAGCCTCAGGGGACTTGGATAAGATCATCCATTGGCAAGCCTGGCTCTGGGTACAAATGATGGAGTCAAGTGTCTTCCGGCACCACCACGGTTTGGTCAAAGCCTTGTTTTATTGAACCTTTTGAACTAAAGATTGCTGAGCAGACTGAAGGGCAGATGTCAGCTGGGTCTGGTCTATGTTCAATAGAAGACCATGACAACTTAGCTCAAAATGGGTCAAGTTGTTTGTCTTCCAATGTAGGCCAGTAAGGAGAGCGCCAATGGAAAGTGGGATCAGGGCTTTGCAGGGTAAGGGAAAGATGGAGAGCCTGGTGATAAGAACCAAAGTCTTCATTCAAAACCTTAACATCAGCAATCACCTTGGATCCAAGGAAATTGGACCAAATCAGGTCAATGGTGGTTCAAACCCCTTTGGAGGAATAAAAGGTGGGGACATGTTTAGGGGAAGAAATCCTAAAACCAAAGGAGGAAAGGGAACTTAGAAGATCAATGGCCTTGTGTTCCTTTTTCCTACAGCCAGGAGGGTTCCAGTGTTGGTGGTGAAGATTTGTTTCCATGCAAATTATTGTTGGATGCTGTTGGGAATAGAAGTTAGTCAACCAATTGTTTATTTCATTAACAGAGGATAATGTGGAGGGAGGGTTGTAGATTCTTAAAATGTGGAAGACTTTGCCCAATGCAGAGGAAATTTCCACTCCAACAAAGTTCTGGGAGCCCCCTTCAAGCAGTCTGACAACTTCTGAGGGGATGGAGCGTTGGAAACAAGCAAACATTTTGTGGTGTTGGTTCCACGTTGATGGGGAGTGCTCAAATGAGACATACACTTTCCAGGCAGGATTTTGGCGGGGATGCAAATTGAAGGGGTTAACCCAGGGTTCTTGTAAAATTAGATAATCAAAATGAATAAATGAATTGAGGAAACTTAGCCTGACAGATTTGGAAACGTGGCAGTTCAATTGTAGTGCCAATAAGGAAGTTGTGGAGAGGATTGGAGGAGTAGTCAAGGCAATGTGATCTTGACAAAAAGTAGCAGAGAAACTAGGAGAAGCAAGAACTGGAGGAGGGGAATGATTGGGGGTTACTTTGGGCCTATCTATCATTGAGGAGATAGGTGGTGTTTATCAAGCTATGCCTTCTTGAAGGGGGATTTCATATCAAAGGGTGTAAGATCAACATTCAAGATAACTTCTATCTTGTTCTTTATGCCATCTTTACAAATAATACAAGAATTGTTAAAATCTCTCTTACATAATCTTGACTCAAAACTCCTTGAGCTTAAACCTCAAACAAGAGCACAGACTCTAATGACATCATTCCTTTTAATTAAAACACTTTTCTCTTTTTCTTCTTATTTACACAAAAACATTCATCATTCCTATCTCCCTCATCTCCATCAAATCTCTATTCCTTTCCCATCCATTACTCCTAACATCCATTACTCCCTTCACACATATTCTCGACTTCATCTCTTTATTCTTTATCTCCTTAAATCATTGACAAGTGTCACTATCTCTCTCCGCTTATCTTCTCTCTTTCTTTTCCCCTCACTACTATCTACCACTCGCCTCTTTATTCTTACTCTGTTCTTCCCACTATTCTCGGACTTCTCGCTCTATTCTCGTTGACTTTGTCAATATTATAAAAAGTCCAAGTCGGTTTTCTTTTCTTATTATTCTATCTCTTCATCTCGTGCTTGTTGTCTCAGACTGAACCCATAACCTATTTTTTTTCTCCAGTCCATTATACAATCTTAACATTCCATCCTCTTCCTTAGAAACAACTTCATAACTTATTTATTAAATATTCATTGTTCAAGTGGTATGATCTATTCCTTATCCTTTTTCCTTGTTATTCTCATTCTAATCTTTGTTCTTTTTTAGTCTGGTTTTGGTTCATAGAAATTTATCAAAGTTAATTCAAATACGATTAACAGTCGAAACTCGCTACCATCCAAAAACCAGACGCTTATATCTCAACATGAATTCTATCAACTCTACAGTTATGAAAGCTACTATCAAATCAATTCCTATTCTCAACAAAGAAAATTATTCCAGTTGGAAGATTCGAATTACCAGTCTCTTTAAACTGGGAAAAATCAAGGATGAAATGTATAACGGTACTCCCTCTTTGGACGAAGAAGACAATACTCTTGTTGGAGCCATTATTATGTCTAAAATCTCCGCAGGCACGCATACTAACGTGGTCAACTCCGTTAACTCTAAAGACGCTCAACTTTTGTGGCAAGCTATTGTTAAAAGGTATGCGTCAGCCGAACCTTCTAATAGAGCTCAAGTTTATAATCAATTTTTGAGTATCACCTACGAGACCAATTGGATTGATAAGTTTATCACGGAGGTTCGAAGCTGCCTTAATAAGATGGAGAACGTTGGTATGGTTTTTCCGCCGGATCTGATCACCTATGATCTACTGAGAAGATTGCCGGCCAGTCTTGATAACATCAAGCAGGCTATTACTCACTCAAAGAACGGAGAAGAGATTACGCCGGAATCCTTGCTTAACCATCTTGAAATCCACTGAAATGATTTGAAGCTGTCAAATCAGTCTAAGCAAGATGCCGGGCCGATATCAATGTTGTCGAGAGAAGGAACTTTTTGTCCATCCGGCAAGCACAATCCGCGTGCTCCCCATCCTGAAGACAGGTGCTACATGCTTCATCCGGAACTTTGTCCGGTCTACAGGTCTAATTATGGAAGAAAGCCCGCTCAAGCATCAAACATCAGCAGTCTTTCAACCTTCCATACCCATCTTTCATCTGTATTTGTTCTGGACTCCGGATTGTCTTCACATATGGTCGCTGACGAAAATCTCTTCGTCGCTCTAGACAAGTCAGAAGGAGGATTGATCAATACTAGTTGCGGAGACAATACTCTGGAGATTGGAGGAAAAGGGACGATTGCTATACTTCACAGGGGGAATCGAATTTTTTTCAACAACGTCTTATTAGTGCCTAAAATCAATGCCAACCTGTTATCTCTTCGTCATCTTATCCTTCAACATTATGAAATTAAATTCGAAGTTAACAAGTTTGCAATTCTAAGAGACGGAATGACCCTGTTGGAAGGAGGTTATCAAAACAATCTTCCCATACTTGAGTTCTCACCCTGTAACAGCCATTCTCACTTCTCATCTTCCGAAATTCTTCACAAGTCTCTTGGCCATACCAGTTATGGAAGAATTAGGCACAAGATGGGAATTCCTGTCAAAGCGGATCGTAAATGTGAATCATGCGCCATGGCCAAAATCACCAAGGCTTTGTACAAGCACAGATCCTCTCGCGCACCTAAGCCCTTCGAAGAAATCCACTTGGATTTGATTGGCCCTATTAAACCGATGTCGTATAAGAAACACCAATATATTCTTACTATTGTCGATTCTGCTACTTGTTACTGCTCAGCTGTCCCTATTGCAGCCAAGTCAGACGTCTTCTCAGTGCTGTCTCAACTCGTAGATGTAGAATCTAAACGCCTGGGGTATTATCCAAGCATTATTCATTCTGATAGGGGAACCGAGTTCACAAATCAAGAGCTGAACAAGTATTGTGTCGACCATGTCATACGTTTGAGATTCGCTGATCCTCATACTCCGCAACAGAACGGATTGGCGGAAAGATTCAATCGGACTATTCTTGAATCACTAAGGACAAATCTGCTCGATTCTGGCTTCCCAAAGCATCTGTGGAGTGAAGTGGTTGCTGCATGTGTCCTGATCATGAATCAAGTTCCATCTCATCGTGTAACAGGGCGGTTACAGGACTTTAATAATTGGGAGCTGCGGCGGAGCAATGGCTACACGCGGCTGCAATTTCTTGAATAATGTTTTCGAATAGAGCTTTTAGTTGTTTATTTCCTTCTTCTAGATGGATGAGGATGAAACAACCAGACTTCAGAGGCCCTTTAAGAGGGCCCGATGACAGGGATGAATACAACAAACAGAAAAGGAACATAACGGAGAACCGTCTAGCCAGGAATGGCGTAACGGTTCGCTTAGAAATAGTATAGCTCGTCATGAGTAATTCTCATGCGTGATATACAATATAGAAAAGAGAGAAATCAACTAAAAACCCCTTGAGCGAAGTAGACGCAGGGGGTTTCAGCTTCCCTAACTCCAGGCCCCAGGGGTCAGAGTCGGCGGGTTTTGCCAAACCTTACGTGAAGAGGGTGCCACTAGTGTGGTCACCTGTCACAATCCTTTGTAGCCCTGCTACAACCATCCCCCCCTAAATAGGAGCTGCCCCAGCACCTTTCGGCAAGAGCTGGCCGTCAAAACGGACGCGCAGCCGTCTCGCCGGCGCAGGCGGGCCAGGAGGCGGATCTGATACAACCCTCGGTGGGGATTCCCTTTCCCGCCTAACTTTCTCAGACCCTGGGGGTCTAGCAACCTTCGCCACCGAAGTGGCTTTCCCTAACAAGTCTTTGGCAACCCGGGCCTCTGCCCTTCTTTCTCTTTGAGCTATTGCCGGGGGCGTAGCCCACATGCCGTTGACAACCAATGACCGGAGTGAGACCGGCTTCAAACTATTCCCATTAACGGGTCTTGAGTACTCGACACCGTCTTGGTCAATCAAAATATATGCATTATTCGGCAGAATCGTCTTGACCTCGAAGGGGCCGTACCAACGGGGGGCACCCTTTGTGTGCTCTTCATTGCGCAACTTGACTGACTGCCCCACTACCAATGCATCCAGATCTCGAGCAAACTTCGTTTTCTCATCAAAAGCGGCCTTATTGGCCCCGGCTCGTGCAAAAGTATTTCCCACCGCCATCATTCGGAGTTTGTTAAGCTCCTCTATCCTTGCGGCCAAAGCCTCTTCACCAGGACACGCCGCATTAGCAGCCACTACCCGACGCTTGTCGCCCAACAATCTAGGCTTCACGCCATATACTAACTCGAAAGGCGAGAACTTACTACTGTCACTCGCATGAATCCTTGTAGAGAATAACGCAGCTGGCAGGAAGTCTTCCCAACGCGCCGGATCACCGGTGTTGTTTAAGCGGAACAACGCCTTCTCTAGAATTCCATTAAAACGTTCACACTTCCCGTTAGTCCGAGGGTGATAACCTGAAGTATTTATCTTCTTCACTCCTGCTGCAGCGAGGAACCTGGCAAGGCCCGTAGACAGAAAGTTAGACCCACGGTCCGTAAGGAACTCGTGTGGCAACCCAAACGGTGTGATCACGTGATCAAAAATCGTTTCTGCAATAGCAGCGGCCGTGGCATCCTTCATAGGAATTGCTATGGGCCAAGACGTGCAATGGTCAACTATTGTCAGAATCCAACGGTAGCCATTCTTGTAGCTATCCGGCATCTTGATGAAATCTGACGACCATCTCTCAAACGGTAACACAGCTGGCAAGGGGGTTTGCAACCCTGTTTCTTGCGACGCATGCGAGCGTTCGTGCACCTGACAAGGCGCACAAGTAGCAATATAGTTTTAACATCCTCATATCGTCGCGGCCACCAACCTCGACCCCGCAGAACCTGAAGGGTACAATCCCGCCCACGGTGACCCAGATCATCATGGACTTGTCTGAGCAAGTCGAACCGGTGCGCCAGCGGGATGAACGGTGAACGTTCCAGCAAACCGGGACGACCAAGATAAATCAAGGTCTCATCTTCCCGGTCATACTCAAAGGACGCCCGATTTTTTTCAGCCAGAGCTATCAGCCCCTGAGGGACCCAATCGGGCAACTCCCGCCCTTTCAGAAGGTACGGGACAATCAGAGGCCAGTCCGTATCATCCAGGACATCGCCAATTTCGTCAACGAGCGATAAATCACTTCGCCGCGACAACGCGTCCGGAACCACGTTCTCTGAGCCCTTCTTGTAACGTATCTCAATGTTCATTTCAGCGAACTCTTCCAACCAACGGCAAAGCCTTTTAGAAGGGAGCTTCTGGCTTTTCAAGTAAACCAGGGATGCATGGTCAGTATACACCACAGTAGTGACCACCGCGCCATCCAAATAAACATGCCATTTCCTCCAGGCATGGATAATGGCTAACAACTCCCGTTCTTGAGCCGGGTAGTTAATCTGAGCCTTGTTTAGTTTGCACGACTCAAAAGCAACCGGGTGCAGCCGGTCGTCATCGCCGTATTGCAGCAGCACAGCACCAACTGCAAAGTCAGATGCGTCTGTCTCCATAATGAAGGCCTTCAACGTATCCGGCGTCAAGAGGACAGGTGCAGACACTAGCGCCTCTTTAAGCAAAACAAATGCCACGTCATGGACGGGCTGCCATAAGACTTTGGCACGCTTCTTGACGCCACCGGCGGTCAAATTGTGAAGCGGCGCCGCAATCTTAGCAAAATTTTTAACATAGCGGCGATAAAAACCACAGAGGCCTAAAAAGGCACGAACGTCATAGACAGAGGATGGCCGAGGCCAAGATTGAATACATTCAATCTTTTCCTTCATCGGGCGAATGGAATTATGCCCCACAACGTGCCCTACATATTGAATCTCTTTTAATCCAAAGGAGCACTTTGCTCCGGAACACTTCAACTCCTCGTCGCGAAGGACTTGGAGAACACGTCTCACATGTACAACATGCTCGGCCTCTGAAGCCGAATACACCAAGATATCGTCCAAGTAGACTTGGACAAAGTCATCTAAAAACTCCCTGAGGATGTGTGTCATCATCCTTTGAAACGTGCTTGGCGCGTTTACTAAACCAAATGGCATAACGAGCCATTCGAAGTGACCATATTTGGTCCCAAAAGCGGTTTTAGGGACATCACTCTGAGCTATCCGCATCTGGTGAAACCCTTGTTGCAAATCAATCTTAGAGAAAACTCGCGCACCACGAAGCGCGTCAAAGCACTCCTGAATAACTGGCAGTGGATGCCTGTCTTTCTTAGTGACAGCATTAACCTGCCGGTAATCAACGCACAAGCGCACCTTCCCGGAGGTAGGATTTTTAACAAACACAATCGGTGACGACCACGCAGAGGTAGAAGGCTGAATAAATCCAGCATCCTGCAACCCTGCAAGTCTTTCTTTCAGCGTCCCAAGAAGAGCTGGCGACAACTGACGAACCGGCTGGTGTATCGGCTGTGCCGTACCAGTATCAACAAGATGCTCGATCACACGATTGCGCGTCGAGACTTTAGTTATAGGGGAGAACAGGTCAGCGAACTCTGTAATAAGTGCCCGTAGGCCACCCCCTAAATAAGCTGTATCTCCAAACACGGTTGGTAGTTCGGCCGGCCGCTCTTCTCGCGGTCCTGACACACCTTCCGACTCAGTGAGGGCCAGCAGCTTTTCAGCTGCGCCTTCCCAGATGCCCCGGCGCCTAAGGTGCTTGGGTAGAACGACCTCGTCTTCGTCTGTCAGAGGCGAGAGAACCGTCTCCTGAACTAAGGAGATAGCGGGCAAGCTAGGTTGGAAAAGAACTATCTTACCACCTGGACCCTTAAGCCTCCACGTGTTGTTCTCCCAATCCGTGGACGAAACGTGCGTTGCGATCCAATCACGCCCTAGAATCAAATCGTAGCTAGACAACGGTGCGATCCTGCAAACACAAAGGAATTCTACTTCAGAGAAAGAGAAATGAAAGTTAGTAAGCCGGTTATCTTTAATTTTATCTCCAAACGCGCCGGCAACACAGAACGAAGAAGCAGAGGGGAAAATTTGGAGTGAATGAGTGGAAACAAATTGAGAAGACACGTAAGACGATCCAGCGCCTGTGTCAAGAAGAACCCTGGCCAAGTGTCCTTCAACCTTATGTAGAAAGTCTACACGAATCGTGCTGGCCTCACTCTCCGCCAAACTGGCGGCGACCACAGGCACGGAACCTAAACTATCATATACAACGTCGGTGGCGTCCTCAGACAGCTCATAGGACGCGGTTGTCCCCACGCCTGGGGTATCAACTAAACTCAAGGATGCATCTAACTCAGGGTGATGTATTCCACCCTGAGGCTCGGTAGAAACTGTGACAAAAGGGTTATTTCGGGGAGGAGGAGACAATGGAGGACTAGTCACAGATACTACAACAGGTATCGACGGGAGAGACATTTCCACGTCGACTAATCTTTTTTTTCATTAACTGGGCGAGGGTTATCCTCTTCATACTTCTTTTGGCGGTCCGTCTTGGGTTTCGGACAGTCGGCCAAGAGATGTTCTTTTGAACGACAATTGTAGCAGTGAAGTTTTTTCTTCTGCGTATTTCTATCCCCACCGCCCTCTGTTCGGCGCTTGCCGGAACCAGACCCACCAGCTGAAGTCGACGCGACAACAGCATCTTTACGGTACGCGCTGTCGTACTCCATAGCAGTCACTACCACCTGATCCATGTCCAGCGGTTCCCGTCGGACCTGGCATCGAGTAATCTCCTCCGACACCTTCTTGCTGAGCCCCTTATTGAGGCGTTTGACGAACGAGGTGATCGGGTCGAACGGAAACGCATGCGTCTTTGCACGGGACATCCAAACACGGTAGCGGCTGTAGAACATCTGCAGGGTTTCATTAGGGCCCTGCGCCAGCGCGTCTAACTCACGAGAGAGAGCAGCTGGGCTTGTGCCGAGTGGACTCAAACGTAGTAACCAATCTCGGAACCCGACCCAACTATTGGGACGGGTACCATCCAGGGCGGCGTCGGTGTGATCATCAAACGCTTTTCCACCCAAACGCAGGCCGGCCACCGTGTGCCAAACCTCGGGATGAGCGCGGCGATCAGTCAGAACCACTGCCAACCTACTAAGCCAAGTAACAGCATCGTCGCCTGGCGCGCCCTTAAACTTGGGGTGCTCTTCAGGACAACCCTTGAGGAGCTTTAGTGGATCCTCCTCATACCGAAGCTTCAACGGTTCGGCGGCCACCGGAGGTGGCGGGCCAAAACGGCTGAGATCCTCCGTCTCTTTTTTGACGGGACGGTTGATGTTCATCTGCCCAACCAATTGGGTCAGTATGTCAACGACACCACTGCTTTCAGTAGTAGAAGCACTTACATCCTCTTCATAACCTATGAAATCCTCCTGACACTGCGGGAGGTTCCAATGGTTATCATACCATAACTTTTCTGCTACATTCATAGCGGCGACTTCGGCGTTCGAGTAACGTACGCCATCCTGCGGTGGTTTAGGGACGACTTCCCCTCCGACGGCGGGCAATATAGCCCCCTGTCCTACTGGACTCCGCGGGAGTGCCATTTCTAGCAGAAACAAACAAAGCAGATCCTACGTCAGTTACGACGAAGATAGAAAAATAAACCAAGCAGCCAGACGGAAGCTGACGCCCACAGATCCCTGCCCCAGAGGTCCAATCAATAAAGACTGGGAGAACTCCGACCAGGGCTATAGCCAAGAAAGAGAATCTAGCCTACGTGTGATACGAGTAAAAAACTTGTCCAACAAGGATCAAAGTAGTCCTTAAAATCGTGAAGGGAGATCGTTCTTTTTTCAAGGAATGGCTACGCCCGGGAGGAGTAATCGGTCGAAAATACGTAACAGAGACTCGCTACCACTTGTAACAGGGCGGTTACAGGACTTTAATAATTGGGAGCTGCGGCGGAGCAATGGCTACACGCGGCTGCAATTTCTTGAATAATGTTTTCGAATAGAGCTTTTAGTTGTTTATTTCCTTCTTCTAGATGGATGAGGATGAAACAACCAGACTTCAGAGGCCCTTTAAGAGGGCCCGATGACAGGGATGAATACAACAAACAGAAAAGGAACATAACGGAGAACCGTCTAGCCAGGAATGGCGTAACGGTTCGCTTAGAAATAGTATAGCTCGTCATGAGTAATTCTCATGCGTGATATACAATATAGAAAAGAGAGAAATCAACTAAAAACCCCTTGAGCGAAGTAGACGCAGGGGGTTTCAGCTTCCCTAACTCCAGGCCCCAGGGGTCAGAGTCGGCGGGTTTTGCCGAACCTTACGTGAACAGGGTGCCACTAGTGTGGTCACCTGTCACAATCCTTTGTAGCCCTGCTACAATCGGAGCAACAAGTCACCTTATGAGCAGTTCAAGTTCTCTTCGCTTCCAATTGGATTTTTTCACCCAATTGGAAACCCTGTTGTTGTCTATTCTCACAGGAATAAGGGTAAATTGGAACCTCGGGGTGATCGCGGCAAGCTTATTGGATACAATCCTGAACTCAAATCTTATTGAACACTTACTGAAGACGGCTCTATTGTATGTTCAAAGAATGTTACCTTCCTTGATTACTCCGATTGCATTACCTCCAAGGATGATTGGAGTGACCTAGTCGTCAAGGAAGAAAAGATTCCAGTCCCAGTTGATCCTCCTGAAACGATTCTAGAAGAGGCATCGACGTTCATCAAGAGCGAGGAAGTGGATGAACTCGATGCGCTACCCGTTGATTCAAACGAATCTGTTGAGCGAGAGCAATCTTCTCTAGACGACTCTGAGTCAATCGATGAAGATTTTGATCAAATTAATAATGATCTTATTCCACCTCCTCTAACTTCTTCTGTTAGATTTCTGCAAGAGAGAACCAGCTTGGTCAAGCCTCAAAATTATTCTTATTTGGCATCGGATCCGAGAAGCTTTTCTAAGGCGGTTTCGGGTGAAGGTTCTGAAAAATGGAAGAAGTCAATTGATGAGGAATTGGAGAACATCGAAGGACACAATGTTTGGATTGATTGCTTTACAACCCCAAGTAAAGCCCTTAGACACACTTGGGTGTTTAAAACAAAGCCCGCAACTCTTTCTAGCCTGGAAAAGAAGAAGGCCAGGCTGTGTATTCAGGGGTTTATGCAAACTCCTGGGGAAGATTTTTTTGACACGTTTGCGCCGACTGGGAAGTTTCCTTCGCTTCTTACATTGCTTGTCTTGGCTATGGATCTTAACCTGAAGGTGAAGCAGTTTGATGTGAAAAGTGCATTCTTGTTTGCACCACTCGAAGAAGAAATTTACATTAAGACACCCAAAGGTTCCCAAAGAAAATCACCATTTCTGAGACTTCAAAAATCTTTATATGGCCTCAAGCAGTCGCCAATGAACTGGTACAATACCTTAACCTCTTGGTTTGAAGAAATCGACTACTTGCCTTCAATGTCCGACGCATGCTTATTCATTCATAAGGAAAAAAACTCCTTTGTTTTCTTCCATGTGGATGACCTGTTGGTTGTCGGTAGGGTTGATGAGTTCAAAGACTTATTCCTGAAGCGTTTCCCCAACTCATCAGCACATCCTCCAGATACCTTACTCGGAATGAATCTTACCATGTTAGAAGATACAATCGAGCTTTCTCAATTGAACTTGATTGAAAAGGGACTGCAACTTCTCCAGCTAGAAGATTCGGTTCCGGTGAAGACTCCTCTGACCCCGGCTGTTCAGTTACATGCAGCGTCTGACAAAGATCATGAAGAGTTCAAAAAGCTGGGAATAAATTATTGTTCATTTACAGGTATTTTGAACTATCTGTCTTGCAGAACTCAACCCGATTTGGCTGCTGCGGTCTCTATTTTGTCCAGATTTAATCAAAACCCCGGGTTATCTCATTGGCGTCAGGTGGTTCACTGCTGGAAGTACTTGCTGGGAACAAAAGACTTCAAGTTCAAGCTGAAACCGGATCCAGGCGATTCCTCGAATTGTATTAATTACTATACAGATGCAACCTGGGCCAATGATCATGAAACAAGGATTTCTCAGAGTGGTTCGCTTGCATTTTGGAAATGCTGTCCAATTCTTTGGAACAGTAAGAAGCAACAAAATATTACCATGTCTTTGACGGAGGTGGAGTTGAATGCTCTCTTGGATGGAGAGCAGGAAAGCCAATGGCTCACGTTTCTAGTCGAGGAACTTTGGAAGAATCAACTAAAACCAACTCTCTTTCATATTGACAATCAAGGTTTGCTGGAGAAGCTGAAGAAATTCGGATCCAATTCTAAAACTAAACATTTAGACATTAAGGTTAAAGACCTTCGAACAAAGTACAAGAATAAAGAAATCGATGTGAAGCTGGTCTCCTCTGAAGATATGTTAGCCGACTCATTGACGAAGGCTGCTCCTCTCCGTTCTCTGGCAAAACTTCAGGAGGAGTGTTTTTCTTTTTCTGGTCCTTCAACATCAAGCAAGGAGGAGTGTTAAAATCTCTCTTACATAATCTTGACTCAAAAATCCTCGAGCTTAAACCTCAAACAAGAGCACAGACTCTAATGACATCATTCCTTTTAATTAAAACACTTTTCTCTTTTTCTTCTTATTTACACAAAAACATTCATCATTCCTATCTCCCTCATCTCCATCAAATCTCTATTCCTTTCCCATCCATTACTCCCTTCACACATATTCTCGACTTCATCTCTTTATTCTTTATCTCCTTAAATCATCAACAAGTGTCACTATCTCTCTCCGCTTATCTTCTCTCTTTCTTTTCCCCTCACTACTATCTACCACTCGCCTCTTTATTCTTACTCTGCTCTTCCCACTATTCTCGGACTTCTTGCTCTATTCTCGTCGACTTTGTCAATATTATAAAAGGTCCAAGTTGGTTTTCTTTTCTTATTATTCTATCTCTTCATCTCGTGCTTGTTGTCTCAGACTGAACCCATAACCTATTTTTTTTCTCCAGTCCATTATACAATCTTAACATTCCATCCTCTTCCTTAAAAACAACTTCATAACTTATTTATTAAATATTCATTGTTCAAGTGGTATGATCTATTCCTTATCCTTTTTCCTTGTTATTCTCATTCTAATCTTTGTTCTTTTTTAGTCTGGTTTTGTTTCATAGAAATTTATCAAAGTTAATTCAAATAAGAATTCACACCACCAAGGCCTTCAGGGAATTCATTGGTGCAATGACTTGCAGCGCACTTAGCCCAAAAATCTTTATCTTGGCACTACATCCCAAAGTGGCCCATGCAGAGACACTTGAAGAACTGAGGGGGTCAGGCCTTTAATCTATCTGTACAATTGGAGTTGTAATCCAAGAAAATCCCAGATTTTTCAATGTGGAGGGCTAGGTCTTTGTTGGTGAATGACAGGGTCAGAGATCCAGCCTTCTTAGCCAACAGTTCATTTCATCCCATCCACAATACACAAGCCAGAGCAGAGGTCTGGAAACTGTTCTTTGAGGCAAGTTGAGCAATGTTGGCAGCCTTGCCAATATCAAAGGACTTGGGGACGCCATGTGCCATGACAGAAAAAGTTCTTGGCATGAATTCAAGGTTGGGGTGAGCCTCCTTAGACCAAAGGTTTTTGTTCTCCATGAGCCACTTTTGACAAGCCTGATTCTTTATATAAAACAACATTTCACTGGAATGTAACATGCTGATGTCTTGGATGGCAACAGTCTCTCCATCAACTTTTGCATTGAGTTTCAAAAGAGCTTCATTTGCCTTCTGAACAAGGGCACATCAAGGCACATCTTTGAGGGTGGTGTTGGCCGGGTTGGAGTGGATCACAATGTATTTGGGCTTCAAGGAGGCCAAGGTCTGCTTTGGGGGGAGGACAAGTAGAAGGGACAAGCAAAACCCCTGGAGTAGCAGCCAATGTGACTTACACAAATGATTTCTTGCTGCCAAAGTTGGGAGGAACACTGTTCTTGAGGATTTTTCAAACTCAGCCATGAAAGTTATCATTGGATAAACTTTGGAATTGAGTTGGTCAACTGTCTCCTCAAGCCAGTGTATCATCCTCTCATGGTTATTCAAGAGATCTAAAATCATCTCTACAAATTGAGCATCCAGGAAAACGGCGCCAGATCCATCATGGTGGGCATTTTTGCCAGGAATCTTGTATAACAGAATGTTGAGGCTGGATGGAGGGGGTCAAGTTTTGGGTTGTCAAGGGAACCACGTCTCTGTGTCTTCAACTAGTTCCATGCCTTCTGTATTCAACACAATAAATGGCCAGTTGGGGTCAGGGGGGCAGTGGGAGGGAAGAATTAGCTGCCCAGTGAGGGGGGGAGGGGAAGAGAAACTTTCTGTGATTTAGGGGGTTATGGGGGATAGAGTGAACATGGGGGGTTTGAGGTGTACAATTTTTTTGGTTGTGGACCGAAAGCCTGAAATGATTAAAGTGGGAATTGAACTTATGAATTTAATATAAATTACTTAGTTCATTTTTTGAATACAAGTCCTTAACTATTGATATGAATTGTAGGTTGCTGGTTACAGCGGCCCCTCAGATCAAACTGTATGTGTGAAATCACATCAATTTCACAATGGAAGGCCTGCCAGGTTTCTGTCTGAAGAGCAAGGCTAGGAAAATAGATACATTTCATGTTTACTGGAAATATTTTTTCAAACTTCTTTCAAAAAAAAACTAATTAATGTGTTGAATTTCCCAAGTTAAATGTCAAAGGCTTCTCCTAGCTCAAAAAAATGGATGGGTGACTTGCACATCACTTTACATTACCCATGACCGGTACAAACTGGTCATTGTGGAGACTGGGACTCTAGAAAAACTGATAATTTAGTGATGCTGATAAAAATGATGCTCAAAGTTAAAATTTAGAAAACTGAAGTCCATTTTAAGACATGAGGGGGTGTCAAATATGACCAAATCCACCATTAAAACTTGTTTATTGGAGATTGCAAAGTCCAAAATTTCTAATCAATTGGTTTTCAAAACAGGGTAGCTAAAATGTAAAAAACAGGTTTTGAAAATGAACAACACCTGGTTTTCCATCTAAATCCTTCATCTCCATAACAATCAATGAAAATCACATTTCACATCAGCTCATATTTCACCTTTAAATCCATTGCCTCTTTTCAAAATTTCCTGGCTGTCAAGGTGGGATGAGATCACCAAATCCAAGTTGGGATTTGGTGATGTCATCACCTGGGGGGATGCTCAAAAAATACTTTTATATGTTTGCCAAATGACTTGCCTTTGCAACAGTTGTTTTGGAGGAACAACTCCCGTCAGGGAGTCGGACTGTCTGAGGACCCTGAAAAGCAGTCCTCAGGTACTGGTTGACTAGATGTCTGGGAAATTTGGGAGTTGTTTCTCCAATTCCCGGGAGTTGTTTAACCAAGGCCCTTTAATATGGGGACAAAAACCCTCATCCTTTTGTGCAATATGAATAGTGTGCCTTGAAGAGGGATGCAGGTGAGTTTCACTTCTTGCATGGGAGACATATTTTTAGCAAGTTCAGATTTTGACAAATTTGCCAATTCTAAATGCACCAGGGTACTGGGTGTACTACTGCTGTTATTTTTATTTTTAAAGTTGAGTTGTTTTAATTAATCTAATAGAACCTAGATAGCTACCATACTGCCACATTTGTCATGTCAGCAGTTGACTGTAACCTCTTGGAATGTCTCCAAGGCTGGAGTAAACTTCAAGGAGGGTACATTCTGCCTCATCATTTCTCAATTGGAGGACAAGATTGTATCCTCCCATAGTTTGCTTGATTTTTGGGGGCCTCAAGTCTTCCTTGAATCCTTTTTTTTTGATGAGTATTCTCCCCACCAAATACTGTAATTCTCTCAGCCTGCGGGGCATTACCAAAAAAAAAAAAACCTTCAACCCAAATTGCAGCAATCTGGTCACCCCTTCAGAGGTTGTAAACCCTTTTGTCCACATTTGTTGCATTTTCTGTCAGGCCTATGGAGCAAGAAGGTTTAATTTCCAATGCAAGGGATTCAAATTTCCAAATCAGAGGATTGTGTGCATGCAGAATTGATTGGATATTTCTCATTAAAATTGGTGAAAGATGTTGACCATGATGCTGTCTGTTTTCAAACTCATTTGAATTGTCATATATATAAATTTGAGGAATTTTGGATGCTCTTGTGTGAGTGGGAGTAAACTTCCAATCCTGTGATGGATTGTACCCTTGACTTTGAAAGTGTAAACTCCTCAACCTTGGTTTTGCAAGGCTGTTCTGGTCTCTGTGTTGAGTCCCAATGAAGTAAAAGCAAAGTTGCTGTTAGTGTTGATAAGGCAAGTGTTGTCAATGAGTTGCCTTCCTGGACATTCTGATGTCACACTTGACGGTTGCCGCAATACAACCAGGGAGATAGTGTAAATCCTGTGTAACTATCTCCAAAACCCGCGTACCGCAGTCTGCGCAGCTTGAACCAGCCCGTGTGACTGAGAGCCCGCTCCAAAGTTGGATTACAAGCCCCCGTGCACCTGGTTAGACCCAGTAAGGCTCCCAGCATGGCAGGCGGACACCAGAGCCAGTAAAAAAAATACAAGAGTGTCTTAGAGCTCTGGGGTAAGAGGGAGGTACTTACTTAAGTTAGCAGTATACACTAAAAATGCACATGAAAGTTTTTGAAATTCAAGGTGCCTTGCGTACATATTTTGAACTTTCGCAGCAAAAAATGGTTTACAGCCAGAAAGACTCCAACATATTTCAAGGTGGTGATCAGTTTTGTATTTCTTGCTACCGTTTCTGTTGTGTCAGTTTTCGTGGTGTTGAGATAGGCGCATTGAAGGTATTTGGAAACTCGGCCTCCAACAAATCCCTCAGGTCATTTTTATCGTACATTAGTGGCTGGCAAGCCCAGTAGCTTACTGCAGCTTGTTTCTCAGATGTTGAGGTGTCTTGGGAGACGATCACGTCGTGTAGTGAATGGTGGAATCGGAGGGAGTGGATGTACTGGCTTGACAGACTGATGAAATGATCACCTGTGGAGAAATCACGGCGGTAAGCTAGATTGACTCTAAATGATTTCAAATCTATGGAAATGAGTTTACAAAATCGAGGTAAGGACCAGGTTACTCCAAGCGGGATGTCAAAAATTGTCCGTATTCCGCGCGGGTGGGAGCTCTTTTGAACAAGTGCTTCGAAATGGTCATTGAACTCCTGAATTTTCAATCCTAGTTTGGTCTAAATTTCAGGGGACGATAGGCATGATGAGGTCCTTGATTAGTAATGAATATATCATCTGAATAGTATTTGACGTACCATATCACCCAATCGAGCATGCAATTCGCAACAATATCCATTCAACTTACAAAATTGCTTCCAAGCATAGCCGTCTTCTAGGACCACCTTGTCCTCAAGACACTTTTGTAAAAAACAAGCGTTCTGAACGGTCGATCTAATTCATTGGTTTATTTTTGAGATAAACGGGAAAATTTGAGTCAGCTCCAAGAAAAATCCCTCAACCGGAAAGTATTTTGTGCCTAATCTAGCACTTGAAATAGATCGGCAGTTAGGTCCAAAAGGAATTGGATTGCTTCTCTTTTTTGGCGAGTTTCGACAGAAATAAAACTCGGATCTTCTCACCGAATTTCTGCTTCCAGTTCCATAATTTTAATGATGAGGTTCAGGCTTTTATTCAAGATCAGCTCGTCCCATTCCTGACGGAACTTCAAAAAGCTTTCGATAGCATTAATGAATTCGCGCTTGACCAAGTCGAGATGATCTGTTCCATGTCTTTCATTAGATGGAGATTCTTGGCCGTAACTTGAGCTCGTCTTGCGTGACTGTTTGGAGGGCGTCTGACGGTTTGATTTCGAGAGGTGAGGCATCTCCGGCTGATGATAGTTTGTGTTCCGGTTTTTCTGACGTCTGGCAGTTGGTCACCCGAGTAGCAAAGTGTGCCCGACCGGGAAAGACCGTCGGGTAGCGAGTACATGCTTTACTTTCCCAGACCGCAGCTCCAGGTTGAAGTTCCAATTAAAGCTCCACAATCGTTGCGGTAACTCGGCTCGTTAGGTATATTTACCGACAAAAAGCCTAATTGTTTCACACTCGTGACTCGTTAGGTGTTCGCCAAGTAGCGAGCTCGACAAATCACCTGGCCTTTCTCTAAAGTTACCAGAATCTACCGAGCTTGCTAACCCACCCCTCCATAACCCCTCAATACCCCTCCGACATCGCATATCGTCAACCTCAACCATCATGGATCCCGCTGATCCCCCACCTGACAACTCGACATCCACCCCAAATCCTAAAAAGAAACAAGCTCCAAACTGGACCCCTCAAGAAGAAGAACAGTTGGCTTGATCGTGGATAAATGTCAGCGAGGACCCTGAATACGCTACAAATCAGACCGGGCAAATGTTCTACAAGCGAGTTGAGGAAGATTTCAACTCACATTCCTCAACAGCCTATTGTGATTGGGAGACTATTAAAACTCGGTGAGTCCGGTGGGATTCATTTTTTTCTCATCAGCAACTGGTTCTGATTGAATCTTTTTATACAGTTGGGCCAATCTAAACACTGCTACCCTTAAATTTTCTTCAATATACCAGGCAATTGAACGCAACCCTCCCAGTAGTAGCTCTCCAATGGACTGGATGAAGGCCGCAAAGGATATGTACTCACAGCAAACTTGTGGACAGCCGTTCAAAGTTGAATCTTCTTGGGAAGTTGTCCGGAACCATCCAAAATGGATTGGTGATTTCACCTCCTCAAACCAATCCCACACCCCATTGGTTCCACCATCTTCTCCTAGCACAATCTCTTGACCCGAGGGGGTGAAATCAGCCAAGCGACGTCAACACAATACCCAAGAAAGCAAAGTGGAGGACGCTTTGAGTTTGGCACATCAACAACTTAATGTAATGATCAAGAATAATAACATCAGTCGGCGTCAAAACAAACTTGTCAAAAAAATGTTCAACCTTGAGAAACAGAAGGCCGATGTTCAAGCCTCTGCCACCCATTTGTCTGTGATAATGCAATCAGAGGACAATTTTCCCAACTCTGAGAGCAAAATGATGTTAAGATTGTTGAAAAACAAAGTTTGAACTCGACTATTAGCTGTAGCTGATGATGATAACTTTCCACCTGTAGCTGATGATGATAACTGTCCACCTGCTTCTCCTGACAATTGAATGCTTGTTTCCTTTTCTCACTTTTCTCACTTTCTCCTTGCTTGATTTGAAATGTCAAATAAATTTCTGTTGTGAGACAACATCAGGTAAAAATAATTCAATGATACATATTGCTATTGTGATAAACCACAGGCAATCCAATTGTGGGTCTTGAGGTCATTCATGAGAGTATAATGGGCAGGAGAGCTATGGAGAGCTGCAGTGTTTCCTGCCAGTGATTGGAAGCTATGGAAAATTGTGGGATCATGGACACTTGTATGGATAGTGGTTTTGGAGATACTGAGGGGAGGAGGATCATGCAAGAAAGGATCATGAGGAGAGTGTTCCTCCACTATCATGTTATGTAATATTAAACAGCATTTCATGATTGAAATGATATCTTGGCGATGCCATAATTGAGAAGGGCATGCAGCCATCCCAAACCAAGCCTGTAACACCCCAAACGCACGTTCAATGTCTTTTCTGGCTGCCTCCTGGAGCTTGCACTGGCCAACTGGGATAAATCCCATCAGCAAGATAGTACCTGTAAGGGTACTTGTGATTATTGACCTTAAACAATACCAAAGAAGCTTGACCTAGGGAACTGATTAGCTTTGAGTATGATCAGAGGGGGAAAAAGATGATGCTCAAAGCTTACCAGAGAGGTAGTCATCAAAAAGGGGACTATTGTGCAAGATGTTGATGTCGTTGTGAGTACCCGGTGACCCAAAGAAAGTGTGCCAGAAGCAAATATTTTGAGAAGCAACCGCTTCCAACACCATGGTTGTTTCACCCTCCTTTCCTTTGTACTGTCCACTCCATGCTTGCGGGCAGTTCTTCCAGCCCCAATGCATGCCATCAATTGACCCTCTACAGCCAGGAAAACCACGTACTTTGTATTCTTGCATGATCTGGGCAAGCTCTTCATCATTTGGTCCACGCAAATACTCATCCCCAAAGATGGTGATGATGTTGGAAACAAAGCGCTTCAAACATTCAATGGCAGTGGTTTCGCCGATTCGTACATATTCGTCAGTAGAATCTGCAGGGCATCTGTAGGCCAATTGACGAATAGCGCAGGTGATCTTCTGGTGGGGTGAAAGGCTGACCTGCCCACAACAGTCCTTTTAATCAATTTTCAGGGCTCAATTGGCATTTTATTGCCAAAAAAAATCCAACACTCACTTTGCGGAGTGTCCAGTAATTATACATCATGCCCTTGAAGGGAATCCACTAGTCTCAAGAACATCAACTTGCTCATTTGGAACCGCCTCTCAAACATTCTGGAGTTGTAGGTGGAATCTAAGTTGAAGTAATCAGCTAGTAGACAATCATTTGCCGCTACTCGGTTTCTGAATATCCATCGTTGACAGTGGTTCCGATAGTTTTCATTTGCTTTGGCTTCACTTTGCTGGATGTCACTGTTGAATTCAATCAGGCTGTGAGATAAGCTGAGAGGAGGTACCGGGAAGTATTGATTGAGTGGGCAAAGAAGGAAGGGAATCAATATAGGCATGGTGAGTAATGCCAATGGAGTTGAAAGATAACTCACCAATGATTGTGTGATGGGTCCTTTCAACTCTATGTAGCTAGCTAACGAGTGTACTACAGTTTCACGAATGTGAAACTGTCACTTAATCTTTCTCAGCAGAAGCCAAAACTTGCTACCAACTCATTACTTAAAGAAAATAGCACCACAACAATTGTGGATGCTCTAAGGGCATCTCCACCGCGGTTGCTATATGGGGTTGCTATGGTAAATATAGCAACCCAAACCCCATATAGCAACACCACCAAGGTTGCTATATCCAAAATCAACACAGCTCCGTTGCTATAGCAGTTCCACATCTGGAACTGCTATAGCAACCCAATAGCAACCCATCGGCCAGATATCACACAGCAAACAAATGTGATATCTGGCCCCTCCCCCCTGGTCACTTTAAGCCACACACAACCGGGAGGCTTCGGTGACACCCAAAGCCTTTCACCACCCCAAGCTGCAATATATTGTAGCTTGTGGTGTGTAGCAGCCCAACCTCAGGTTGCTATGACTCCGGCAAGGTGCCCCGGCACAGTCACAATAGAAACCCGGATATCTCCCCGCGGCACTGCCAGCATAATTGCCTAGGTTGTGTTCATCCCAGTGAAACTAGGATGCAAACAACCAATTTAAAGTAGGTTGAACTCAACCAATGAAATATAAAACCAAGGGGGGTCCCTTGGATTTATATTTCATCATTTTATTTCACCCAAGTTTAAATTGGTTGAGTGCATCCCATTTTAACTGGGATGACTTCATCCTAGGCAATTATGCTGGCAGTGCAGGGGAGATGGCCTAATTGCAGGAAAGGTTGCGAATCCCGCGCGGGGTTTTTTTCCCCTGCCAATTTTTGTTTTTTACCCCACCAAAATACTTCTCCCCCTGTCCCAATGGTCCTGGGGGCGCAAGGTATACCACTGACACACTTTTCTGGATTAAGTTCAAAATCATTTTGAAGTGGCGCATTGTTGTTGTTTTTTACAAAGCCTTCAAAGAATCTTCAAAAAAAATCAAAGGCCTGGTAGAATCTTCAAAGAGAAATCAAAGTCTCTTGTTTGAGAATTGGACCAAGAAAATTATGCTCTGGGATTTGTGTGGATTCATGCGGAGTAGGACACATACTCTTTGGATTGAATGATCTTTGATTCCAGTTTTTGAATTTGAGATTAGTTTGAATTAAACTTGAATGCAAAAACTGGATTTGAAGATCATTCAAATCCACTTTGAATTGAATTCAAATGTGTTACGTTGAATTCATACAGGTTCTCAAGAATCATCATGAGAACCGCTGAAGACAACTTGAGAAATTTGGGGTTTCAAGTTTTCTGAAGAACCACAGTTCTCATAGTGGCTTGGAAACCCAAATTGGTTTCCAGGCTGTCGTGAGAAAAGCTCACAGGTAAACTGGAGGACAGCTTGGAAACTCAAAGTGATTCCTATGCCTTTGTGAGGACAATTCCCAACTGAACTTGAGAACCACTTGAATTGGACTTGAGATCCACTCAAATACAAGAAAACACTCACCTAACACTGCTCCCCCCATTAGAACTTCATTGAGCTGTGTGGTATTCCAAATCCTGTTTCAAGTATCGTTCAGCTTAATATTCTTTCATCAACTTCCAGGAGCTGTAATATCAGAAATATGATTGCATAATTTGAATCTAGGGTTAATCTAATCTAAAGTCACCCATTTATGTTTTAAGGTTTGCACGGCCAAATCAAAAGATATATAGTTGAGAAGATGTCACTCTGCAACTAATGGGCTCAGCTTCAACTACTCATCGAACTTCAAAATGCATCCTCAGCCTTGAATGTATACTCAGCTTTGAGATGCTTCAACAAATGCATCTTTGACATTCATCTCATTTCAAATGCAATTGCGTGACACTTAACTCAACGAACATCTTTGACATTTAGTCAACCTCCTTTGAACTAGCATTTCTAAAGCTAAGAATTGCTTAATCCGGTGATCCTCAGTATCTTCAAACTAATCAATAACCCTTCTTCAATTAGCACTCAAGATCTGAACTGTCAGCTATGTGTATGAAACACTGGCTTAATTTTACAATTAAACCAGGTACTGTCACTGTGCTGAAAGGTTATCCGAATAAATAATTGAATTTATTCTCTCTATAGTGTCCAAACTATGCACAGAGGATAACCTAAAACTCCTTATAATTGAATATTTGATATACAAATCACTCAATTGGAGAAGACTAATAGTTAACCGTGTAGGTTTGGCTATTCTTTGTCTTTTTGGGAAAGATATAGCAATAAAAATTGCTATTAAGCAGCTGGCAAGCACTTAAGCTGATTGGCTACTGTCAGAGGTGGTAGTCTTGCAGCAACTGCTTTCTAAGGAACAGATCAAGGCCAAGAGATGGGGAATTCTAAGGTAACTTGAGACTATTCCAGTAATAAAGGTTGGGTTGGATATAAAAGGGATACACTACTCTAATAGTAGGAGGAGAATATTCAGAGTACTTACAAAATGGTACTGGGGGAATATGCTGAGGAACCAATCCTAGGCCAGAAATGGCCTCCTTTTATATTCTAGAGATTCCTTGAGGAATGTTCTAGAATGTTTATTCTAAATTCTGCTCTAATGTATTACAATTCAAATGTACAATGATGTAATGGGAGTTGTATTGAATTGAGCACAGTATTTTCTATGTCCCCATGACCTCATGACATGTATGTATAACCAATCACATCATGGGCCAATTCATTTAATAGAACAATACTGGGAAATTACCACGCACTCAGGTAATTTCTTTCTTATAAGCATAAATGTATTATTATCATATTTATGCAAATAAGTTTATTGTCTCTCAGCTTTTATGACAATACTTTATAATCTATATTTTTTACGGTTATTCCATCTCTTACTAAGTACCTTTTGAGATATGGTAAAGTAATAGAAGGAGTTGGAATTTGGTGGTGGTTTGAGTGAGGTACCCCACCTAATTTTACATGAAAAGTTGATTACTTTAATAATATTATAGTATATATTATTGCTAATACAATATTTTATTAATATTTTACATTGAAGTCAGTCTTTAGGATACTCTGGAGTATCTCTAGGGCTGACATGAACCCTCAGCCTGGCACTTACCCTCTTTCTTCAAAGCCTTGCACTTACCCTCTTTCATCAAGCCTTGCACTTGCGCTTATCTTATCACCCAGGATTTACTCATCACTCATCTGTTCAAAGTTCATCTCTATCACATGTTCGAATCAATCATATTTATTGTCATAGCATTGACTTTAAACCTCATTGGTACATCTTATCATATCCGTGTATTTACTTCATACTCGTATCTTACCTCAACACTCATTCATCACTCAGATTCAACAATAGTTCTTTTTGAATATAAGTACTGTTGTACTTTTCTCTTCATTCTCTTTCCTCAGTTAATTATAATAAAAGTTCTTTACGCTTAAAATCCTCTGAGTCCAACTTGACCCATTACCTTGAGTTGTGCTCACAGACTCCCTCAAGCATCTTATCTTTGAACTTATCTTTGACGACCCTAGCCTCATTTCTCCATTGCGCTTCGACCAGCTAAATCCCCTTAGTACGTTGGGTTGGTTGCATGACAGAAGAATTATAGTGAATGATAAGTACATAGTATAAATATAGAAGTAGTATATAGTTTAGTGTCTGGTCACAAGACAAATCACATGCTCTGTGGCACAGCCTAATTATATAACCTCACCAGCAGAAATAGCTCACTTTATGCACTCCCTGCATGGAGCAGGGCAAGATTAGATAAAATCAGCAGCATGAATAGCTCAATTTATGCACTCAATGCATAAATGCAGTGTAGAAAAAGAAAACACGCCAGCATAAATACCTCAATCAGATTTTACACCAGCAAAATTCCCTCTTATTTTACTACATAAGGAGGCTACCTCTCCCCTCTAGAAAGGGGGGGGGGGACATAGAGAGATTGATTGATCCCGCTCCCATATAGCTAGCAAACTAAATAAAATTACCCATTCATATAATAGTGTGATCTTAATCAGGTGAACCACAACACAATCTTTCATATCAGTGTAAAATACACAAAAGAAATGAAAGGGGGAAAATTGTGCTCTTTTAAATAAAGTTTAAGGAAGAGGGTACAGCACTTTGAATATATCACATTATACCAAAACATCCTTCTACTCATTTTTTCAGAATGCATCTAAAAATGTAAAAAAAATCAAACATACACATATAAATACTGTTCCTCATCAATTCCAAAAGCTTGTACTCCATTTACCAAAACTTTCTGTAAAATTCCATCCACTATCTACTTCCCTGATCCCTTCATCAAGCTCATTGCTGATTATTTGTAGTTGAAATTAGATCTGTGTCTGATAAGAGATTTCTACATAAAGATTTCTCTTAAGAAAGTTATTAGCCACAAAAATAAAATAAAAATTGTTGTGTTAAATCTTGTAGTAACTAGAGGGGCAGGTCTTTCAAACCACCCTTAAAAGTTGTGATAGATTGACACATACCTGAAATACTATAACTGCTATTTCCCCCTCACAGAACTACCCCCATCCAAAAGGAGTTCTCACAGCGGGAGGACTGGCAGGGTGATGATCAACTTGACTGACTGATCACCACTGGAGTTTTTTGTAATAAAAGTACTGCTGAGGTGCAGTTCTTTTATTCCAATCCCCATCAGCCATTCTTTCTTCACTTCTAAGATCTCTATAACCTGTACATCATAAATCTTTGCATACAACCATATTTCTTTCCAATTGTCACTTATCTCTAAGCTCAGTTACATAAATACAAACTCCTTGATGATTAGTTGAAGTCAGCTTGTGACCATTTATGATCCTGCACTCTGTGACAATATGATACACCTCATCACACCAGAGAAGCTTTGTGGTGATCAGCCAAAAATTTCCTCCACCACTATGATTGTGAATCATTTGACGACTTGTTTTGTCTGCTTCAAGGCCCAGGTTTTTGCACATCTCAATTTGGTGCACACTGATTGGAAATTTGGGATAATCCTCAAATATGAAGATTCCATTGGCCACATCATTTGGATATAGAATCAATGACTCAAAATGAGGTAAGTATTTTGATTATATTGATGCAAAATTCACTTTTTAGCTGATAATACTGTTTTGTTGTAGTCCCCTGACAGCCTCAGAACTACAGAGTGGGAAATTAGCCATCTCTCATGGCCTTCATCAGAAGACAACAGCTAGGATAAGTGGCCCACATTTTCCTCTGGAATATTCTTTTATTTACTCTACACACTTCTGTTTCTCATTTCTCTAAGATACTTCCAAATTGGGTTTTTATGTTTTTTTTTTCATAATTTTATTTTTCTTTCAAGAAGTATTCCAATTGGCCATGATATTTAAATTTACAAGGGAATTTAATTGAAGATATATCCAAATTGTTGTTAATTTTTGCCATCCTTTTATTTTTCTTTCAAGAGGTATTCCAATTGGATGCAGTAAAACCTCCTTCAAAGCAGTTGTGCTGGACATTGAGGCAACACTTGATCAACTGAGTCAGCAAGGGGATTCTTGGAATAAAATGCAAATCTATTTTCTTAGTGAAGTTAATGTTGGGAAGCCTTTTGATAATAGGAATGACTTACATGAGCAGGTACAATATTTGAAGTGGTATTTTTTTCCACCATAGGCATTTTAGAATTAGTATTTAAGCCCCCACTCAAAAATTTCACCTGCCTTAAATAAAATTCATTTCCAGGTGAAACCTCAGGTTGATTGCACACATGCAATTACATTTCCTCAATTTTGCATTCCATGTTCCTATTTTCATGTCAAAAAACATTTGTATCATTATTCTTGGATACTAGTTTCACAATATAAAGATTTGAACACAGGTATTGAATCTTAAAACTCTGTACTCACCAGATAAAACATCCCCTTAAAAATGGTTTCCCTGCAATTAAACTTTGTTGTAGCCACTTGCCTAATTTTGCAGCTTGGTAATCTGGCTCTGAGGTTTTCTGGTATCTTTTCAATATCAGCGGGTCACAATTTTGGGTTTTGTATTTATGGATACAAAATCCTGCCTTTGATTAATGTGGAGTTGTAACCAAATGAATTTTGAATCAGTTAATTTTGATTAAATATGTTGGTAACATCTGAATATTCTTGAAATTAACCCCTTGATTTAACATTGTAAATATATGCACCAGAAAACAATAGCCTCTCTGTTTGATAGTTATAAAATGAGTGGGCCAAATCACGGCTTGGAGCTTGTCAATTTGAGTAAATGTTTCTGTGGCAAAAGGACTAGCAGTCCCAAATTACCTGATGGATTTGGGTAAGTATAGAAGCATATGGGCCTTGGTTTTATTTGACCATTTGCCAGACATTTTGCTTATGTGATGCATAAAATCTCACACAATCAATTCCAGTCCTTGTATGTAGGTCTCCATGTCACAAATTCAGGTCTAAAATTCCGCACTGGATAAGTAGAAAATTGAGAACCAGAGAGCTTTTATTTCTCCTGTAATGAATAAGAAGATGAATGGGGCTACCTGAAATGTGGTTGAAAAATCTTTACCAATAAAGAAGGCATGGTGTCACATCATATAAGTTGCTTGAATGGGAGGTATGTTTATGCCCTCAGGATTGAAGGATTTTAATCAGGCCTCAAATTGGATTATCTTGTTGTTTGGTAGCCTATTTTCCATCAGGTCTGCAAATAAATACTTCAAACAAACTAGTAGTATTACATGCAATATCTCCACTGAGGTTTGTTTATGACCATCAAATGAGGCCAGTTCCAAAAACGAGTTGAATATTCTAGGATGTGAATTTTGTGTCATTGCAATGTGTATTCTTTAATATACATGTTTATTCTGAAATCCACTTGATTTGTGGTTTATTTGGCCCTTCAACCTTCTGCAGTTTTAAAATTGATTTATATATCCCAAAGGTCATGGGATTGGGTCTTGGTTTCTTCCAACTGCTGGGCTTCTGCACTGCCAGCACAATTGCATAGGATGAAGTCATCCCAGTTAAACTGGGATGCACTCAACCAATTTAAACTTGGTTGAAATAAACTGATAAAATATAAATCCAAGGGACCCCCCTTGGTTTTATATTTCATTGGTTGAGTTCAACCTACTTTAAATTGGTTGTTTGCATCCTAGTTTAACTGGGATGAAATCAACCTAGGCAATCATGCTGGCAGTGCTGGAAACTGAGGAATCCCAAAGAATGATCTCAGAAACTCCAATGAGCACTGCTGATCTTTTGAATTGGCATGTCTTGTTGGCTTTCCTGGGGTTAGGGGTACTTGTGTTTTCAGCTGCCATGGGTGAGTCAGCCAAGAATGCAAGGGGGATAATCATAAGGAGCAATTCCTCTCTCAATCCTGCATTTTATGCAATGTCACATTCATTGGACAATTAGATTTATTTAATGAAATGCCAGCTTTTATAATATGAGAAGATATTGTACCACCCTTGGTATCATAAGAGAGGCCTACATCTTGGCTTCCATCCACTGCAACCCTTATTCCAAGTGCACATTTCTAATGACCAAGAGTTCAAGTCAAAGTTGCCCACAGTATCATTTTGTGATTTCATCCACTCCCATCACATACAAGAAACATCATGGACTTATCCTACAAGTCCTTCTTTTCTTCCACCCAAAACTTTCTCCTTTGTAAGCTTTCTATGCAGGGTATGTGGCTCATCTATCACCTTATGGCTCCAAGATTTGATCAGGAGATGCACGCCAATCAGGCCTACACCACAGAAGCATTTATACACCTTCAAGGTGTCCTTTTTGGTGTCTTGAAGACCATTTTCTTCAATTCAATAGACCTGTCAGCAGAATTTTTTGTCTACGAGGCAACTTAGAATCAATTGAAAATGAAGGACTGCCAGGCACATGCAGTCTTCTGGGCACCTTCAGGAAAACTTTTGTACTATGTTTTCCTGAAGGCGGATTTTTTCACATTTTTGTCTTGAAGACAAATCAGATGTCATCAAGGTGCACCCGTGGGTGTACTCATGGCCAGGACGGCGGGCAACTTTGGCCAAAGGCTACTTTTTAAAAATGAGAAACACAAAAAAAGGGCAATACAGCTCTTGGAAGATGGGGCCCTCACATGTAGCTTTCTGTTTAGCCCGTAGGCCTCTCTGTGAGACAGAGACCCTACGGTGCTCGCACAATTTGGGGGGCTCTCGAGAGGCCTGGTGAAGCTCCTGGCAAAACCGGCTTGAGGGGATTCCCTCCGGTTGAAGAGGTTATACAACCTCTTCGACCGGAGGAATTCCCTCCGGTCAAAGAGGCTGTATCCGAGGGTCTGACCAAGCCCCGAAGGCGTACAAGACGCACCGGACAAGCCCCCCCTGGTGGGCGCCCCAGTTGATGCATTCAAGCCAACATCCGCACCAATCCCACAAGCCAAGTGGGAAACGCTCAAGCGTTGACCAAGAACTTCGCTAGATACGCAGTCAATCGGAAAGGAAACTCCCAATGGTAAGCCTCATAAGCGTTATATTTTTACCGCCTGACACTTACCTCCCCCGATCGGTTACCAGTCTCAACAGCATTCGGCTCGGAAAAGAAAAACTTAAGCCTTCCTCATCGATTGGTCGCTGAGCTTACCGCCCTTGGCCACAGCGTCAGCTCAAATTCGAATAACTGGAAGGCGCGTAAAATTACCGAATCATCATCAAAAGCCAAGCCTTCAAGCTCCAAACTGAAATCTGGAACGGCATTGGAGAAATTATTGATTAAACAACAACCTCAGCTAGCCAAAAAAAGTAAGAATCTGCAACTCAAATCGAGAACTCAAGAGGAACAATTCGAAGATCAACAGATAGCATGGTTAGAAAGTCAATTGGGCCTTAAGACGGGCCAGGAATCAAAAGCCAAACTGCGTCAGGAATTCCAACAGGATGGATTGGAAGGTCGGTGGGCATTCTTTGCTTGATTGCAACTTGGCTACAATGAAAAACGTGGGCTAAACCTATTTCCCTGGGTTTTGTTCATGTACAGATTTGTTTGATGGCCTAGATGAATTGGATCAGCTTGTCGAAAATCTGAACACGTCTCAGGATCCAGATGACACGGCCAATGTAGACGTCAATTTAGACGAAGACGTGAGACTTTCCTTTATATCTCAGTGTCACTTTTTCTTCAAACTGGTTTAATGCCCATAGGGTCAGCTGAAACTCAAAAAGCATTTGTATCTTTTCTAAAAAAACATCCATCCATCAGGACATGCAGGCCGATCAATTAGGCTCTGAATCTGGCCACAGCTTAGATTCGGGATCTACCTGGCATGGCTGCGAAAATAATGTTGACGGTGACGATAACGTGAATAACCATGACTCCGATGGAATAGGAGAATCTATGGCGCTTAACCAGCCGAGTCAATTGATAGCACAGCAAGATCCTCAAGAATGCGTCCTGTCTTCTGATAATCCAAAGCGCTATATACCTCCTCACCTACGATCAAAACAGGAGGAACCACCCAAAGGTACTGGGCAGCTGGATAAAGCACCCTTGGACCTTCGTCTGAAGCGCCAAATGATGGGCATCCTCAACCGCGTTTCCCCAACCTCTGTACCCGTCTGTCTTACCAGCTTACGAGAACTATATGTATCACATCCAAGAGCAGTGATCACACATGGGCTGGGTGACCTTATCCTCGGCTTGATCTCATCGAAAGATTCCCTCAGTCCCGCATTGCTAGTAACCTATGCTGCTCTGGTATCCGCAATTACTCGAGGGGGTGTCCAAGTCAGTGGGGTAGAAATCGGCTGGGCAGCGACTTTCATTGCTGAGCTGGCCTTCAAGATTTGTGAGATATACGACACCGCGGATCCGGTTAGCATTACAGCAGAAGGATTTGGAAAGAGTGGAATCAACTTGCTAGGCTTTCTATCACATCTGTATTTCTTCCAAGTTGTTAGCTGCATCTTGGTATACGATGTCGTTCGGTTGTTGATTGAGAGTGGCTTGAGTGAGCATAGAGTGGAGGGATTGATAGTCTTGTTGAAAGGTACAGTTTTCTCCATAACTCAATCCTCACATCCGTCAATTTAATCTTGCCTACTGTATGTCAATAGCCTGCGGATTTCGCCTCCGTCACGATGACCCATCGGCCCTCAAAGACATCATTATACTCGTCCAGGGGAAACGAAAAAACTTCGATAACCCCAAGTCAGCCTTCTAGATATTCTCTTTCAAACTATTTGATCGGAAACTTACGCAAAATACATCGGCTGCTCACTGGAAGTAGCCCTCGAACCAAGTTTATGCTGGACACCTTGACGGATTTGAAGAATAACAAAGTTCGCAAAGAGCCCCAATCTATTAATGGAACCTCTGAAGAGCTCCAAGAAAATCTCAAAAAATATCTCGGGGGATTATCCAAAAAAACAGGTAGAAGAGGAGTTTGGAAATTGCCAGTATGAAAACATTTCTTGCTTCGCTACTAATCTAGATTTTCTTTTCTTTCTAGGCTCGGATCCAGAACCAATCCAATTCAAATTGAAGGATTTACAAGAAGCCCATAAGAAAGGGAAGTGGTGGTTGATTGGCGCAGGATGGAACGGAAATCCATTGGTCGATGAAAAGATTCAACTTCAAAGCCGAACTCATGATAGCACCGATAAAGTGATGATGGACCTGGCCAGACGCCAAGGTATGAACACCGATGTCCGTCGGAGCATTTTCAACGCAATTATGACCGGAGAGGTCGGTCTCGACTTTCCTTTTCCCAGTACCCTAATCATACGCGACCAGTTCCTCACGTACTTTTCGAGGATCTATCTTGCTCGCAAATGTAGGATTATGTAGATGCATGTGAAAAGATTAATCAGCTAGGATTGAACTCGGTGCAACAAAGAGAGATTATCCGAGTTCTTCTGCACTGTCTCGGAAAGGTTCGTCAATTTCTTCAGCTAAGCTAATCAAAGAAAAATTAAAAACTTGTAATGCCCAAGTAAAACTATCAAATTGATATATCTGTCATTTAAACAATACCTACAGGAAAAGAACTACAATCCGTATTACACGATGATTGGACAAAAATTAGCATCTGAATCTCGATCGATCCAGATAACGATGCAGTACTTACTCTGGGATTTCTTCAGAGAGCTTGGTGAGAAGCAAGTGGGGGGTCAAGAGATGTTAAAAAACTTGAATCACGAACAGAACAACATTCAAGATGATTATCATAGTCATGACAGTCATTCAGTGGATTCTAGAAAGCTGCATCATCTTGCTTGGGCGTATGGATGGTGGATAGCGAAAGGATCTCTCCCAATTATTGTCTTGAAGGTATTTGTCTTTCTCTTTTTGATGACAAAAACTACTCAGATGAATTGAGCGTATGCTTCATTCGCATCCGACCGCCGGTTGAAATTTCAGCCTCTACCATTCGAATGTCTAAAGCAAAAAACGCAGGAGTTTTTGTCGATTTTGATCAGTTTGATTTTCCTTTCGATACACTCCACTTCACCTACCCTCATTCCACCCTCATCAACGATATCCCCTGCGGCAACATCATCATCCACAAAATCGACAAAAATAGACAGCTCATTGCTCGAAACAATCTTCAAAAAACTATTGACTAACTGTACTCTATCTCGGGCCTTTCTAGGTTTTCTAGTTGACGAAACTCGTAAAACTGGATATGAATTTTATGTAAACAAGCTTATTAAGCAACCGCTTATCTCTTCGGATGATTCATCGAAGAATCTTGATTTTTTTGGCTTAACGATTCCTCAGACTCGGCTCGTTTACTTCCTCAACTTGATCACCCAATCCAAGTCATTCCTTGTCGACTTTCTATCCGAACAGCTTTGATCTTTTTTCCTGTGTAGACGATGAGGTCAACAGCCAATTTACATTAATAGCTGTTTATTTTCTCCCCGACTTGACATGTACACACAGAAAATTTATGTACTGCAGTCACTCCATTCATTCATGGATGCATTCAACTTTCAATATACTGATAGAAAATTTTGAGATGGCACCTGTCAATATGTACCAACCGTGATATTTGGACGGTTCACGAAGCTCGCTCTCCTCACATCTAAAATTCACTGTATCCAGTTGAGCAAGAATTTCTTGCATTGTGAGTATAAAGAAGATTGAGGGAGAAAAATGTGGGCTATGCCCTGAACCGCAAACTGATAGGATTTTTTTTCTTTAAAGTGATGAATAGGTGAAAACAATTACCCAACTCATGTAGCTACTGATTAGCAGATAAATTTCAACAAAGGGTAAGGTTTCAACACCCCTTGCATTAAGTTAAGGGCTATTTTCACACATTTTTGCAAGTGTTAATCAGCTTTACAATCTGTGCATAATATGACTTGAGGGCAGCTACCCTTCACTTCCAGCATGATTGACTGGGTTGAGACTATCACAGTTAAACTAAGATTCACATGACTAATTTGATGTTACTTGATTTCAACTAATGAAATAGAAATCTTGTATTTATATTTCATCAGTTGAGATCAAACATTTGATATTAGTTCAGTAAATCCTGGTTTTACTGGTAAGGCCAAGGCATATTTGCTACTGCACTTTGAGGGTGTGCCATTGAGGTGCAGAAGTCCTCATAAAAATCTTGGTTTAGATTGTGATTTTTCAGTCATATCCAATCTTCTATTTTTGGAAATATAGCTGGATTGGCAACTTTTCTGCTGCAAATTCAAATTCTAACAGGAAAACAAGGTAGTCACTATATGACAAGTGAAATGATACAGCTTTGCAATCAGCTCTAAAGCTTCTCTGAGTCTACTCCACCCAATTATCTAGTGCTCACTGGGGTGCAGCTCAAAACTCAATCTCAGGCATCATAGCCCAGCAAGTGGTTCCTCAACTCTGAACCAGGCATGTGAACTCAGCTGATGCATGTTGGTTGATAATTAGCATTATTTTTTCTTATTTGATTCAAACAATTTCTTGGATTTAGGTGACAAAATTCTTGAGTGCTTCCAAGTAAATTAGGAAGCTAAATTTAGATGATGCCAAAGAGAGTTATAAATTCAATGCTTGGGGTGTTTAGGTTTCAAATCTTTTTCTCAGTTAAATATTCTATTATTTAGATTTCTCACAGTAGAAGCCATATTATAACTCTGTGTAGATTACTAAAGACCAAAAACATATGAGAGAAAAGAAAACCATTAAAAAACAGACAGAAAAGAAATAGAAAGAGAATAAGGAAAGAATGCATGCAGTTGGACTGAGATATATTATGAAGAGTATTGTTATGAAGGAGTTCCAATGATAAGATTGGAAGATATGTTTAGGAAGACTAGTCATGAAGGTAGAAATAGAGTGATTTATTACAGATACATTGGGCAGAAAAGAATAAAAAGAGAATAGGCTGGGAAAGAAAACACTGACTGAAGATAATTGACAAATCAAGTTGGTTCAGATGTTTGTGTGTTTGGACTTGTTTGAGTTAAATAGATCACATTGATGGAGGCAGTTAGAAGTTTAGATGTGAAGGGAAAGAAAGTGAAAAAAGTATAGAGATAGTGGAAGGTGGATGGATGTTGAAGAGAAGGGAACAGAGGATTGGTGGATTAGAATGGAATTGAAGTGTAAGGAAGAAGGTAGTCACGAGACCAGTGAGGAAGGACCAAGTTGAATTGGAATTTTTGGGAAGCTGAAATACTTGCAGGTGCGCAGGGGCTAAAGAGAGAAGGAGGATGTTTAATGTAGAGAGAGGCCTAGAATCTTTTAAGATAAAAAATATATAATTTTCTTGGCATATTAAAGCAGAAAATATAACCTTCTTTCACTATGAAAGAAACTGCTCTGCAAACTGCTGCCAGTTGGCATGCAGCATACTTGAGCTATTAATATATTTAAACAAGGCTGATACCCAAAAGCTCCAAGGATGTTACACCCTGGAACTGAATGCCACAATGTGTATATAGTGCTCAGTGCACAAGACTGAGTCTGAGTTCCACAAAAACCAGTCTATGCTGAAGACTTATTTGAAACTACTGAGGAAATTGTTCAGCTGGGGTGACTCCTTCAATTTATTAGCCCAAAAAACTTTCACATTTACCATGTTGATTCACCCTTTTCATTTGCACAAACCCTTTCATCATGCATACACATTGAATGCATGTTGAATATTGTGATCCACAGTGTTCCCAATATCAGAACATTGGATAATGACTTGGTAGCCTAGTTGGTAAAGGCAGCACTTCTAGTATAGTGTCTTAGCTTCTGCTAAGGTCGCTGGTTCAAATCCTGCCCAAGTCAATCATTTTCTGCTAAATGTTTGAAAAATGCTTTGTTAATTCTAACAATACACACCTCTTTCATGTGTACATATCCCTTTTCTGTTAGATACCCCTTTCAAGTGTACATATCCCTTGCATCATGTGTACACACCCCTTCAATCATGTGTACATCCCCCTTTCAGGGATACACATCCCTTTCATCTGTGCATACCCCTTTCATCACATGTAGATACCCCTTTCATCATGTGGACATGTCTGTTTCATCATGTGTACATACCCATTTCATTTAAACATACCCCTTTCATATGTGTACATACATACCCCTTCCATCTGTATGCACCCCTTTCATGATTGCATATCCTTTTCATGTGTGCATACCCCTTCCATCATATTTTGAAAACCCTTTCATCATGTGTATATATCCCTTACATCATGTGTAAATCCCCATTTATTTTTACATACCCCTTTCATGTGTACATATCCCTTTCACGTGTACATCTACTTTTTACCATATGTATATACCCCTTTCATGTGTGCATACCCCTTTAATTTTTTCCTATCCCTCTGATGTGCAAATACTACCCCTATCATGAGAACATGCACCACAGATTCAGTCTTTCACCAAATTCTGGTGAGTTTAGAGGTGCCCTTTTTGAGATTTATGGCTCAGCATACCTTGGCAGATTGGATCCTCTTGTACTATCTGAGGATCTTCAGTGGAACTGAACTCCAAGTTGACAAATGAGCTGAAGTAATCTAGTTTGGCTTAGTGCCAGGGAACACTGAGCTAGTCTGGACAAGCACATGGAATTAGTGTGGATAAAACCAGGTCAAGTTCAAATGATGAACCTGGATGAAGTCAAAGTATTAACCTGGTTCTTGAATTTCAACTGAAAGCAGTTTGTTGAGTTTTTTCTTCATAGTGTTTGAAGGTAATTTCAAAATTCTGCTTATGAAATTGGCAGCATATTTGTCTCAAAAGAGAGTTTTTTTCTGGCAGTATGCTAAATTGTGATGATTTTTATTTTTTTATTTGAAGAACATAATCTTCCTGCAGTTGGAATGTATGGGGAAACTGTCAGCTATGTGTATTAAAAACTGGCTTAATGTATGTAAAACCCCAGGTATGATCACTGTGCTGAATGTTTATCTGAATAAGAAAGTATATCATTCTCTCTATAGTATCCAAACTATGTACAGAGGATAAAAAAACCTCCTTATACTGTTAGATGTGATAGACAACCCAGTCAATTGAAGAAGACTAAATGCTAAACTAATAGGTTTGGCTATCTTTTTTTCTTTTTAGGTACGCATAGGAATATAAATTATTATTAAGCAGCTCAAAAGAACTTGAGATGATTGGCTACTGTCATAGGTGGTAGTATTGCAGAGACTGCTTTATAGGAAATAGATGAAGGCCAAGGTTGGGGAGTTTTAAGGTAACTTGAGATTTATTCCAGACAATAAATGAGGGTTGAATAAAGATAAGGAGCATAAAACTAATCTAAAATTAGGAGGAGAATATTCAGGTTACTTACTAATATGGTACTGAATGAATATGCTAAGGATCCAATCCAAGGCCAGGAAATGGCCTTTTTTTATAATTTAGAGGTCTTCAGGAGACAGTTCTAGAATTTTATTATAAATTCTGCTCTAATTTATTACAATTCAAGTGCACTATGATCAAATGGGAATTGTATGAAATTGAGCAAAGTATTTTCTATGTCCCCCTGACCTCATGACATGTATTTATAACCAATCACATCATGGGCCAATTCTTATAATAGAACAATAATGGGAAATTACCATGCAATTCAGTAAATTCATTCTTACTAGCATAACTTTATTATTCTTGTATTTATTAAAATAGCATTATACTCTCTCAGATTTTATAAACATGGTTTTAATCCATATGTTATATTGTTATTCCTTTTCAAAAAATTCCCTTTGAGGTATGATAAAGTACCAGAATGTGTAGTAATTTAGTTGTGGTATGAGTGGGGTACTCCACTTGATGTTACATGAAAAGTTGATTTATCAAATAATATTTTAGGATATGTTATTATCTATAGTAGTAATTCAGTATTTTATTATATTTTACAGCTAAGTCAATCCTTAGGATACTCTGGAGTATCTCTATGGCTGAAAGAAGCTCTATCAAAGCTAGTAGTTTTGCTCTAAACCTCCTCAAGAGGTGACTTGTTAAAGCTCCAATGCACAGTCACTGTACCAAAACAGCTACATATTTAAACAGGTGGAGTTAAAATGGTGGCTTGGTTGGATCATTCCAGATACCAACTGCAGAAAGTTAAGCCATCTTAATTGATTTAGTATACAATTTTATTTTAGCAAAAAACTTTGATGTCCCTTGAATTTGACTGAGAAGCTAAACTTCACCGCAATTTGAATTTTATTTTAAAGATTACATTTTAGGCTAGTGGTTCTAACCTGTTTCTCAACTCTGGAAGATAATTTAGCACTTTACGTGTCCCCCAATGTGCCAGACCTTTTGCAACATTTGGCACAACCTGATTATGAATAAACCAATTTGAAGTTCTTGATGGTAGGGTTTTGAGGGTCCATCTGATCATCCTGCTTTTTGATGTATGCTTTACTTTTTCTAACATTTTTCTTGTCTTCTCTGGCGTGAGTTCTTTTCTAAGTATACTTTCTATCTTTACATTCAGAAATTTTCTCAATTCTTCTTGGATTATTTGCACTAGAATTTCCATTTTTTGAACAAAAAAAAAGTTAATCAATAGGTTTCCAGATTTTTGTCCAATTTTTCAATTTTAATTGATCTTTGACATCAGACAAAGAGACTTACTTGGAATAATATTAGCTGAAGGTGTCTCCTTTTTCACCAAATTACTTTCCACTGTTAGATATTTGAGTCCGGATTTAGCTCCATTTTTCTTTTTATCAATAAGGTAAAATCAGTACAAACCTAAAGCTTTTGGAACTGTTGCTGGATGTTTTGAAGAGGGAACTCCAGAAGCCAAATTTTGACATGATTTGCACACTCCTTGGTTTACAGATTTCTGGGATGGAACTTCATTAGACCAATGAAGTGAAAAAATACCCAATAATTCAGCTCTTGCTTTATCCAAGGAGTTAATTCAGAAAAATATCCTAACTGACAGAGACTCTCAGGTAGTATGTTTTTGGCTTTTTCAAAAAGAAAACCTAATCCGTTCGAGATGGTGCTCAGTCCTAACCAGCTTGATGGAGGCACTAAAATATATTGAGTAGTCAATGTTGGAATCATGCCAAGCTTTAGATTTAGTTTCCCAATCTGTCAAATAGGAATGCGCACCATTGCTTTCCCTTTCAGGGTGAACCGCAGGTAATGCCTTCCGACTTGGCTCATTGATCAGGTTCAGTTCTAGTGGATGTAGTTCAATGTCCTCAATTTTTTCTAGTCTGTTATGTTTTGCCTGTGGTGCAGCATTTTCCACAGCTGTGATCAAATCGTGGGTAAGCTTGAATTGAAGAACATGTTGATCTTTCGTTTGTGTGTTGAATCTCAGGTCAAGTTCACTGACTATTGGTATGTCCGCGATGTAAGAATCGTTTCAACCTTGTTAGGAGCTTTTCAAAAAAGGAATAGATGTCCTGTTTCACTTTTCTGAATGTTTGCCGAAATGCTAAAAACCCCAGACCAAGACAGCCGTGCCCATTAAGCTGAATTTCAAAATAGGTTCGGTTTCAAAATGAATACTGACATTTTTTAATTTCGCGGCTATCTTTCAACGAGTCAGATGAGCGCAATTCCTCCAACTTATCCCGAGACTCGGGCTTTGATGATTTGGGGATATCGTTTGTGGATTTGTCATTCTGCGGTTGAGTTGTTACGAATTTTCTGGTTGGATCTTTTTCTGAATCCAGAACAGGGTGCCTTTCTGATGGTTGATAGATTTTTAATTTCGAGGCAGGGAGCGAGTTCTCTTTGATGCCCTGAAGGCTTGCTATTTCCAAGTTATTGGAGGCTAAGCTTGGTTGCGCAGTTGATTTGAAGTCCGTAAGCTCGGCCCCGGCTCGCATATTGGAGTAAACTTGCGATACGTCAAGGAAAGCCTGTGCTCGAGTGCCAGAGAGAGACCTTCCAGTAAGTGGTGCTGGCCTCGAAAATGGTGAGATAATACATATGATCCACATCTGGAATATCAACGGTGCTTCCATTCTTCGTTGGAGCGATGAGGATGGTGGAAGTGGAATTATTGGATTAAGGAATGGGCTCAGGAAATCTGACTTGGGTCCTGTCTTGCTCCCTGCGATGAAAGCTTGCTCCGCTATTCCTACTCCCTCGATAAAGGAAGTATCATGAAAAGGGTCTCTCATGAAACATTCCAGAGCTATGCGTATTTTGAAAAATGCGGCCTATGTGACATGCAACATCAAACAGGAGTGGTCCGAATGCAAGCAAGAACACAAAAATATGAAGGCCACGATGAGTATGCCTTTGATGCGAGCACGTGTGCTATCGATCCCACAGTCATGGCTGAGTATGTATGTATAGAGAGTCGCAGCGATTCTTAGCAGATTTTATCGCGTCGACCAAGCGTTAAAAGACGTATAATGCACTGGAATCGGTTTGCTCCGGGTAGATCGTTTGAGTGAGTCACGGACGGAGAAGTATAATTATAAGTCCAGTCACATTACTGCTTTAGTCTAAAGTACCCTAGCAGGAAGCGCATGGTCATGAGCTTCGGGAAACCTCCGAGTCGGCCGGCGCCGGACAAGGGACGTCTCTGGTCGTCGGCCGCAACCGGAGCTGCTCGGCTGGATGAAAGATGTGCGGAGTTTCCCAACATCCGGGCCATCCCTCCAATTCGATGAATGCATTTACTGGCGAAAACTTTAATTCAATCAATCTTTGCCAGCAAATAACGCTCAGGCCTTCCCTCTAACTTGACCAATCTGGAGGAAGAGAAGTCCTCTTCCTCCAATACTCCTTACATTCCATGAAATTTTGATCAGGTCAGCCGCTATCTAACCTCTTCAAGCCATGATACTGGTTTACCGCCTTCTTTGCATCTTAGCGGATCAGAGTAGCCTGGGGCAGGTAGATATGTATAATTAGTTATGATACTTAGACAGCAAAGCTCCTTTCGACCCCAACCTCAGGTTTTACTTTGGGGGCGGCGGCTTGGCCATCCACAGCTATTCTGTTCAGACTTGGGAAAACTCTCTGTTATCCACTTTCTTTCATGGGTGGGATGACTTGACTTGTAAGTTTATCATCATGGAGGGTCAGAATTTGTGAAGCAAAACCTCTGAAAAACGGGCAGCAACTCTGGGCAGACCAAGAAGCTGTAAGAAGGAGGGCTTATGAGGGTACAAAAGAAAAGTTACATAAGATTATAATTAGATTCAATAGATTATATCTTTGCCGCTTGTTTTCTAGGGAATTTTCTAGTGAAATGATGTATGTTATCATAAACTTGGAAATGTCCAGTTTTTTTCCCAAGCTATTCTTACATCAAACGCAAAGATCCAAAGAGAATGAAGTGGAAGTTCAGTCTCAGCAAAATGAATATATAGAAGGGGAAAAGAGATGTCAGCTTAATCAAGGGGGAAATGGAAGTGGTTGTGAATGGAGAACAATTGAGTTCGCTCGATGAGTAGATCTACTTGACGCGACGAGCAGATTTGCCGACGGCTTTGAAAGATTTGGAGCCCTTTTTCTTGGCACGAAATGCGGAACGATTGTACCAGGTTTTCTTGACGACTTTCTTGGCTAAGGAGGCATTCTTCTTAGATCCTTTGCCCAGTAATCTGTCCCAATCTTCGGTAGCTTGGACTTGATCTGCTTCATCGGCCGGACCGTCATCCGAACTCAAGCCTGCCATTTTCAGAACTACCAAACCAGAAAACGAGCAGTACATTTTATTTAGTATTACCTTCTTGTCGCGTCTCATCAGCAATCGGACGGATCGGGGGGGGCAAGAAGTGGCACGAACATATGTCCCGTTTGGAAGCAGGCCAAGAATCCATAAGAGGTGCGATTCCGGAATTGGAGTTTCCACCCTCGTTCTCACTGTCGTCGATTACGACGCCGATATGCCTGATTTGGTGTTCCTGGGAGGCAATCTGAAGCCTTGGGTCTTCTTCTGGAGGAAAACCAGAGCCAGATTCGATCTGGTGGATCGTCAATTCATCCTCCCATTCGCTCAGTTCTAATATCGTCTTCTTAGCTGAACCACGGCCTGAATGTTTCTTCCATTTATCTCCATCTTTAAAAGTTGATCCTTTCGCTGCGACCGCTTCATCTAGCTGTGTCTTTCTAGCGGACTGAATGATCTCGATTGGCGATGAAGAAAACGGTACACAATCCGTAGTTTTGTTGGGTATCGTTTCTTCTTCTTGATCAAATGCCAGGTCGGCCAACAGCCTATCTCGTGTTCGGTCTTTTCCTTCTGTCGCGTCTTTCGGTTCTTGACAGGGATCTACTTGGCGAGCCTTGATAGAGAGGAAAAAAAACGTATAATTATAAGTCTCGCTCGGTAGAGGGAGGAAGACAAGGGACACACTTTTCCTTTGGCTTTACCCGAGCTATTCACTTGAAACGGGACAAGCTTGGGTGGAGAAGGGGAAGAGTTGAATAGTTTCTGCGGAATGGGATCATGGTTATCATAAAGATACCCATGAAGATCGCGTTCTGGTTCCGATTCTGAATCCGAATAAACTTGGTGAATGCCATCGGGAGGAAATGAGGGGAGATCCTGAGGAGGTGAGTCTGTAGAATCAGGTACTAGGACACGACTTGTTGACTCGCTTTGATCATAGGGAGAAGGCGGCTGTGGAGGCGCTTTCCGAACAGATCTCTGACTGCTTGGGATTAATTCTGAGGTTTTCTTTCGGGTGGAAGATGGAAAGATCGAGGGAGAGACAGTGGTGGATGGGCGTGTTGAGGGAAATGATCTGATCGGAGAAGAAAACTCCAAGGGTGGTGGGAGTGGAGGGGATGATGATGGGGAGATCGACCGGACAGGAGAGTGAGTGGCGGCTCTTAGGGTTGTGCTCGAGCAGATGGGACTCCTTGGGGTACTAGTCGAGCATGTATTTAGTTGGCTTGGCTTGATTGAGAGTACGTGTTCCTTTGGTCTTCTGGGTATCGACTCAGCCCAAATTCGAGGGGTCGTTGGTGTCGTATGAATGGGCGTTGCTATTCTGGGTGTTCTTGTTCTGGTTGTGGTTGATGTTGATGGGGATGAGGTAGAAGGTTTCCTGGTTGTTGGCTTGCGTAACAAGAAGAAATCGTCGACCAAGCTGCTATCTTCGTCCATCGTCACCAAGTTATGTATTTATGTTGTTGTTGTTGTTAGGTTTCTCCTGAGGCTGGGTTTCTCCTGAGGCTAGCGGGGGTAGAACAAAACTCCCGGGGCACGAGCCACGCCACTCATTAACCGATAAATTCTTTTCAACTCAAGATCTTTTGTTTCACACACTATAGGTTGAGCCACCACTTAATTACTGGCGTCGTAGGTTAATACTGTTGGAAGCTATATTTGTATATACATAAAACATAGTAGACTTATAGTGCGGTATGTGAAATCAATAGCACTTTAAAAAAAAAAAAAAAAAAAAAAAAAAAAAAAAAAAAAAACTCAAGATCTCTAAGGGCCTGTACCACAGCGCGGCCCAGTTTTCAAAATCGTTTTTACCTGTTTTTAAATATGCGCTTTTTTGAAAACAGGTCTTGAAAACAGTTTTTACAAAATTGCGTACCACAACACACCCACAACACACCCACTTCACCCCATCAACCACAACACACCCACTTCACCCCATCAACCACTGGAGCACCAACCAAACACATCATCACCTGTTTCACCCACACAACCTCGAAGAACTTCACTATGTCATTGGCAGCATCAGAATTATTCCTTTTAATCTCAGCAGCAGCAGCAACAGCCACAATTATGGTTCTAGATTATTATTATAGTGATGGGGCCCCATATTACAGTGATGGTGGAAAAGCTCGATATGTCCGATTCCTGTTGGAAGTAGCAAGGCCTGAACTCTTTTTTGAAATCACAGGACTAGAGAGAGGGACCTTTGACAAGTTGGTTTCTGAATTCCGAGATACTGGGCTCCTTGGCGATGGCAGATCGGTGAATGTTGAGGAGCAAGTTCTCATTTTTCTGGATATTGTACGGTATAATAACTCAATGCGGCAAACAGCAGTGAAGTTTTGTCGTGGGCTATACACAACTAACCGGTAAGTGATTTTATGAATGGCTTGACTAGGACGTTTATACTGATTTTTTTTAATTATCACAGATACTTTGCAGACGTTCTGGAGGCTCTCTTTTTGCTATACCCCTGATATGTAAAGTTCAACCCATCAACAACAGGCCTCCCTGACCATATCCGCAAGAATCCCAAGTACGCGCCATTCAAGAATTGCTTGGGTGCTATCGATGGGGTATTTGTTCCTGCCCACATCCCTCTGAACCTCCAGTCACCTTGGCGAAACCGAAAACATTTTATTTGTCAGAACATCTTAGCTGCTGTGAATTTCAACTTTGAAATCATATATGTTCTTGCTGGATGGGAAGGCAGTGCTCACGATACACGAGTATTTAACGACGCAAAATTGAAGGGCTTGAGGATACCGGAGAGAAAATATTTCGTTGCTGATGCAGGATATGGGTTGCAGCCAGGCCTGATGACACCTTATTGAGCTGTTCGATATCATCTCCGAGAACAAGCTGCTTCTGGACTGCGACCATCAACAGCAAAGGAACTCTATAACCTACGACATGCTTCACTCAGAAACATTGTTGAACGACTATTTGGCGCCATCAAGAGAAAATTTTCAATCCTCCAGACAGCACCAGAGATTGATCTTGGGAAGCAAATAAAACTGATTTATGCGCTCTCTTGCCTCTGGAACTTCATACGAAAACATGAATCACTTGAATCTCTCCTTGCCGATGAAAATGAAACTGAACACTGGACCTCCGAATCTGGTTCAAAAAACTGTTACAGTAATTCCCAGGAGGATGCAGCTATGAAAATCCGACGAGATCGACTTGCTAAGAAGTTGTGGGACCAATATGTCTCCTATACTAGCAATTCATTGTAGGAATTTTCTATCGTTCTAAAGCCACATTTGATCTTCTTAGGCTCAGCATTTCATCCTCGAGCCATCACAGCAATTCAGCTGTGAGCTGGAGCTCAGCGATTGAGCTGTGGAGCTCAGTGATTGAGATCGAGCTCAGCAAGTGAGCTCGATCTCAATCGCTGAGCTGTGGAGCTCAGCAATTGAGATCGAGCTCAGCAAGTGAGCTCGATCTCAGCGATTGAGCTGTGGAGCTCAGCGATTGAGATCGAGCTCACTTGCTGAGCTCGATCTCAGCGATTGAGCTGTGGAGCTCAGCGATGGAGATCGAGCTCAGCGATTGACGAGCTCAGTGATGGAGCTTAGAGATTAGGCTTCTGGGGGCTCAGTGATTGATCTAACTGCCTCAATATTAACTTCAAGCTTAGGAGTACGATAACAGCGTTGCCGGTGTTGACAATGATGTGTTCCTGTTTGTAAGGTTTACAGATTCATCGACTTACACACCAGACAAGACAGCTTGGAAAAAGAAAGGTAGACACAGCTGAGCATGGGAATGAAACGGTTTATGGTCGTTGGTTTTATGGTTGTTGATTTAGCGAGCTCGGAAAAAGAAAGGTAGACAGAGCTGAGCATCGGAATGAAACGCTTTATGGTCGTTGATTTTTATGGTCGTTGATTTAGCCGCTATGAGAATTGGCAAACACTTCAAATCTATTGTTGGTTTTGGAGAGGAGTAAGGAAGAAGATCAATTACAGCAAAAAAATGACAAACAACGATGAAAGTTGACAACTTACATTAGACTCTGCAGACTTGACTTTTTGATCGAGCCACTTGAGGCAAATTTCCTTTGAGGTTTGCATCAAAGACAAGAAAGTTGAAGCGTTCTTTTCATCCTGTAGAAATTTTTGGCCAGTGATCTCAGTGTGCGTTCTCCAATGGTTTCTTGATTGTATGAGACAGAGGAAAGGATTGAAGTGCCTGAGCTGTGTGGTTGAGATGGTTGCATGTTTGAATTCGCCAAAGTTGTACTGGCATCATGGATTGCACCAATCAAGCTATTGATACTCTTAGTCAGAACGGAGCCCTTAGTTTCTCGAACTCTCTTGCTGGAGGTTGTTGATGCTTGAGCCGTTGATGAGTCAGTAGGCTTGTCATTTGCTAATTCAACATCGCTATTGTCAGATGAGCTTGAAACCAGAGACCTCGTTTTCTGTTTTTGTTTTTTCCTTGCCAAGTCACTGCTGGAAGCTTTGCCTACTGTACCAGGGTCCTCGGTTGGTGGGAGAAACTTTCCGGCTGGTTCACCAGTTGCAAATGTGCCGGTAAAAACTTGCTCTGCGAGTTCGTACAAGGGAAACGGCTTATCTTTGAGCTTCCCAAAGTTGCGTCGTGGATGTTCTTGGATTAGCTCACTCCAGGCCCTTGGATCAGCGGTGACCATTTTTTTTTCGATGTCCCATCCAAATCCAGACTGGTTGCACAGGAATTTGTAGTCGAAGTACAGGGATCGGATAGAATTCTTCTGATTTCTGATTTGGTCACGAGTGAGATTGAGGTCAAATTCCTTGTTGAAAGAATTCATCACATTCGTCCAGCCTAGCCTCTGCAAATTACCATTGTCGCAATCTCGACCAGCAGCTATTTCAATAGCTATAAGATCCAAAAGTTTTTCTTTTTGTATGGTTGTCCATATGTGGGGTGCCTTGCAGATTTCGTTTTCAGGACTAGCCTCGCATGGTTTTTGAGTTGATCCTGGAGTCTTTGGAGCGCATGATGGAGGCTTTTGAGAGCTTGCTGGTGTATTCAGAGTTGGTGCCTTGTTCTTCTTTTTCTTGATTGTCTTTGGTGTTGTGGTTTTCGAGGCAGCTGGTGGAACTATTGCTACAATATTACTATCATCAGAGTTGTCGGAAAGGTTGAGAGGTGGAGGCAAAAGGTCATCTGAAAGATTGGATATGCCTGGGAGTGAAGCAGTATTGAAGAGATCAGGATCAATTGGTAGATTTTTTTGGCTGTGTTGTTGGGTGGACATGCTGAGACCGGTGTGACTTGTGAGTGGCAATTGAAGGATGAGGCATAAACTGTTTTCAAAAACAGGGGGGGGGGGGTGTTTCTGAAAACAGGCAAAAAATGTACAAAATTGTTTTCTTGATTTGATCTGAAATAAGCCCCTGTGGTACGCGTTTTTGGTCAAAAACGTTTTTGGCCAATAAAAACAGAAAACAGCGGGCTGGGAGGCGCTATGGTACAGGCCCTAATTTACATTTCACTACTGGTACAATTCAAATCAGGAAGTTTTTGTACACTCATTAACCCTCTAGACTCCATCATCCTTGCTTGAAAGTGATTGCAATGGGAAGATATCTAACTATGATGATATTATGTCTATCATCAGGGATATTAAATCAGTTGAAACTATGTATGTAATATCAACATAACGGACTTTATATCAGATTTTTCCATCTGATATAATACTAATCAGCCAAAATGTTCCTGATATTAAATAGGATCAACTGATGCAATATCTGTCATGATAGACATTATATCATCACAGGCAGGTATAATATCAGTTTTGGTAGATACAATACCAGTCTTTTCTGATATAATATCAAATTTTTTCAAGTGATGTAATGCCAGATTTGAGGATCTGATAGAATCATGTTGGCAGTGGTTGGAAGTATCCTAGTTGAACTGGGATGAATTTAAACCAGGACATTATCCTGGCAGTGAGCTAGTGTGCTGTCACTGGTTTTCACTTCAAGAAAAGGTTTCTCAGCTACTTTCAGTGAAGCTGCTGCTGTAACACCACTCAATGATACAATGAGGTTCTTTCCACAGCTACTGTTGTGGTGGCTTATATAGTGTGATAGCATAGGGATATCAAGGTTACAAACATACATGAGTCTATTACATAGTTCATCTAGTTATCACATAATCTAGATTTGCCGCAGCAGACCCACACAAACTGCAGCGCACACATTGTATATAGTCTAGCAGTTCCATCCCAGTACCAGTTCCCTTCTCTGTCTTCACCAAGATTGGACCCAATACCAAGATGTGACTGTGCTTACCATGACACATCTCCTTTTTTCAGATTTGAACCTTTTATAGGTTAAAAGCAGGCTCTATAGCATGACGTTGGGATTTGGGGTGTTATTTAAGGTTTTGATTATTGATGGCAATACACAATTAGAACCAAATTACAAGTCAACTGAGGAAGACATCAGAGAAATATTAAATAGTGTTCACTCATCAATTGAAGAAGACTTACCAACATTTATAAGAGGAAGACAACAAATTACACATTGAATGCCCAGGATGAACCAACCAATGGGGCAGCAATTTTTGAATGAATAAAAGTTAAGAGAATGTCTTAACTGCATGCAGCACTTGATGTATCAGTCCATTTGTCATGAGCCGTATTGCGGGCCCGCCCGCACCAGAGCCCGCACCACATGTAGATAGTCTATTGCGTACATGTCACAGACAGGCCACTATATAGTCTGTCAGGACGAGGATCCCCATCCCTTCCTCATCCTGCAATCTAAATTATAGGATCCCAAAACCCCAGAAACCCCAGAACCCCAGTGCCTTCCTCTCCCAAGATCAGACCATAACATATTGCAGGATCTAACACTACGGAGACAAAGGCAAGAAACTAATGAACCTATGCCTTAATTGCTGTTAAATAAAAGACCAGAACTATAGAAAAAACAAGATGTAAGAATTATAAGAAAAAATAGAGAGAGATAAGATGAAACTAAAACAAACCCTAGAGATGTATCTGACAGATAGATGAAGTGACAATAGAATAATATACTCTAAATACTTAGAGGAACACGACTGAGAGAAGAGTTGTAGATTGTTAGTTGATGGGATATGGATGAGAGTAATAATAATGAAGAAATAACAAACCCTAATATATTAGGTGCTAAACAATATATATTGATGAGATAAAGTGCAGTGAGTAATCTGCAGTAAATTGACTATGTATATTTATAGAAGAGTAAGTTAAAAAAGGAGTTAGTGATCGAGTTCGGATGAGATGAATGATAGAGAAGTTGATATGAAATGCAATGATGGCATTTCTCACCAAGTTGGAAGCTACCAAGGCTATCCAAGTTAAAGCTTGCACGGATAGAGTTGAGAGTCAACGTTGAAGTGAATTTGATGAGTTGAATGAGTTTGTTGGATGAAGAGAGATGAATCAGGAGTCAAGATGCGAGGAGATGGAATAGATAAGCGATACGAGTCGAGGTTAGGTTATAGGAATGTTACACATTTGGTGCGCAGAGAGCGTGAGTGCCTAGCGAGTTTCAACAGAAACCCGAACAACCCTGACAAAAAGATAACCCAAGAAACCCCAACCTCATCCGCGCCCAAAAGATGGATGACGTGGAGCAACTCTGACGACAGCTTGAGGAATTGACCCAAGCAAGAGAAAATGAACGATCCCGCCGAAAAGCGGCCGAAGCCCAATGGGACCAACCATCCTCACCCCACTCCGCGGACCAAAGATTGCATGTCCCGACAAGTTCAATGGTGAGCACGGGATGAAGGCAGAAACTTTCGCCCGACAAGTGGCAATTTACACCTTGGTCAACAGCTCCATGTTCCCAGACGACAGGACAAAGTTGTTATTTGCTGCGTCCTACCTTACCGGACCCGCCGCCGTGTGGTCCGCCCCGTACATTGACCTAGTCACAGAAGGAGCAGACTTCTTGTACGCCAGGTGGACAAAGGATTTTGGAGCGATGTATTTTGACTCCGAGAAGAAAGGAAAGGCGGAACGTGCGTTGCAAGCGCTACAACAGACAAGGACCGTGGCCAACTACACCCACAAATTCCTCACCCATGCCACCGCCACCGGATGGGAGGTCCCGAACCTCATCAGCCAATACCGACAGGACCTAAAACGGGACATTCGGACTGCACTGGTATTGGCCCTCACTACCTTTGGTACCGTTAACGAGGCAGCGAGTCTGGCCATGGAGCTTGACTCTGAGTTGCACGGAGCGGAGGCAACCTCTGGATTGGCTAAGATCCAGCCAGACCCCGACGCCATGGACACATCTGTGATCACCGGCCGACTGTCTGAAGACAAGAAGGTCCGCATGATGCGGGAGGGCCGTTGCTTCCGCTGCGGGACACGTGGACATCTTTCCCGGGAGTGTCCAAACAAGAAGGGGAAAGGACAGACGCCCGCCTCAGTATCCGCACTCGAAGACCAGGTCCGACAGCTAGCCAATGGATTGGCGATGCTTAAAGCGGAAAGACAGGCGGATAAGACCGGAAAGGGGCGGGCTGAAAAGTCAAAAAATGGCAATGCTCGGGAATGAAGGTTGTGCCTTTCCCGAGCGTAGCGGAGTTTTCATGTAGTATTGGTGCTAGTCAGACATTACATGTAAATGAAATTGATCCCCAATGTTTCCTTTCATGCACCATCACAACTTCCAGAGCCACACCCAAAAAACCCTACCCCTCCCTATTATTCCTCATTGACTCCGGAGCAACCCACGACGTTTTGAGCGAGTCGTACGCATTCCAATGGGGACTGCTTGAGGCTGCATCGGCCTCAAAACGGACCGTCTTTGGATTTGACGGGTCCGCAAGCAGAGCAACCCATGAGATTGACCTAATCCTGAACAATGAACCCCGCCCATCCCGGTTCATCATCACGAGACTGAAAGACTCGTATGATGGGATCCTAGGGATGCCCTGGATCCGCCGGTACGGACACCGAATCAATTGGACAAGCCGTACCCTATGGAACCCCGACATTGCGGCCGCTTCGGCGGTTTTGTCTATCCCAAAAAACACCCCGACTGGCAAACCGGGGAAAGCTAGGATTGTAAAAATCCCAGTCATATCACATGCGTGACATCTCATTCTTCCTCCTCTTCGAACTCTCCTCTTCTCACTCTCCCTTTCTTCTTCACCATTCATTACCACTCGACTCAACTCCTCAATTCAACCCTTCAACTCATCCACCTCAACTTCATCACTCATCAACAACCCTCTCAATCCTTAACTCCCATTCATCTCCTTTTCTTTCTTTCTTCATCTCTTCTCTTATATTATCATTCAGTCCTTCTTGTCTGGTGAGATCTTACTTCAATACTTCACTCTAATCCAATGTCCTCAACTAACATCTTCTTCTCAGCCTTCTTCCTTCATATCTTCTCTTCTCAGTTCTTCTCTTCAAGCTGCCTCACTTTCTCATATCTCTGTTTGTTTCAATGTTGGTTCAATCTCAATTCCTTCTTTCTTCTCTTTTCTTATTTCTTCTTTTACATCTTCTAATTGTTTTCTTCCCAAAGTGTGTCGGTTTCATTTAGGCAATAAATTATCAATCAACATTCTTTTACGGTTAAAAGCCTACGAACGGTCAATTTTTTAGCCAGTGGAACCGACGCAGGACTCAAACGGAGAACGTCGATTGCGATAACGCTTCGACAAGGATGGCAGCTTCATCAAACAACAATGGCTTCCGACAGGCAATGCTGAAAACAGCACTCAAAACTACCCCTCAACTGTCGGAGGAGAACTACTCGATTTGGAAGGATAAAATGACCTCGTTACTAGAGTTACGGGGAGTCTTGACCGCACTGGAATCTCAGGCTCCCGATATCATCCCTCTAGCAGACGACGTCAACGCCGAACTCAAACTCCTCTTTATATCGAAGATGGATAGTGTGACGCATAACAACATCGTCACGGCAGACAACAGAGGTTTGGCAAAGGATCTCTGGAAGGCAATAAAAGATCGATTCGCTTCTGACGAGTCTTCGAATCGCGCGCGGGTATTCAACGAATTCCTCTACGTTAAATTCCGGGAGGACGCCCTCAAAGCTTTTGTGACGGACATCAAGGTTGCAATAAAGAAACTCGTCGATGTTGGGATCGATCTCCCTCAAGATATACTTGCATATCTCATTCTCTTCAAGCTCCCTGAAAACCTACACATCCTCAAGCGTCAAATCATGCATTCAGACAAATGCTTGACGGTTCAATTCGTTTGTAATCACTTGACTCAGTTCAACAATGAGAACCGCACCGAAGTGAAGGAATCATCGTCCTCGACTCAGGCTGCGCTAGTATCTACCAGAAATCAAAAGTCGAATCGACAAAATCAAAAAGAAAAAGGTAGTCAGGAATCTAGCGGGGGAAAGAGATGCACCGCAGGTTATCACAATCCTAAACAGGATGCAAATCACTCTTCGGACTCATGCTGGCACTTACATCCAGAAAAGGCTCCTGAATGGTGGCAGGAATCACAAGCGAAATGGCAAGCGAGCAAGAGCAATGTCAATTACTACTTGTCTCTTGTCACTCTCTGGACGGAAATAAGTGATCCGAAATTCAAAATCGTCTTGGATAGTGGAGCCTCTGCTCATATCTTCAACGACACCAAATTCTTCGATAAAATCGAACTAGGAGACCGAGATGTAATCCGAACCGGAAAAGAGGGTGCAAATCTTCCTATAAAGGGGATAGGCCGAGTGACTCTTCAGTGGGGAGTCTCTACTGTCTCGATGGACGATTGTCTTTATGTCCCAGAGATAGTAATCAACCTCATCAGCGCTGGATCTCTAGTCGAAAAAGGATGCGAAATTGCAGCAAAGGATGGTTCGTTTACCGTCTCCAAAGGTGGAATGACGCAATTCAAGGGATCTATCAAAAATAATCTTCTTGTAGTCGAAAATCCCGACTCAGTAGGGGGTACCATCAAACACTCAGCTCACATTGCAGAGACTCAAGGCGAATCTCTACGCTCAATCCACGAATCATACGGCCACGCGTCTATAAAACGACTCGAACCATTCATACCATCCTCAATCTCTAAGGCCAAAAAGGATGCCTTCGAGTGCAAATCCTGCACACTCTCAAAAATCACCAAACAAACATTCAAGATGGAGTCGGAACCAGCCTCAAAAGTATTCGAGAGGATTCATCTCGACATCATCGGGCCAATCACTCCAGAATCAAAGATTAAGTCCCGATTCATATTGACTCTCGTTGATAACTACTCCGGATACCTGGCTGGATTCCCTCTGGCAAAGAAGGACGACACCACTGAAGTCCTAATCAATCTTCTAGAATCTGAAAATAAGCGAAGAGGCTACTTCCCCAATCTGATCTGCTCCGATGGAGGAGGAGAATTTATGGGGAACAGGTTAGTCGACTTTCTCAACAAGAACCACATTCAAAGGCTAATATCCGAACCTTACCATCCGGAACACAATGGTAGAGCGGAACGCGCAAATCGAACAATTGTCGAATCGATGAGGGCAACTTTTCGATCTTCCTCGATCCCAAAGAATTTCTGGCACAAAGTCGTCAAATCATGCTGTCTGATGCTAAATCAAATTCCCAAGACAGGGGAATCTCAATCACCCTGGGAAATCGTCCACGGAAAAAAGCTTCCTCCGAACTTCCTCAAACCACTCGGCATGACGGCTGTTGTGTCAAACATGAATTGAGCAAAGGGGAGAAAGTTCGAAGTCAAAGGACAGGAAGGCCTACTTGTGGGTTTCAATGTCTTGCTCCAATCCTACAGAATCATCTCACAAACCGGAGGATTAATTGACTCCAAGCACGTTCGATTCTTGAAGATGCAAAATGTTGACTTCAAAACTTCAGACGACAGTGACTTCTACCCTGATTGCTTCTCAGACGTTGTTGAACCCGGTCCATCACCTGAAAATGATCGAAATGCACCGGCAGCAGACTCTGACGCGTCTAGTCAGGAAGGGATTGATGACTCTCAACTAGTCAACGACAACTCAGACACCTCAGACTCAGAATACAACGATGCGGTGAGTCAACTTCTGAAACCGAAGGAACCAGAACAACCTCCGGAAGCACCCACTAGATCACTAAGAGACCGTTCAACCATCAAACCCCCTGTACGATTTGGTTTCCACCATTATTATGAACCCAACACTTTCGAGTCGGCAACACGCTGTGCCGATGAAAAATTCTGGAAAACAGCAATTGAAAAAGAAATCAACTCTATTGAAGGTCATGAAGTTTGGGACAATCACTACGAAGAACCGCCAAATCCCCTCGACACCACTTTGGTTTTCAAGATCAAAGACAACTGTCACGGCGATCCCCTCAAACACAAAGCCAGGCTATGTGTACAAGGCTTCGACCAAATTGAAGGAGTCGACCACGGTGATACCTTTGCTCCAACTGGCAAAGTCTCTACCCTAAAAATGCTGCTCCTCTACGCCCTTCATCAAAATTTATCCCTCACTCAATTCGACGTCCAGGGAGCATTCCTACATGCTCCTCTCTCAGAAGAAGTCTATATCAAAACCCCGAAGGGCGTCAATCGCAATGCTCCGTATCTCAAGCTCAAGAAGGCCCTGTATGGACTGAAACAGGCACCGAAGAATTGGTATGAAACCCTTGCTTCTTGGTTAGAATCAGTTGGCTTCCATGAATCCAATTGCGACCCCTGCCTGTACTTGTGCGATGACAAGGTCTCTCGAATATTTTTTCATGTCGACAATCTAGTTCTTGTCGGTCCGGGTAACAGATTCAAAGACAAATTTGCGAAACGATTTTCAAACTCATCGTGTCACGATCCTAACACAATTCTGGGCATGAAACTTGAAAGAATAGGGAACAAGATCCTTCTCTCTCAACCAAAACACATCAATCACGGCCTAGAAGAATTGGGACTCCTGAACTGCAAACCTTCGTCGACTCCTCTCACTCCTCACTTGAAATTGAAAGAAGCCTTGGATGAAGATCACGCTCTCTTCAAAAAGGAGAACGTCAACTACTGCTCGGCTATTGGACTCATGAATTACATAGCAGGTTACACCAGACCAGACATAAGTTTCGCGGTATCTAGTCTCGCAAGGTACTCAATCAAACCTGGAATGAATCATTGGCGTGAGGTCAAGAAGGTCTGGCAATATCTGCGTCACACCAAAGACCTGAAGCTCACTCTTGAAATTCGCAAACCCAATCAGCTCCTCGAAATATACAGCGACACCTCCTGGGCAGATGACCCCGTCGACCGTACTTCTCAGTCAGGCTACCTCTGCTATCTATTTGGATCGCTGGTATCGTGGAATAGTTGTAGACAACACAATGTCACCTATTCTTCAACTGAAGCGGAACTCAATCCGCTTGTCGACTCATTCCATGAAGGAACTTGGCTGAAAGCTCTTCTCTCAGACATCTGGAATCTGCAAATTGACGCCGCCACCCATTACATTGCTGAAAAAGAACTCAATGAACGGCTAATGATGCATGACGACGAATTCAAAGAGAAGTTTGCCAACTCCCACTACATCGATAACAAAGGGCTTGATGACAAACTCAAAAAGTTTGGCTCGAATCCGAAGACTCGCCACATCGACCTCAAAACCAAAGGCATCCGTCAAGAACTCAAGCATAAAAATATCAAAATAATTCTCATTTGCACATTCGATATGCTCGCTGACGCTCTGACGAAAGCCGCACCGAAATCATCTGTCATCAACCTCACCAACACCATAGACCCTTCATTTATCATTCCTCAAGTAAAATCTCTCCAGCCACGGGGAGTGTAAAAATCCCAGTCATATCACATGCATGACATCTCATTCTTCCTCCTCTTCGAACTCTCCTCTTCTCACTCTCCCTTTCTTCTTCACCATTCATTACCACTCGACTCAACTCCTCAATTCAACCCTTCAACTCATCCACCTCAACTTCATCACTCATCAACAACCCTCTCAATCCTTAACTCCCATTCATCTCCTTTTCTTTCTTTCTTCATCTCTTCTCTTATATTATCATTCAGTCCTTCTTGTCTGGTGAGATCTTACTTCAATACTTCACTCTAATCCAATGTCCTCAACTAACATCTTCTTCTCAGCCTTCTTCCTTCATATCTTCTCTTCTCAGTTCTTCTCTTCAAGCTGCCTCACTTTCTCATATCTCTGTTTGTTTCAATGTTGGTTCAATCTCAATTCCTTCTTTCTTCTCTTTTCTTATTTCTTCTTTTACATCTTCTAATTGTTTTCTTCCCAAAGTGTGTCGGTTTCATTTAGGCAATAAATTATCAATCAACATTCTTTTAAGGATAATAGACAAGGGTGTATGTGTTTTGAACACAATAACACCCCCGCAATGTGAGTTCAATGTCCCAATTTTTACCATTTCTCCCGAAACGGCTGGCAAGCTTTTACACCCTGTAGATAGCATCCCGAACCCCACGCAGAACCCTGAGACCCAAAATGCCAAACAAGTACCCAATGAAACCGTATCCCATGAAGCTGGTGCTACTGCTGAAGCACTATCGTCCTATCCGCCAACACCCCCGCAAATGGTCCACAGGCCCACGGGGAAAGCTAGGATTAGTGACGAGGGGTTGTGTGCTTACAGCACAATAACTCCCCCGCAATGTGAGTCTGACAACCCCCCACCCCATACCTTATTTTCCGAAACAGCTGGCAAGCTTTTACACCTCGTAAATAGATTCCCAATTTCCGCAAGGAACCCCAAGACCCAACACTTTGACCAGGTAACCAATGAAATTACTGCTACTGCCAAGGCAGTATTGTCCTCTCCGCCAACATCCCCGCAAACGGTCTACAGGCCCTTGGGGAAAGCTAGGATTAGTGACGAGGGGGTGTGTGCTTATAGCACAATAACACCCCCGCAATGTGAGTCTGATACATGTTCCCCGCATTTGATTCCCAAAACAGATGGAAAGCCTCTTTCCCCTCTAGGACATACCCCAGCAGTGATCAATGTGGCCAAAACGTCATGGTCAACATCAGCCCAATTGGCAGCAAAAGGAAAAACCACAACTGCGGTACGGAGTACAGAAGAATTGGTACCGCGGTGCTACCACCGACACCTTGACATGTTCTGGAAATCGAGCGCCATGAGGCTTCCCCCGCGGAGAAAGTATGATTTCCGCGTAGACCTGATCCCAGGGGCTACCCCACAGGCCGGAAGAATCATCCCGCTATCTCCGGCGGAGAACCAGGCACTTGATGTTATGATTGACAAAGGACTGACAAACGGGACCATTCGGCGGACCACATCCCCTTGGGCGGCACCGGTCCTATTCACTGGGAAGAAGGACGGAAACCTGCGGCCCTGTTTTGACTACCGGAGACTCAATGCAGTAACGGTGAAGAACAAGTACCCGCTACCACTGACAATGGACTTAGTTGACAGCCTTTTGGATGCGGACACATTTACAAAGCTGGACCTCCAGAACGCATATGGGAACCTCCAAGTTGCTGAAGGCGACAAAGATAAACTGGCTTTCATCTGCCGGGCAGGACAATTCGCACTGCTTACCATGCCATTTGGACCCACTGGAGCGCCGGGATACTTCCAATACTTCATGCAAGACATCCTCCTCGGACGGATTGGGAAGGACACCGCCGCATACCTAGACAACATCATGATCTACACACGGAAAGGAGCGGACCATGCGGAAGCGGTGGGCAGTATACTGGACACATTGAGCAAGCACCAATTGTGGCTGAAACCCAAAAAGTGCAAGTTTTCAAGGCCAGAAGTAGAATACCTAGGACTATTGATATCATGCAACCGGATCAGAATGGACCCCGCAAAGGTACAAGCAGTAACCACATGGCCCGCACCAAAGAATGTGACTGAACTTCAGTGATTCATTGGATTTGCTAACTTTTACCGCTGATTCATCAACCATTTCTCAGGAAAGACTAGACCGCTTCACAACCTGACAAGAGTAGAAACCCCCTTTGTGTGGGAAACCAAGTGAAACTCCGCATTCAAATCCCTCAAAACCGCCTTCACATCCGCCCTGATCCTGAAAATTGCGGACCCGTACAAGCCATTTATCCTTGAATGTGATTTTTCTGACTTTGCACTGGGTGCAGTACTGTCCCAGGTTTGCACAAAGGACCAGGAACTTCACCCCGTAGCATACCTGTCCCAATCCCTAGTACAGGCGGAACGCAACTACGAGATCTTTGACAAGGAGTTACTAGCTATTGTGGCTGCCTTCAAAGAGTGGCGGCAATACCTAGAGGGGAACCCGGTTTGATTAGGTGAGCAAAACACATATGTGTATATGCACAGGTATGCATATACACATATGTGTATGGGGATATTGCATGCAATATCCCCCCACATGCCAAACAATTGGTGTGCACTCCCACATGCCAAAATAAATTGGTGTGTGGGAGTGCACACCCATTGTTGGCCAAAAATGGGTGTGTGCCCTCACATGCTGTGAGAACTCCTTTTGGGAAGGGGGTAGTTCTGTGAGGGGGAAATAGCAGTTATAGTATTTCAGGTATGTATGAATTTATTACAACTGTTAAGGGTGGTTTGAAAGACCTGCCCCTCTATTTACTACAAGAGTTAATACAACAATTTTATTTATTGTTGTGGCAGATAACTTTCTTTTTGTTTTCTTTAAGAGAACTGTTTATGTAGTCATCTCTTATCAGACAAAGATCTAATTTCAACTTACAAATAATCAGCAATGAGCTTGATGAAGGGATCAGGGACGTAGCTAGTAGATGGATTTTTACAGAAAGTTGTGGTAAATGGAATACAAGGTTTTTTTTTTTTTTTGGAATTGATGAGGAAAAAGTATTTATATGTTTATGATTTATTTATTTTGTTTTTATGTTTAGATGCAGTCAGAGAGAATGAGTAGATGGATGTTTTGGTATAATGTGAACTATTCAATGTGTTGTACCCTCTTCCTCAACCTTTAGTTAAAAGAGCACAATTTCCCTTTTTGTTTCTTTTGTGTATTTTAAACTGATATGAAAGATTTTGTTGTGGGTCACCTGATTAAGACCACACTATTTATATGGATGAGTAATTTTATTTAGTTTGCTAGCTAGATGATGGGGTGTGGGATCAAACTGGGATGATCTTCTTTCTGGGAGGGAACAACCTCCCCTTTATATAGTAAAATGTGAGGGATTTTTGCTGGTGGGATGTATAATTGAGGTATTTATTCTGGTGGGGTCTCTTCTTCTACGCTGCCTTCATGCATGGAGTGCATAAAGTGAGCTATTTCTGCTGGTGGTGTTTCTTGTTCTACACTGCCTTTATGCATGGAGTGCATAAAGTGAGCTATTTCTGCTGGTGAGGTTATGTACTTAGGCTGTGCCACAGATCATGCGCTGCGTCTTGTGACCTAAAGTGAGCTATTTCTGCTGGTGAGGTTATGTACTTAGGCTGTGCCACAGATCATGTGCTGCATCTTGTGACCAGACACTAAACTATACACTACTTCTATATATATACTATGTACTTATTATTCACTATAATTCTTTTTAACTGTATATCTTTTGATTTAGCCGTGCAAACCCTAACATAAATGGGTGACTTATAGATTAAATTTACCCTAGATTTCAATTATGCACTTATATTGCTACTATTTTAGCTTCTGAAAGATAATGAAAGAATATAATCCTGCATGATACTTGAAACAGGGTTTGGAATACCACAACGCCCTTTTTCCTTGGCGTGTAGGCCACACACGCCAATAATATCTGGTGTGTGGGCCCCACATGCCAAAATAAATTGGCATGCGGGTTGGTGTTGGCATGCACCATTGGCGTGCATCTATCAACACCCATCTGGGGCGCCCTTGACACATTTTGGAACTTCTTCTTCAAGTTTTCAACCATAATTTCTGTCAAACAAAGCTCTTGCAGATTGCTGATTATCAATCGGTGTACAGAGTTCAGAATTACAGCCCATCCAATTTTCCCAAAAGTTAAGTTATTGCATGGCTGAAAGAAAAAATTGGAACCAGTCAGGTTAGTTCTCCCAATTTATTTCAGTAGTCTTGACCACATGGCAAAATTGGAACCAGTCAGGTTAGTTCTCCTGATTTCTTTCAGTAGTCTTGACCACACGGCAAAATTGGACCCGTCAGGTTGAAGTACGTTGGATGGTTTGATAACATTCTTGATGGCAGATATAGTTGCTGACAGCCGCCTCGAAATCTTCTTTGTCCCTGCTAGCAGCTGGCCAAATCACAGGAGTCGATGCAGCTACGTGGGGTGGGATCACACAATTTTGTTGGGTCTTGTTTGATCTTGTACAAAGGGTCTCATCAGCAAGGATTGGACATGTAGCTCTGTCATTGACTGAGTTAAAAAATCTTTCCAGGCATTGAGTGCCGTCAAGTTCATCAATCCAAACACCATCAAGACCTGATGCTGAGGAAGTGACCAAATGTGGTCTTGAGCCACCAAAATTATAGGAGTTCCTGTGGGAGGCTGTTGTCATAGGATGTTGGGAACTCAACATGATTTCGGAAGCAAGGAAAAAACAGAACTGGAGAAACAAGGGAAATAAGGGGAGGAAAATTGAGACAAGGGGAAAGGGGATTGAATATGGTACAACCAGAAGATAGAAAAAAGGGGATGTTTGGATGATGTAAGGAAAAACTGAGTAGGGGAAATGTTGGGAACTCAACATGATTTTGGAAGCAGGGAAAAAACAGAACTGGAGAAACAAGGGAAAAAAGGGGAGGAAAATTGAGACAAGGGGCAAGGGGATTGAATATGGTGGAAACAGAATATAGAAACAAGGGGATGTTTGGATGATGTAAGGAAAAGCTGAGTAGGGGAAAGAGAATAGAGGGTTAAAAAAAAGAAACTGTGTGGATGGAAAGGAAGACAGAAAGTTTGTAAATGTGAGATGTTGATGTAAGAGAAGATGTGATATAGATTTGGAAACTTAGGAAACAAGTGAAGCAAGAATGTTGTAGATAACTAGAGAGAGTAAAGCTTTTAGCTAGAAAGAAAGATACAAAAAACTCTTCTACCCAACTCTTAATGTACAGCAATAAAATTACACCCATAAATTTATCTTCATGGAATGGCTAGTCCAACTAGCTCTTTGTAAGGGTTTAGTATTGGAGGAATAAGAGAAAGAAAAAAAAAAGAATTGTTTGATGATTAGTCAAAGCTGAGATGATAACAGACAGGACACCAAGATAAGTGGATTAGACAATCTCAGTGTCAGCTAAACTGGATTAGCAGTATAGTTTATCTGATGTAAGATGTACAAGATAGCTTATTAAGGGCTCATAACCTAAAGGAGATTGCACCGGATATACCAAGGAGAATGTAGAAGATCAACAACTTTGTGTATTACATTCTCTCCCTCCTTAGAGTTATATACTCTAAAGGAGGGAAACCTGTGCTGCAGCAAGTACTGAGCATGTAGCCCCTCTTGGGGATACAACAAAAACTTTGGGTCTGATCATCAAATGATTCATATCCAGCTGTTGATGAGCCTTCCTGCCCCCACATATCATTGGTGACCTCCCAATTGGTTGGAGCTGGACCATCTATCTGCTAAGCTATCATCTCTTTATTTGGGGGATTCAGACCAGACTCCCAAGTCAACCAACTGACAGGTTTTCTTAAACACACCCAAGAGTCCCTAGGCAGAAAGGTTCAATCTGACAAGGCCAAGGCAAAGCCCTGGTGGTGTGAGAAGACTTTGGACCCAGTTCTACAGACCCGCAATTGAGCTTGGCAATGGATGTTGCAAGCTAAGTCCTCCAAAGCTTGTGAATTTTATAAGCAATGGAACAATTATTTTTTGTCTCTTTCAACTCCCTCAAACAGCAGAACTGGAGGAAACTCCTGGAAGAACTGGCAGAAGGCAACTTGTATAGGGTCCTCCGTTTCGTGACTAAGGCAGCAAGCGGCAAAATACTCCCCCTCAGGGGAGGTGACAGCACAATTGTACATGACAAGAACCAGCAAGCTGAGTTACTTTTCAATGATACTTCTGTCACTCCTGGAGCCATTGACCTATCAGATGTCAGCTATGATCTGGGTTGCAGGTTTGGTAGCTACCCTCCAATACCAGAGGCAGAAGTCGTGTTGGCCATCCAAAGGATTCATCTGGAGAAGGCTCCAGGGATTGATGGGATCGCAAACAAGCTGCTTAAGTCTCTCTCTCAGCCTCTCATACCAGCTCTTACACAGATATACAACACAATTCTAATCAAAAGTCACTTCCCCGCTGCTTGGAAAGTCAGTCACTGCCATCATCAGGAAGCAAGGCAAACCAGACTACACCAACCCTGGAGCGTATCAGCCATTTGCATTGCTCAGCACTCTGAGCAAGCTTTTTGAGCTGATTCTTGCAAGAAGGCTCACAGCGTGGGCCGAGCAGAGCGGTCTGATTGCGGATGGGCACTTTGGGGGCAGGAAGGGTTCTGGAACGGAAGACGCGCTTTTTGCCTTTGAGCACTGGGTGAAGGCTAAGTGGAGGGAGGGTAAAGTGGTGGCAGCACTCTTTCTCAATGTGAACTCAGTGTATCCATTGGTCCATCCCTCCAGGCTAATCAACTACTTGTTCTCTCTGAAATGCCCCACATACTTGGTACTGATTATTGCTAATTTTCTTCAGGGGAGGTCAACTACTGTCAGATTGGACAACTTTGTTTCGTCGGCGTTCCCAATCCAGATTGGACTTCCCCAAGGCTCACCTCTCTCAGTGATTTTCTACATTCTTTACAACAACTCGCTACTAAACAAATCTTTTTCCACAACGTATGATTCAGTTTCTACAGGATATGTCAACGATGTTGTCCATTTGGTGGCATCTGACTCAATCGAGGCAGCCAGAAGGTCCCTAAGAACGGAAGGCAATTGGTCGCTCAGCTGGGGCCTCACCCACGGGGCTATCTTCGATCAAGCAAAGGCCCGTCAAATGGCTGGGTGTCTGGCTGGACCGAAAGCTTTTATGCAACCGGAATATTAAGACTCAAAACGGTTCTCGGATCACTTCCAACAGTGATACTTTCCATTTCTTTTTTCTATTACATTTTGTTTTCTCTCTGTTGTTTCTTTTTTTCTCTCTTCCTTACTTAGATGTTGTCATGACCTGATGTCCGCTATATTTCACTGGGCAATTTTGCGCTGTTGTGTGTTAGTTTCAAATCATGTGTCCGCTTTTCTGCTTTCACAAAGATGTTTGTACTTAAATTCTTAGTGTGCAATGCCATAGGCCAAAATTCACTATAAAAAAAGATCCTTCGACTGTACCAGTGCACTTTTTTCGTTCTGTTCGTCGGAAGTCCTGATGTCATATTAGTCGATACTTCAGTGTACACTTGCAGTTACATACGTTGCCATGATCGTATACGCATATGAGCAAACACAGTGAGAACTTGGAGACAGGGGATAACTCTTGCACATAACCACGAGGGTACTTGTCCACACCCTTCCGGTTATCATTGCCAAGTTGGTGATTGAGTTCAATTTTCTCAAGCTCATGATTCATCATCATTTCGTTCAGATACATACATATATACGCAGTCATATTATCAGATCTCAGGCGTCACACTGATTCGTCAGTATCTTCACCTGCCCTTTTCCCTTGAAGCTCGTGAAATTAGACCTGCGTTTTCGTCTATTTCAATTGGATGACCAGGCTCTTATCAGTCCGAAAACGAATTCTGTAATAAACATACAATTTATTTATCTTGGTAGATACCTTTTGGCCGCAAGGAATCGAAAAAATGAGTTCGCACCAAACCGCCTATCTGCACGATTCAATCGAGACCATTGAGCCGGAAGACTTTTTCGATGTCTTAATAATTGGTGGAGGTAAAGTTCTGCTTTCCTTATACGATGAATTCTGTGACTATGGATTTTCACAAAGGGTCCGATGTGCTCATGATATGATTTATTTCATCAACAAGGACCCCACGCACTTGGCTTGGCAGCACGACTGAGGGAGCCTCGTCCAGCGGCGCTTTATACGGATATAGAGCATTCCAGATTGGCATTCCTGCAGCGACCGAATGCCGTCAAATTGCCCCGCCAACCAAAAAAACCTTACAACCTTCGAGCCCCCAATCCAATTAAACTAAGAGAGCATGCGGGAAATAATTTTGATGACGAGTCTTTTCCGCGGTTATTGGCACTGGATGGAAGCTCTTCAGAATGGCTGGGAAGATGGAACGGCTTCTTCCACCATCTCGATATCCCACATCTAAGAAGCCCTATGTTTTTCCATCCATCTCCTGCTGATGTGGATGGGTTAGAGGCATTCGCCCGAAGGATGGATCGTGAGAAGGAATGTGTGGACTCGGGTGGAGTAGAAGATGTCCTACCCACTGTGGGGCAATCAAAAAGAGGTGGAGACAAGATGCGCAAAAGAGCAACCAGAAAAAAAGTAGGTCTGCCATCTAGATAAATTTTCGTTTATGAAGAATAAACTGGAATTTACTTATTGATTTTTCCCTCCGTTGACCTTGCTATCCTAAGGGTTGTTTAAAGTCTTCACTTGGTGCCGAAATAAATGAACGAGATAGAAGTTCATATGCGAGACCAAGCTCAGGAGTTTTTAGAGATTTTTGTAAGAAAGAATTAGTCGATAGGTGATTTAGTCTTTCAACGTTCATATGTTTCCCCCAGAACAACAAAACTGAAGGTGATTTACATCGATTGTACCATGTATTTCAAGATATCAACTAGGTCCAGTTTTACGACAAGATGTGGCTGAATCATTAAGTTTTGGTGAGCTGCACATCAGGACAGAGGGACGTGGACTTGGGTTCCGGGTGATGACTAAGGAAGGGAAAAAATATGGCGCCAAATTTGTAGTCATGTCTATTGGAGGTCAAGAGTGTCCGGCGATACCGAAATGTATCAGTCATTGTACTACCCAAGTGGAAGCCTTTACCACAAAACATCAAAACCCTCATCAAGGTCCTGGATGGTGCCACTCTAGCTGCTTTTCTTACGGGGGCACCAAAGAGTTCAAACAAGCCGTCAAGACGATTAAATCGACAAACCAAGGTACCATTCTCGTCATTGGTGGAGGGTATGCTATCTTGGTTGACTTCGTAGCTGGCCTAGCTTTACTGGCTGACCAGTTTTAAATTGCTTTTAGACTTACTTCAGCTCAAATATCTGATCTCGCCATCCGAAAGGGCGCCGCGAAAGTGATCTTGGTTTGCCGTGGTTACCTCAAAAGTAAGACTTAGCTTTTTTGTGTTTGATTCAATGTTCGTAATGATGATAGCTGAAGGGGGGCTTCGATTACAAAATACTGTAACAGCAAAACATTACGATTTCCCGTTGTCTTGGGTGACGAAGTACAGCAATTTGGAAAAGATGTCGTTTTGGCAAGAGGATTGTCCCATGGGTGAGTGTAACCTTCCTGAGAGAAGTGTTTTTTCTCGTTTAACCCCAGACTCTCCGTCCGTGAATAATTACATATTTCCCTGCTTCCATAGCACGCTTGAAGATGGTTAGACAAGCGAGGAATGGAGGCTCGGTTAATCCATCGACTTTGCTTTTGTTGAAAAAACGCATAGCCGAAGGGACCCTCAGTTTACGCACACATACAACTGTTACTCAAGCGATGTGGGACAAAAATACCGGACGCTGGACTGTTCACTTGGTTCATCACCCAGCAAACGCTGCCGAGCCTATGGAGAATCCCGAACCCGAAATCCTTGACGATGTGACCTTTATTGTAGCGTCAACTGGCGGAAAGCTGGATTTCGGCTGTATCCCGTTTCTTTCCTCGTTGCTGCATCCCGAGAAGGACGAAGGCAAACGAGACGACCAATCGGAACCGTCGGCAAATAAAAGAACTGTAAACATACCAGGAATAATTGATGGTCTTCCTTTACTGACAGAAGACCTCCAGTGGGGCAAAGAACTGCCTTTGTTTGTGATGGGCGCATACGCCGCATTGGAGCTAGGTAAGGAATTGACCTATTCAGGCATGTTTGATTCCAAGAAGTAAAGCAAGTAATTTCCTTCAAATCAGGTCCAGATGCTGCTAACCTTAGTGGGTCGAGAGGCGGAGCTGAACGGATTGGATCGAAGTTGAATGAGTTATTGGAGAATCCATGGTTTTTGGATTGTCAACTTACTTCATCACTTCCTACCAACCAGCGAAAATCAACGCCTCAATCTAAACGCCCGGGCAAGCCAATCTTGCCACCGGCCGACCGCTCAACTGAGTTTGAATCGACTCTGGAGGAGTCTGAGGTACCCCCAGTCGTCAAAGGATCAAATGAAGATCAATCACCCGAGACTTTCCCGGGCAAAAACCCCAGTTGTTCAGCTAAACGAGGTCGATGCGCGTTCAAAATGGGCGCTCGAGAAAGGCGAGCCGGAAATATTGGTGGCTGGTATGCTGGTTTGGAGGAAGTTGTGCTTTGAAGGGCACTTTTCCATCTAATTTTCGCATAACTGCAACCTCCTTAGCATTCCACACTATGGTTATGAATATTAAATGTTGACATCCAAATTCCTCGTCATAACTATCTAGGGTTCAAAGTAAGGACTAAGTAAAGTAACGGCTACATCAACCAAAATAAATGTACACTACGGAAATTGAACCTGTGACCCAAAAATCCATGAGTTATGCTTTAACCACGGACATAGCTTTTTGTTTTTTTTAAGTGTAATTTGGCCTACGGCATTGCACACTATGAATCTAAGTAACATCATAACTGAAACAGGTTTACAAGTTGAGAAAAACTACGCTATTGCTCTAGAGACATCAAAACTGAGGAAACTGACAACCATGTAGAGAAAAGCTAAAATCACTAATAATTCACTAACTATGTGAAGGAGTAAGATATGGAGAAGATGCTCAGTTGTGACTAGGGTTGAAATATGATGAGGAAACAGAATATGAAGTCAAAATAACATTAAAACCTGATTCTGACAAGATATGAGACAGTTGTGACTTAAAGATGAAGATAAGACAGACTTTAGGTCAGCTGTGCGGGCTCTAAGGCTGACAACCCAAGTACTATACATTCCCGACATTGTTGTCAATCTTCTCTCAGTTTGATGTCTAGCTCTAGAAGACTATGTTATCAACTTTAAGAAAAATTACTTTGAAATCTATAAGAACAATGAAATAAAAATGTCTGGTTTCTATACCAGCAATCTTCCAAGTCTTGAATTTGAAAACATTGAGCATCAGAGTCACCTTTCTTCAGCTGAGTTCTTACACAAGGCTCTGGGACATGTCAGTTATCATTGAATACAAAAAAGATTAGGAATTCCTTTAAAAATAAGCAACTCCTGTGAATTGTGTGCAGTATCAAAGATCACAAAAGCCTCCTTCAAAAGTACTCACACAGCGGCATCCCGTCCGTTTGAAGAACTTCACATGGATTTGATTGGTCCAATTTGGCCGACATCAAAGGAAGGCCATCAATACATTCTGACCATAGTGGACAGCTGTACTCGATTCTGCGCAGCAATTCCTTTAAAGCTCAAGAGTGATGTTCCTGAATCTCTAGCGTATCTTGTTGATGTGGAGGCTAAATGATTTGGATATTATCCCTCCGTCCTTCATTCTGACCGTGGGACTGAAGTTCTCAATTCCTGTCTTGAAGAATACTGCAAGGATCATCTAATCAAACAACGTACCTCCAATCCCTACACTCCACAGCAACACGGGCTGGCCGAAAGATTCAACAGAACCATCCCAGAATCCATGAGATCTATTCTTCAGGACTCAGGAATCAACAACAGATACTGGAATGAAATAGCAAAGGCTAGCTCACTTACCTTGAATCAGATTCCCGCACATCGCTCAAAAAAATCGGGCATTGATAAATGCACGCCCTTCGGCGCACGCCCACGCCGAACGCACACCAATAAAAAAAAAGGCGTGCTGCCCGCACGCCTTTTTTTTATCGGCGTGCGGGCTGCACGCCCATCCCTGGGCGTCAGCACGCCCTCATCAGAAAAAGGCGTGCGGTTTGCCCGCCCCTTCAGAAAAGGGCGTGTGGGTTGCACGCCCTTTTTATGTGTATAGGCAGGGGCGTGCCCCTGCCTATACACATAAAAAGGGCGTGCAACCCACACGCCCTTTTTATGTGTATAGGCAGGGGGCACGCCCCTGCCTATTCACATAGATCGGCGGACTGCCAACCTATGTATATAGGAAGGGGCGTGCCCCCTGCCTATATACATAGAATCGGTGTGCAGTCGGCACGCCTATTCTATGTATATAGGAAGGGGCACGCCCTTCCTATATACATGCTGATGTCATGCGTACAAAAGAATGTACGCATGACATAAGCACCCCCCCCGCCCCCCCTCCCCCCCAGCGGATTTCAACCGCAACCACCACCTCACTCCATCCAATCGATCGATCCGATCATTCCCCCCTCCTCACAGCCAAGTCCCTCCCTCCACACCAATCCCCCAGCCGAGCCGAGCCGACCCACCGGACCCGATCCGAGCGAGCCAGCCACCCGACCCGACACGGAACAACCGGACGAACCATGTGGGTTTTTTTTTCTCTTTTCATCATGAGTCCCCGTGAGCCCCCCGTGCCCCCCGTGAGCCCACCCGTGCCCCCCGTGCCCCCGTAAGATCAAATAAAAAAATAGAAAAAATTAAAATAAAATAAAATAAAATAAAATAAAATAAAATAAAATAAAATAAAATAAAATAAAATAAAATAAAATAAAATAAAATAAAATAAAATAAAATAAAAATAAAAATAAAATAAAATAAAATAAAATAAAAATAAAATAAAATAAAATAAAAATAAGATAAAAATAAAAGATGAATAAAATAAAAATAAAACAAAAATAAAATAAAAATAAAATAAAAATAAAATAAAATAAAAATAAAATAAAAATAAAATAAAAATAAAATAAAACAAGACAAAAACCAAAAAAAAACAAAAAAAAAAGATAATGATAACAAACACTAAAAATTTGATCAGGGCCCATTAGGCCCTGTATTGACAGTGGGACAAGACCCAAAGGGCCTAGTAAAGGGGCCAACAGGGCCCACTATGACTGGCCAAAAGGAGCCAACTGTGCCCTTCCCAGCCGCCCAAGTTTGACATGTTAGGCCAAAGGGCCCCTTTATATCTCCGCATAGGTATCCAAGGGCCCCATTCCCCTTGTCCAAGCCCTGGACGGGCACACCAGCACTTGATGGTCTTCCACTCAGATCCAATTAATCTCTCCACATCTTCATTATTATTATTTTCATGCCAGCTGATTATTTCTTCTTGCTCCTCTGAACGCACAGATATCAGCAAGTATTCTTCGCATCAACTTTTATTACACTCCAGCAGTGTAAGTGCATGTCTATCAAAGTAAATATCATCCAAAATTACTCACTCTGGCTGTTATTTACAGCAGAAAATGTCTCAGCCAGGCCAAAACCCCTCCTACTACCACATATCTCCCAACCCATATGGCTTCCACAATCAGCCGCACCCCCAATACCATAATGCAATAACACATGCCAGTGGTCAGCCTAATGTCACCCAGTCTCACTTGGCACAGCATGTAAGCATACACAGCCCAATTCTTCTACTTAAATAACTTTCTCACACAGTCCTTCCTCCTGCCTCCATCAGCCGCAACCACCAGTTCCATTTGGGCAACCCCCTTGGTTCCAGGTCCCATCCAACCCCTCCATCCCCCCTCAAACGTCTGATCAATTGCCCGGCTTCCCCAATTACCTACACAATGCTGTCCCAATCACAAATAATCCCACAAACCAACACCCCAGCTTCACCAACCATGGCCACCCCGCATACCCGTCAAACTCAATGGCCTTTCCAATTCCAAATCACGGGCAACCTGCACCCCATATGGGCCACCAAATACCATCTTTCAACCCATACAACAACCTTCCCCCCCACAAATCATCCCAAACGGCCTCCTATAACAATAGTACAGCCTTTCCTCACATTCCAGTCACCGGCCAACCCAATCCAAACTTTCCAAACTACACCAATCCAGCAATCACCCTGCAACAGACGTCAAACATTCCTCCCACCCACCAACCCAATCAACCAACCTCCTATACATTACAGCAGGAAATGTACTCCAACAACTGGAATGCCCCCCAACAAATCCAAAACCCACCATCAATACCCAGAAACCCGTCTGCATCCATACCCAGCAACCCATCCGTCAACCAGCCCACATACTACTGGGACAACAACACCAACCAATCCGCTGTCGAAATCAATTCTCTGCTTGACTCTTTAAGTCCGCCTGCCCCATCCGCGCAACTACCTACATCAATTGATCCACTGGCTTCCTTGGTTTTCCCTCAAATGACTGACAATACTGCTCAAGGTAGGTCTAACTTTCTCTTGTAATGTATATTTATTGAGAGCTGACAAACTGTAAATCATCAGCTTTTCCCCCTGATTTCCTGCCTTCTGCAAATGACCTGCCTGCTCCCTCTTTTCCCACCCAAACCACTGAGGATCAAGCTCAAGGTGGGTCTTAGTTTCTCTGGTAAAGTTGCTTTATTGGGAGCTGACTGTTTATTGATGAATCAGGTGGTTCCAACTCTACAACATCTGTGGTACCCTCTGCAGTCCTGGCTCCTGCAAGAACCGCCCAGGAAATGTCTGTTCCCTCCCCAATCCCCCTGGAAATGTCTGTTCCCTCTCCAATGACTGAGGAAAATCCCCAAGGTGATGGTAGCTTTCACTCAGAAAAGTCCTTTGCGGTGGTCTTACCAATGTTTTATTGTACAGATCCCAGTGCATCTGCGCACCACACCAATGACTTGTTGATGCCCCCAAATCTCCCGGATGGAAACGCTTTGCCCAAAGCCCTACTGACCAGTGAGGATGTCAGATTGTTTGACTATTCTGTGGGAGGTCAGTGCCTCATTGATTTATCATACTGTTTCCAATGGATGCTCATGGGAATTAATTTTGTAGAGCCGATGGACCCTCCACCTGAATACCTGTTCACCTGTGTTGACAATCTGAAGAAATTTGTGTCCACATGGGCCACCGAGCATGGTTATCGGCTGGCGGTCTCAAAATCCAAGGCGGGGAAGAACATTTACCTTGCCTGCTCACTGGTTGGAGAAGACACTACCACCGTGGACTCCTGTCGGGCTCGTGAATCACGTAATAAGCGAGTTGGATGCGCCTTCAAGATTTCGGGCCACTGTTCATGTGCCAAGAACCATGAAAACGACTATTGGGATCTCCGCAGCAAGACTGTCCCTCACAACCACAATGTCATCCAGCACAACTACGAGGCCATTCACAAGACACTTGGGGCAGAGGGCCAAGCAGAGGTGGCTCGAATGGCCTCTCTTGGTTTTCAACCACAGGCAATTGCCCGGCAGCTGAGTACAACTGAGGGACGGTTTGTCACGAAGTGGACAATTTACAACACGAAAGCAGCGCAGAAGATAGAGCGGAGGGCTGGCGACACCCCCATCAACCATCTTCTACGATGCCTCAAAGGCTCCAACTGGGTTCACAATGAAGTTCACAATGATGACGGAAAGCTCCTCTACCTATGGTTTGCGCACCCTGGATCAATGTTACTCGCTCGCAAGTTCCATCATGTGGTTAATATTGACTGCACGTACAAGACCAACCTCTGCAAGTACCCCTTACTGCATGTTGTTGGCCAGACCTGCACAAACAACTCCTTCTCAATTGGATTTTGTCTCATGAGGAATGAGAAAAATGCGGCATACTCTTGGGCTCTGAATAAGTTGAAGTGAGTGTGGTGATTGTCTTTTTTAGTATGAGATTAATAATCTGATGGTAATTTTACATACACCTATCAATTCTTGCAGGTCGGTATGGGAACCAGAGAGCTCTCCAAAGGTCTTTGTGATGGACAAAGAGGTGGCTCTCCGAAATGAAATTGCGGAGCACTTCCCAAACGCAACCTCAAACCTATGCGCCTGGCACATTGATTGGAACATTGTCACCAACTGCAAACAGGATTTTGCATCTGACGCAGACGAATGGACGAACTTCATGAAGCTATGGCACGAGATTACATACGCTCCAGACGAACCCTCATTCGACACAGCTTGGGGAAAGCTTCAGGTGGACCTCAGGGAACGAGCAAATGTTCTGGAATACCTTCAGAACCATGTTCTGCCCTTTCGCAAACAATTCATGTCTGCATGGGCTGGGAAAACCGCGCACTTGGGGAATCTGACGTCATCTAGAGGTGAATCAGCTCATAGCTGGCTCAAAACATATGTGACATCTGGCAAGATCGACTTTGCTACCCTTTTCCTAACCATTTCATCAGCTGTGGACCGGCAACTGGACAAAGCACAGGTCACGATTGGCCATGAAAGAATCAAAGGGCTATCCGGACTCCCAAATGTTTTCAAGCCGCTTCACACCAAGATCTCAACCCATGCCCTCAAATTGGCAATTGCAGAGTACAATAAGTACTTGAAAATGAAGAAGGCCAAACGTGATGATCCGGTCAGGCAGTGTACGGGGAACTTCAATGCGGGAATGGGGGTCCCATGTGCACACTTGATTGAAAAGTTGCTTGAAGAGAAGGGTGATGTGGAACCAGCGGACTTTCATCCCCAGTGGCAATTGTGTTACAACCCAGATGGACCAGTCAGTGTATAAATCTGCCCCCTCCTCCATAACCCATTGGCTAATCCTGTTTGACCTTGCTTAAATTACAGAACCTTGATGAGGAGCCGTATAACTTTGACGATGATTTTGAGGCGCTAAAGCAGGAGATCTTGGAATCTCACCCCTCCACAGCTTTGCCGGCACTGATGAAGAATTTGTGTCGAGTTGTTGCAAACACACATGTGGTCCCACTGATTGAGCCAGACCCCATCAGACAAAAAACCAAACCAAATCAACCTTGGAAGAAGAAGAATGGAAGCCGCCGTGTGCAAACCCAAGATCCTACTCAGGCAGAAATCGTGGAGTCTCAGATTGAAAAGGCACAGACAGCCAAAGGGAAACAGCGCGCAAGGACCAGTCAGAATCAAGCGGGCCGGAGAAGGACGGACAAGTTGCAACAAGATAGCTCTTCATCAATGGAAGACCCTGATGAGCTGCCCACCTTGGCCAGACTGACCGCCCCAAAACCCCAAGGCCGACCAACACAGGCTCCCGATCCCGCAACATCTTCTGAAGAAGACAATGAGAGCCCACCATGTGTGGCCAAGCGCCGAGGCCGACCTCCAAAGTCTCAGCTACCATATTCTACGTATGCAGCCAACAAAGACTACCAACCAGGCCGCACGTCACATAAGCAGAAAGCAAGTCCCCCCACTTCCGACCGGCCCAAATCCCAACGCCGTATGGAAGAAAAGCCCTCAGTATCATCTGCATTGAGTCAGATTTCTTTGGCAAAAGGGAGCTCCGCAGAAGGCGGTCATTCTGGGTCATCTAGTGGAGTATCAGACTCATCCAATGACCAATCTGATGGCAGTGATGGAGATCCCTTTGGGTCTGAAGGAGATGCATGTGAATTTGCAGAGGACAATCCGATTGATATTCCTCTTGCCGGGACTTCAATTTCAACTTCCCTGGTAAGCCCCTTTAATCAAACTGTAAACCCCCCTCGCGCGGACTTCACCAAAAGGAACCATCAAGATTACATAATCACTCAAGATACTTAAACTCATCTTCCCCGCACCCTCCTAGCTCAGTAGAGACTTCTAACTTCAATTCCTACTGAGCTAGGTGAGTAAAACTCATTTCTCTTATCATTCTCACTTTCTCTATCATTCTATCTTATGTTATCTTTTCCTTCATTATATATTGTATATACAGAGAGACTTCTAACTTCAATTCCTACTGAGCTAGCAATACAACTTTAGGTTCTAGAAATTGGTCTCCCAAGACGAACGGTCTTGTTTCTAGTCCCATAAATTACCGACAGTGAGGAGTCGAAAGCGGCATCTTACACTTTTTTTTTCTCGAACCTCCATCACCTTCAACGCCGACGTGCCTTTTCATGTCAACTAGGAGAAACACCTCGGCCAACGATCTCACTGCACTCACCGACCCCGAAGCAATCTTACGCGCGGGTAACGCCAAACGTCGTCGTCTAGCGGCTGCAGCGAAGAACGCAGCTACGATAACGCAAGCGTGTTCTACCCAACTACCATTGACACCTCCTGCTATCCCTTCACCGGAACCTACCGACCTTCCATCCCCTTTCCTTCGTCCTACCGAAATGCAGCAATTGGCGACACACTCCCCCGCGGAAGACCTTCGGACTCCGGCAGAATTGAATGCCTCATCCGAGCTCCCCACGGATCCCAAGCGAGATACATCCTCTACTCGAGAGCTCGTTCGACTACTTCTGGCGGCCCAACACACCAGCACGGTACAAGCCCAAATGGACCGCGAGGCGGTTGCTGTGGAACGCCGGGCGACGGCTGAACGGTTCGCCCAGTTCAAGCAAGCCATGCTACGAATGTCCATCAAACCCGATCTTGGCTCCCCAGAACCTGTAAAACCAAGTAACGGAATCGATCTTCAACGTTTTTGAATCGCCGATGGTCCTGTTTACAACGGGCCGTTCCATGCGGTGGAACCTCTCTTAAACTGGTTTCGATCCCTCGATATTTTCCTCGACACTAAGGGCGTGACGATGGACAGCGATAAGATACGTATCGCAGGCGGGCTCATCCGCGAGACGAACACGCTCTCTTTCTACGTCAACGACGCCCCGAGACACGTTACGAGATCGTGGGCTGATTTCAAGTCGGACTTGATCAACTTCGCCTTGCCTCCCTTATGGTGCACGAAATTGCGCGAGCACCTGCGCCTCCTCAAGATGTCTGACTCGGAATCGTTTCTGACGTACAGCACCCGAGCCCGTACGTTGCGCAACCTGATCAATTTCGAACAGGCCACGGTCGGCGAATTCAAGCTCGCTGAAGCCGTCACATTCGGATTAATCCCGGAGCTGAAAATGAAAGCACATGATTTTCAAGTACTACTCCACTCCCCCTTCGACTATTCGTTCTTCGAGCGACGTTTGGCTGGGTTCGACGAACATACTCCTCGCCGCAAGGTGGTACGATCCGGTCAATCGACCTCGATCCAACAGACGTCAGCTCCGAAGTTAAGCCGCGAAGAAAACCTCTGGCGCCTACATTCCTACCTCGACTCGAAGGGGTTGTGCCATCACTGCAAGAAAGCGTGTGGAAATACCCCTGGTGCTTGTCCGAACCCGTGCGACCGTGGGTTTATCGATATTCCCAGCTCGTACAAGACGCCACCCAAGCCAGAAGACTACAAGGCTCCCAGACCACGGGCTCCGGCTCCTTTGTTCGCAGCCGGGAAGCCAACGCACCCACCAGCTGGCCGCTCATCACTCCGTTCGGCCACGGTAGCGGCGGTCAGCGAGGACCAACTGTTCCCTGAACTAGACCAGGCTTCAGTTGCCGCTCTCGCGGCCCTCAATGAAGAGCTGAAGTTGAGCTGCGAGGAAAGGTACGTTCCCACCTCCAACCTACGTCGACTGATTCTGGAATTCTTGTGTAACGGGGTCCGCTTACGTGGTCTCATTGATAAGGGATCAGAATTAAATCTGATAGCTGAGGGAGCAGTTGACCGGGCGGGATTATCAAAGAGAACACTCGCCCAACCCACGAGGATCAATTTGGCACTCGCGAGCTCACCGATTATTGTCACAGAAAGTTGCACGGCGACATTACACAGTACCGACTGTGACATGATTTTCCCTGATGTCACCTTGAAGGTAGGGGCCATCTCCGGTCATCATGATATGATTTTGGGGATGCCTTTCCTTTCCCAATTTTCTTTAAACGTCTCCATTCCCACTCGATCTATTCAATGCGACAGAATCGCGAATCCCTTGTCTTCTACTTCTTCATGCAATGACACCCCCAAGTCTGACATTCCAACTCCCACGCCAAACCCGACCCCTGAGACAAGCGACGATCTGTCGTCTATGGTAGAGAGGAAGGTATTACAGGAGTATGAGGATCTTTTCCCGGTGGATATCCCACCTGTTTCTGAGGAAGCAGAGTCCGAGGGCTGTTTTTCACCAAATTCCTTCCCTGAGAAGATGCAGGATCCTTCGTCCTTAGTCCGCCACAAGATTATACTGACTGATCCTTTGGTTGTTTTCAACGAAAAACAATACCCTTATCCGCAAAAACACCTCAAGTCGTGGAGAACCTTATTTGATCAACACGTGACCGCGGGACGAATCCGTCGATCTACGAGTCAGTATGCATCTCCTAGTTTCATCATCCCCAAGAAAGACCCGACCGCCTTACCACGTTGGATCTGCGATTATCGCACCTTGAACAGTCTCACAGTGCGTGACCGCTCGCCTTTACCGAACGTCAACGAGTTGATCCGCCTGGTTGCGACGGGCCGGGTGTTCTCCATCCTCGATCAAACGAACGCATTCTTCCAAACACGAATGCGCGAAGCTGACATCCCGCTGACTGCGGTAAAAACACCGTGGGGTTTGGTCGAGTGGGTCGTGATGCCAATGGGACTGACGAACGCTCCCGCTACTCATCAGGCGCGCCTAGAGGAGGCTTTGGGCAAACTCTTGAACGACATCTGCGTCGTTTACCTGGACGACATCGTTGTGTTTTCTCAGACCTTCAGCGAACACGAAAAGCATGTTCGAAGAGTACTCCAACGTCTACGAATGGCGAACTTATATTGTAGTCCGAAAAAGACCCACTTGTTTCGGAAGCGGATCAAGTTTTTAGGGCACTGGATCTCAGCAGAGGGAGTCGAAGCCAATCAAGAAAAAATCAAAGACATCATTGATTGGCCCACCCCCCAATCGGCAAAGGGCGTGAAGAAGTTTCTCGGAACGGTTCAGTGGATGAAAAAGTTCATCTGGGGCTTACAGAAGTACGTAGGCACTCTTACACCTCTGACGTCGTCCAAGCTGGATCCCAAAGACTTCAACTGGGGGGAGGCTGAGGACAAGGCTTTTTGCAACATCAAGAAACTGATGACGTCCCTCCCTTGTCTGAGAAACATTGACTACGACTCCCCGGACCCCTTGTGGCTTTTTACCGACGCCAGCGGCTATGGACTAGGGGCGGCCCTATTTCAGGGCAAGGAGTGGAAGACCGCCTCCCCGGTAGCTTATGAATCACATCTAATGATGCCAGCCGAACGCAACTATCCGGTTCACGAGCAGGAATTACTCGCGGTAGTTCATGCTCTCCAGAAGTGGCGGATGCTTCTGCTTGGCATGAATGTCAATGTCATGACAGACCACCATTTGCTCACTTATCTCCTGAAGCAACGCACCCTCAGCCGGCGACAAGCGCGCTGGCTGGAACTTCTGGCTGACTTCAATCTACGCTTCACGTACATCGAGGCAAAGATAACACGGTCGCCGGCCCTTGTCCCGCAAGGCCTCCAATGAGGACGAATCCAAGATCGTGCCAGCCGACGTGGCTTGCGTGTCCGCATTGGCAGAATTCGGTTCGTCCCTCTCTGACGGCTTGAAATCCCGAATCCAATCGGGATACTCGAAAGATGAATTCTGCAAGTCTCTGAGGAAGGTATTGCCTCTTCGAGAGGGCTGCCTCGAGGTCGAAGGTCTACTGTGGGTCGATAATCGATTAGTCGTTCCCGCAGACCACGACGTTCATGTCAAGCTTATTGAGGAGGCCCACCACCGTATAGGACATCTGGGGTACCTCAAGACGATTGCAGAATTACGTCGGGATTTCTTCTGGCCAAAGATGGCAAAGGACACCGCGCGGTTCATTCAGTCGTGCCTAACCTGCCAAAAGACGAAAGCTTCGACGACAGCTCCTACAGGTAAGATGCTCACCCCGCCGATGCCACGGTCGCCACTACAGGATCTAGCCATCGACTTCGTCGGACCACTGAAATCATCTGGGAACTATGACATGATACTAACCTGTACATGTCGTCTGTCAGGTTTCGTCCGAATCATTCCGGTGGTACAGAAAGACACAGCCGAAAAGACCGCTAGCCGATTTTTCAATGGCTGGATTGGCATTTTCGGCGCCCCTCGCTCAATTCTCAGTGATCGAGACAAGACTTGGATGTCCAAGTTTTGGAAAGCGCTTATGGACTGCCTGCATATTAACTTCCACATGAGCTCAGCATTTCAACCACAAGCGGATGGCCGCAGCGAACGGACCAACAAGACAGTCGGGCAAGTCCTACGTACGTTCACATCGAAGAGACAGCATCGTTGGCTGGAAGCGCTCCCCGCGGTCGAGTTTGCAATCAACTCAGCGATCAATATAGCAACGGGGTACTCCCCTTTCGAACTAATTTATGGCAGGCGGCCTAATCTTTTCCCGAGCACTACTGAGATGACACCCGGTCCTCCAGCACTCGACGTATGGCTCAAGCATCGTGAAGGTGCATGGTCGGAGGCCAGGGATAATCTTTGGACCAGCCGGGTATCCCAAGCAGTACACCACAACAAACGACAACGCAATTCCCCTCCATTGGAAAAAGGCAGCTGGGCGCTCCTCAACTCTGCGGATTGGCGGGGTCGCCATCAAGGCGGCGTTGACAAATTGAAAGAGCGTTTCGAAGGACCGTTCCGTGTCGAAAACGTTTTCAACAACGGCCAAAGTATCACCCTAGCTCTCCCGGATGGAGACAAACGACATCCGACATTCCACATGTCCAAAGTGAAGGTTTTCTACGAGCCAGAAGGGCTGACTGCGTTTGGGGGAACTACAAAAGTAAGTTCCACCCAATAGTGCACCTCTGGGCTTCTTTCTACCCTTCCAAGTCGCAACATCACCTCGGCCACTTTGTGAGCACCCCTCGGGCCTGTTTTATTTTCAGGTGTTATACGGCCGCAGAACCCTTCCGATTCTCTCGACTACGACTCCAACTTCATAATCAGTCCATCACCTCTTCCCTTTTTTCTTTCTCCTTCTTTGTCCCTTCTTCTTCCCCGAATTTCTCCTTTTCTCACTTTTCCTTTTTAATTATTTTCTCTTCCTCTTTCATTTTTTTCGAATTCTCGAACTTCTCAAAAAATTAATTAAAGGGGGGGAGACTGTAAACCCCCCTCGCGCGGACTTCACCAAAAGGAACCATCAAGATTACATAATCACTCAAGATACTTAAACTCATCTTCCCCGCACCCTCCTAGCTCAGTAGAGACTTCTAACTTCAATTCCTACTGAGCTAGGTGAGTAAAACTCATTTCTCTTATCATTCTCACTTTCTCTATCATTCTATCTTATGTTATCTTTTCCTTCATTATATATTGTATATACAGAGAGACTTCTAACTTCAATTCCTACTGAGCTAGCAATACAACTTTAGGTTCTAGAAATTGGTCTCCCAAGACGAACGGTCTTGTTTCTAGTCCCATAAATTACCGACAGTGAGGAGTCAAAAGCGGCATCTTACACAAACCAACAAGATTCTCCTAATAGTGATTGGCCTAATTGTTCTGTTGTATTTTTGCAAATCAGGATGCTATTCCTATGTCGCATACGGAAGGTGATTTTCAGGCCAATGACCCCCCCAGGCCACCCACTTTGGAGGTAAATTCAAGGGTTAGGATGAGCCCATTCAATGAGTCAACATTATAACTGATTGGCTTTTCTGGTTGAATTCAGGATGAAAATATGGTTGTCAAAAGTGGTCCCACGTTAGGGACACTGGCTCAAGCCTCCAAAGAGGTTCTGTCTGATAAATCAGTAAGTGAACATAGTGTGAATTCATAATGATTACTGATGAGAGCAAAGCAATTTACTCACTCTCTTGTGCTTATGCTGAATTTGCCCTCATCTCCCCCAGGTTGAGGAGTTACCTCCTTGGGTCATTAAACATGTCCAATCAACTTATAACCCCAAAGGTGATGGCAACTGTGGGTATTCTTGTGTGGCACATGCATTGGCTGCTGAAAAACCCGAGGGCCCGTATGCTAGAGACAATGGGTGGTATCAAGTGCGATTGGACATGTTACACGAGCTGCACACCAACAGGGCACTTTGGAAAAGGAAGCTAGGTGGACCAGATATGTTTGAGAAGATCTACAACAGCATTCACGTGGAGGATCCCAAGGGACCAGTGCCCACTTCCAAGTGGTTGGGCAGGCTTGATGGTGGTCCTATTCTGGCTAATGCATACAATAGGCTGGTGGTGTTCCTCACAAACAACCAAGCAGCTGGCTGCATGACATTTCTCCCTTCAACGGTTGCACTCGACCCCAAACCAGCCAGCCCAATCTACCTTGCACTAATTAACGGGAATCACTGGATACATGTTATAGTCAAGCGTGGCCTAGTACCTTTCCCTCCACCGTCCATACCTAGATCATTTCCAAAGAGCCAAGCTGCTGGTTGGTTGAGCATCATTGAACCGGCCACACTTCTTTACTCCAAAACTTGCAAGCCAATGTAACACCCCTCCTCTGATTTGTAATTACTATATTAAATTGGTTCCCATAAATAAAAGTAGAGTAACGGCTATCAACATTACTCCTGAATATTGTCAGCCTCCTTGATGCTGCCAGCTTGCAAGTAAATCATAGTCACCCCTAGACTGGTCAACATATTATTTTACTACACCATCTGCAGTTTCCTTAAGTTTCACATTCATTTCACTCATTTATTTATTAACATACTTTACATATGCTTGTATTTAGTCAACCTCAGCAAGCCTCATATGAAGTTGTACCCTCTGAACTCTCTTGATCCCCAGACTTTCAGAAGAGAAGATAATAATAACCTACTTTTATTTACCATTCCTCTTGAGCTTGAAGATACATCTACACATCACTACTTCCAGCTTGCGTGACCCATTCATATCTACATATCACTGTCTGGATCCTCACGCCTGAACCTCTCAAACTTATCACCGGCTGGGTGTAAACTCTTGGACCAGATTCAACCCCATCTACGACTCGGAGCCGCTGGTCAATTCCAGCAAATTTCCGTTGAGTGGATTTTAATCACCCCGGAGTAACCCACCGCTGACAATTGGCGACCATCCCTTATACCTGTACACCTGGAAAGCCCTGTGCGGACGGAACCCTTTCTAACCAAGGATTCATCATTTTTTTTTCTGTTTTTTTTTCAAGAGTAGTGGAGTCTGTAGTTAAACTTGCAGATTCACTCCAAAAATAAACCAAACAATCAACACAGAAACCTTGTTTTTGTTTGTTATCAACTCGCATTTGGTCCTTGGACTCAGAACCCGATATTCACCTTCCTAGTTTGTGGTTAGCTAAAACCACCATCGCCGATTTGGATCGTTGGACCCAACGCTCGAACTTCAGCTGTTCTTTCTTGGTTATCATCCAACCCCTATCAATCTTTCTCCTTTTCTACCCCTAGGAGAAAAACTCATATCCACCATTTCGCCTCGGTCCCACTCCCTTTCTTAATTTGACAACTTTTCCTTTTCTTTCGAAGATCCCCATGTCACTCGCACTCGAAGTCATAGCTATCAAGCATCAGCTTGAAAAATTACAGCAGAAGATTAAGGACCTAGAGCTAAAGCTGAAGTCAAGCAATTCGCAATCAGCTTTGACTCAGGATCCTAGGAATGTCATCGCTGATAATGATGGAGCAAGCACCATGAAAGATGCTGATAGAAGACAGTCGGCTCCAATCACTAGTCGCAGTCATGAAACAGTTCGGAGTCGTTCGTTTAAGGTGATGCGACATCTCATCAACCTTGTTGATACCTCACTCTTAGATCAGCAGCAACCGGTGCGCCCAAAGCTTGATAAAACCCATACAAACAGCAAGAAGTTGGTCGACTTGAATGCAAAGCAGCCTAAACATACTTTGAAGCCGAATGAAGACAGTCAGAACCCTCGAAAACCAGCTTCTAAACAGACTCGAACAACTGACTCTCCGCGCATATCACCTTGTAAAACTTGGAAGAATTCTGTTAAAACACATGCGAAGCGATCTGAATCAACTTCAACGCTTCACAATGATGTTCCGATTACTACTAAGATAGCCGAGTCTATATCTCAACCATCAGAGAAGCCCTACGCGTATACCATACCTAGCATCTTTCATTCCAAACGTCCTCGAAAGGACGCTAACACCATCAGCCACCCAGTTTGCAATAAGACGAAAGTGGTTAGAGCCCTCAGTACACCAACTCCAGACAAGATGTCCATTACCGACACCGTTTCCTTGGCGAAAAATATTGTATCGACACCAGATCAAGTACAAGATCTAGGCAACAAGGTTCGAGAGACAGAAACAACTGAACCATTTAAGTACACCAACCTCAAAATGTTTGCTGCTCGAGTTGCCCTGCTGAAGTATGACCCCAATCTATCGGATCTCTTACCAACCTCAAAAACCAACTATCAATTCATTGCTACATCAAGAACAGCTAAGATAAAAGACTTACCTGAGATGTCGGACCAACTGCGAAGAGAGCAAATACCTGGTATTTGGGAATGGAAAGAAGGTACTGCAACTGCTAGAATGTATGAATATCTGAAACCGGAAAAAGACACACTAATCAGTAACAGAAGATTCAAATTTGTTCGCTGGGCTTGGAAAGGTGATGTAGGACAACAACCTCCAAGAATAAAAGACCTACATGATGATATCTCACAAAGTTGTCAAACTCTCCGCTGGTACTGGTTCAAAGGTGTATGGTTGCTTTATTACTTTGATTAACATGATAGCTCTGTCCTTTTTTTTAATTGTTTTTTTTAGTAGTATCAAATGCCAGCTTGCAAGTAAATCATAGTCACCCCTAGACTGGTCAACATATTATTTTACTACACCATCTGCAGTTTCCTTAAGTTTCACATTCATTTCACTCATTTATTTATTAACATACTTTACATATGCTTGTATTTAGTCAACCTCAGCAAGCCTCATATGAAGTTGTACCCTCTGAACTCTCTTGATCCCCAGACTTTCAGAAGAGAAGATAATAATAACATACTTTTATTTACCCATTCCTCTTGAGCTCAAAGATACATCTACACATCACTACTTCCAGCTTTCTTGACCAAAACATATCTACATATCACTGTCTGGATCCTCACGCCTGAACCTCTCAAACTTATCACCGGCTGGGCGTAAACTCTTGGACCAGATTCAACCCCATCTACAACTCGGAGCCGCTGGTCAATTCCAGCAAATTTCCATTGAGTGGATTTTAATCACCCCGGAGTAACCCACCGCTGACAGATGCCAAAGACAAGTCTTTCTAGCTACAAGTGGTGCAAGGATATAAAAAAAGAGTGATATTGCTCTGGGTAAGGTTTTGAGGTTATAATTCCCAAATAAAACAGGGGAATTGTGGCGTAAAATTTAGAGGAAAAATAGGAAAAATAAGGTAATAATTATACTAAATAAATTTAATATAATTAAAACCAGAGGGGCCTGATAAATCAGGGGTGGTTTAGATCCCTCTAAGGTATCTTAAAAGTAAATTGCAGAGTATTTAGGTACCTGGAACACTGGGGCCTGTTGGAACAGGGGTGGTTTAATCCCAGGAAAGGAAAGTGGGGAATATCTTCAAGACAAGGGTTATTACTTACTAGTAATAACCCTTGACGGATCTTGGGGATATTCAGGGTGAAACTGGACAGTTTCGGGCGCTTTGATGGGTGGATGGAGGAGGTGGATGGTCACTGTAGAGTTGTTGGGGAAGACAGGGCTAATAACTACTAAGAAGCTTACCAGACTGTTTTAAAAAGATGTATATCTAATAATACGTGGGTTGGGTATAAAAAAGCTTGAGGAGCCTTCTTTGAGCGGGTGAAGAGCTCCTTAAATAGTCTTGAGTTCCCTCTGGGGACCCTGTAGGTATTATTGGCCAACTTGTGGAATCTTTGGACCACATTTTGGCCATTTTTGGTTTCTTGGTGACACTTCAGCAGCCCCTGCTTTGAATACACGTCACCTATTGATTTTATTAGTTTATTTATTTCTTTATGTTGACTTACAGTCTGTAGTACATTAGTACTGGTTGTTGTAGATTAATACTAGTGGCTGATTTGTATTTATAATGAGCAAATAATAATAATATCTAATATAATTAATTATGTAGTCCCCAGTACTCTTCATTACATATGTAACATATGTAAAGAAGTTAATGGCACTTGATGCTTATATGTATATGAGTATATAAGCATCAAGTAAGGTAATCATACTTTTAATTGATCATTAATACAATTTTCAGTTGTTAGTATCATATCATATGTATAATAAGTTTTAGTTGCACACCAAGACTGACACCTATAATGTAGGAAAAAGATAAACCAAAAGGAAAATAATGTATCATTGGATGGAAGTGATCAATAGAAAATGCAACATGTAGAGCTGGAGAAACAGGATAAGAGTTAAATACCATACAAGTCAGAAGTGATAGTTGGACAAAGCTATTTCTATATCTTGAGAAAAAATGTGGAGTAGGTGGTGAGTAGCAAAGTAGTGGTGAAATTCTTTGTAGGTTCTTTCCCAATCCACTTGGGGGAGTCCATTCTCACCAATCTTGTCAAAGCCCATAGCACACAAGAAGTCCAGAAAATATATACGAAGATTGTCTAAAGTTTGGTGGGGCATTGGGAGAGTAATACCACCATCCACCTTTTGTTTTAGGACTCTGGCCCCAAATTCTAGCAAGGCTGAAGCATTGGCATTGCTGGCAGTCTGTCTGTTGAATGTGAAGACCAATGTTGGACCAAAAACAAGCAGACCAGCTAGCATCTGAATCTGAGAGGGTGTATTCCTTGTGGAGCACTCATCCGTCCTTGTATGCTTTGGACGTGGCCCAATAAAGTCGGATATGCTGCAGATATACGCCAGAGCTGACATTGCCCCCACAAGGTGCTGTGACACCAGCATGAGGCCGCCAAGGTTTGGTGAATTGGCATTGAATGTCCCCAGGTTCTTGTAGGTTTGTTGGAAGCCCCAGTGAGCAGAGTGGACCTTTGTTGTATCTAGTGGAAGGGGTTCCCATTGGGCGCCCTGCTGTTCAAGATGACAAAAAGCCCAGCATTGATGTAAAGCAGATTTGAGTCGGAGGTATGCCGTGTCAGGAGGAGAGATGAATGATGCCATGTTTGTAGCCAGTGTGTGTACCTGAGTTTGGTTGGTTATCGTCTTGCTTTTGTTGGCCCGGAAAACTTCAATCTGATCCATGTTGATCATGTCATGAGTGATCAGAGACATTGAAGTAGCAGGGTGGAGGATTTTTTCTTAACCGCACCACAAAAATTAGTCAGTGTCATTTTCAATTAAATAGATAGTTACTAGGAGAATTACCTGATTTGCAAGCAGCCAGAGTTATTGTAACGTCCCGCCACACTCTTTCCTTGAAATTGTGGTCCATTGGGCCATGACGAGAGAGCATATGGGGGAGGTGATTGAGGACATAGGCGATGTTCTTTATCATCTTCTCAGCTGATGTGAAGGACCATGCAATGCCACACGCCAAATCGTTGTTCAAGTTTTCTACCACTGATCTTGGAAGCAGTGGGCCTGGTAAAAATAGTTCCACATCTGCAACAGACAGACAGACATGAGTTCAAGAAGTGTTTAATGTTTAGAGGAGAGGCGGATGACTCACATGCATCCCGTGTGGACCTTGCAGGGCGAGGAGGGCCTGTTGACCTCTTGCTGGGGTTTGAACTAGAGCTGGGAATTGAACTGGAACTGTCCACTGCACCAGTGGTTGCGGTGCGGGGGATCTTCATGCCTTTCAAGTGTTTGGCCGTTATGACAGTTGGGTGAGGAGTGAATAGGTGGCTTGGGAAGTTTGGGCCGGTTTCCCTTGGGTCAATACGCAAAATCTGTTGATGAGAGGTAGAGGAGCCCTGTTGAGGGACTGGGCTTCCACCACATGAGGGAGGATCGTCTGGACTTGGGGTGTGATGCCGGGATTTTTTGGATGTAGGATCATTGGATGTAGGATCAACAAATATTGCAGTTGGATAGCGGTAGCGAGCCCGGCGTGGGTGACTTTCAACAATAGTGGAATGTGGGTGTGGGGCTGCATGATGGGTGTACGGCAAAGAGACTTGTGAGGCTGGAGGGTTGATTCCCAATTCTTCAGGGTCGGTTTCCCCCTCGGCATCCGGGTTGTTTATATTGTCATCACGGTTTTGAGATAAGTTATGCAAGGCTTGTTTGGCATTTTGGGATTCCATGGCGGTAGTTATAGCATCAAGGTAAGCCTCATTAGAGGTGGTGAGAAAGGTGCTTTTGCCTTTGCTGTTGCGCCTGGGTGATCTTATTGGGTGGATGGGGCCATATGCCGGGTTCATAACGTTGGGCAAGCCGTTGTCAAATGGAGCGGGTTTGTTGTCCCATTGAGCTGGTATGTTGTTAATTCGAGTGGGTTCTGGTGTGCGATGAAGTGTTGGTGCCGCATTGTTTTCTGAGAGAAAATCTGACAGTTGTGGAGCGGTTGTTTGAGGTAGGTCTTTGGGAAGATCAGGAAACCAAGGAATGAATTGGTTGAGGTTAGGAGGTGGTTGGTTGATGTTAGGAGTGGAATGTAGGATGGTTTGGCTAGCTGGGGGGTCAAACGTGTTTGTTGGAGCTGGGCCAGTTGAGGACTCATGACCCTCATCGTCTGACTGCTTGTATTTGGCTTCTATTTTGTTGGCCAGAACTTCCAGATACTTGTTTTCCTCAGGAGTCAAAGCGGGATGCTGAGCAAGCTCAGTGCATTTTTGCCAGAGGTCCAAACCTGATTTGTAGTGTTTTGGGGTGGAAAGTGGTAAGCAGGAGGTTTATTGTCATACATCTTATGAGGAAACAGAACTTACGTGATTGTTCATGACTACCAGACATTGTTGTTGCGTGGAAATAAGTCTAAAGTTTGATGGAGGAGGAGAAAACGGTGTTGCTGTTGGTTGGATTGCAAAGTAAAACAGATGTCAGCGGCTGCTCCTGGAATTAAGTACCTTTTGCAGTGAGAATATGAGAAAGGGGAATATCAGCCCTTGCGGGGGGTTTGGGGGGGCACTTTGGGTGTGTAGGGGGCTTAGACGGGGGACTTGGGGCCTGATATGCATCTGTGGGCATTTCCCGGGGCCCTTTAGGCCAAGATGTGTCCCTTGCACATTTTTCCGGGGCCTTGGGTGCAATGGGGGGCTTGGGAGGGGGCCTAGTGGCACATTCACACCTTGGATGTGTCCATAGGGGCCACTGGTTCTAGTTGGCCCCTTTTGGCCAGGCCCAGGTGGCCCATCTGGCCCCTTTTGGCTGGCCCATCCAGCCCCTTTTGGCCAGGCCCAGGTGCCCATCTGGCTCCTTTTGGCCAGGCCCAGGTGGCCCATCTGCCTTTGGGCCAGGCCCAGCTGGCCCATCTGGCCCATCTGGCCCCTCTGGGCCAGGCCCAGCTGGCCCATCTGGCCCCTCTGGGCCAGGCCCAGCTGGCCCATCTGGCCCAGCTGGCCCCTCTGGGCCAGGCCCAGCTGGCCCAGGAGCGGGCTGGGTTTTGGGTGAGGGGCAGGGGGGACGGGGGGGCGCGGGGGATTGGGGGGAACGGGGAAAAGGGGGAGACGGGGGGACATCAACTTACTGGTTGATGTCCTGGCGGCTGGCTTGAGGTTGTTGGGCGGCTGGGTCGTTCCGGCGGCTTGGGTTGGTTAATTGGGAAGGGTGGGCTGGGCTGGGTCGTGCGGCGGCCGGCTGGTACGTGGGTGGGGGCGGTCGGTCTGCTGGAGGGGTTGGTGAGATGGTGGTTGGGGAGGGATTTCAGGAGGGGGGGGGAGGGCTGATTGGCGAAGGGTGGGGGGAGGGGGCGGGTGGGGGCATGCTTATGTCATGCTTACATTCTTTTGTACGCATGACATCAGCATGTATATAGGAAGGGCGTGCCCCTTCCTATATACATAGAATGGGTGTGCCGACTGCACGCCAATTCTATGTATATAGGCAGGGGGCACGCCCCTTCCTATATACATAGGTTGGCGGTCCGCCAATCTATGTGTATAGGCAGGGGCGTGCCCCCTGCCTATACACATACAAAGGGCGTGTGGGTCACACACCCTTTTTATGTGTATAGGCAGGGGGCACGCCCCTGCCTATACACATAAAAAGGGCGTGCGACCCACACGCCCTTTTCTGAAGGGGCGGGCGAACCGCACGCCTTTTTCTGAAGAGGGCGTGCAACTGCACACCTTTTTCTGAAGAGGGCGTGCGACTGCACGCCTGCAGTGTTGCACGCCTGTAGATGGGCGTGCGAACTGCACGCCCATCTACAGGCGTGCCCACGCCCAAGGAAGGGCGTGCAGCCCGCACGCCAATAAAAAAAAGGCGTGCGGGCAGCACACCTTTTTTTTTATTGGCGTGCCTTCGGCGTGGGCGTGCGCCGATGGGCGTGCGTTTATCAACGCCCAACAAAATCACCATTTAAACTTTTCAAAAATCAAACGCTTCCACTTAGCTATGTCTATCCTATAGGGAATCAGGTGTCTTACTTGATACAGCCCGTTAGATCCTTTTCCAAGCTTAAACCAAAGGGGGAAATGGGTGTTCTTGTAGGATACAAAGATGAACTACGATCTTATCGAATTCTATCCGGCTGTGGAAAAATTGTTGAAACAAAGAACATCAAATTCCTCGAGTACACTCCAACCAAGAGAAAAACAACTGACTGGGATGTAAATATAGAGGATGAAAATGAAGACAACTCAAGAATCGATGAGCCTGAACTAAATGAACAAGAGGAAGAAACTATTGATCATGAAATAATATCCGGTGACAGCAACAAAGAAGTTGAAACTAGTCTCATTCCTCAACCGTCAAGAAGCCTTTGAGAACGTACCTCTCACGTCAGACCAGTCAAATACACCTATCTTACTACCAATCCAAAGTCATTTAAGAAGGCCATGAACTCAAGCAAAAAAGAAGAATGGATGAAGGCGGCGGGTGAAGAATTGAATAACATAGAACATCATCAAGTATGGGAAGACATGTACAATACGCCGGAATCATTTATACACTGTGGATCTTCAACACTAAACCAGCTACACTCTTCGCTAATGAAAGAAAGAAGGCAAGACTATGCATTCAAGGTTTTACTCAAGTTGAAGGTATAGATTTTGGCAACACCTTTGCTCCTACCGGAAAGTTCACTACTCTACTCATGATTCTGATGTACGCTGTAGACAAGCAGCTTCCAATCAGACAATTTGATTTCAAAAGTGCATTTCTGTTGGAATGTCACGGCTCATTTCTCTTCTTTCCTTTTTTCCCATCTGTCACTCATTCATTTCCTTCCAGATGATCATGCATGTCACCTTCTGTCCCACATTCTGATCCCAAATATGTAGTACATAAAAACCCTCAAAACACATAGAAATACAACCATCTGTTCTCTGCGCCAGTTCCCTGAGACCATCATCCAGTCTCTTGTAGTGAGTAGCTTTTTTCCTCTCACAAGCTAGCAGACTTAGCCCCTTAGAGGGCTTCTTTGTCTTGTTCCCAGCCTCTGAGCTTTCTTCCTTGAGGCCTTCTTCCCAAACCTTTTCCTCAAAGCTTCAGAGCTTTTTCAATTTCTGTATGTGCCTCTTAAGGAAGAACTGTATATTAAAACACCCAAAGGCTCCAATCAAACAGCCCTCTTTCTTCACTTAAAGAAATCCCTCTATGGTCTGAAGCAAGCTCCAGCCAATTGGTACAACACGCTAACAAAGTGGTTTGAAGACATTAATTTTCATCAGTCAAAATCCAATTCGTGCCTATTTATACATCAAGATAAACACTTGTACATTTTTTTTCACGTAGATGACCTCATTGTGATGGGAAATGTGGATGTTTTCAAATCTCTTTTCCTTCAAAGATTCCCGAACTCAAGCGCACACGATCCAGATACCCTACTTGGCATGGACGTTGAATTGCTAGAAGAATCAATCAGTCTTTCTCAAGAGAAACTCATTGACAAAGGTCTGTCACTTCTGGGGCTAGACGATTGTCGAACAGTGAACACGCCACTGTCAGTTGGGGTTCAACTAAAATCAGCCACGGATGAAGAAAAACAAGCATTCAAAAAGCTGAACATCAACTACCGCACTTACACCGGCATTCTTAATTACCTATCATGTCGAACTCGCCCCGATTTAGCCCCTGCTGTATCAATTTTATCCAGCTTCAACAACAATCCAGGAATGAGTCACTGGAAGGAAGTCCTACACGTATGGCAATACATCAGCGGTACTCGTCACCTCAAACTCACTCTTAGACCAAATCGATCAGATATCTCAAGATCTCTTCAACATTATACCGACGCCACTTGGGCGGACGATCTTGAAACCAGAATATCTAGGAGCGGCTCCATCTGTTTCTGGAAGTCGTGTCCGGTAGCGTGGAACAGCAAAAAACAAAAAAACATCACTCTTTCGTCGACTGAAGCGGAACTGAACGCGCTATCTGACGGAGTTCAAGAAAACCAGTGGATAAAGTTTCTAGCCGAAGAAATATGGGACGAAGCGCTGAATCCGTCAAATTTTCATGTAGACAATCAAGGGCTGGTTGAGAAGATAGATCACTTTGGTTCAAACTCAAAAACAAAGCATCTCGACATTAAAATGAAGTGGCTTCGTGATCTCAAGAAGAAAAACGAGATAGCAGTAACTCTGATACCCTCTGAAGACATGATAGCCGACACACTCACCAAAGCTAGTAATTCCGACTCACTTAATTGCCTCAAAGAAAAATGTTTCCTACTTCATTTCCCATCAAGTTGTGGGGGGTGTTGAAACTTGTCAATGACTAATGTCAGTGCGCTGGTGGGCGGAGCATTTCAGAACCCTTCACTTAAAATTCAAATCTTGCTCATCCTTTTCCATCTCATTGAGCTCATCCTTTTCCACGCGACATATCTCACTCTTCCCCTCAAATCTCTTCCTCTCCTCAATCTTCTCCCCATCTTCCTTCAACATTTCCTTCTCCTCTATTCTCTTCTTGTCCCACGTCACACTCAGCGGCCGATCTTCGACCTACTTCTCAATCAACCGCGGTCAATCAGTCAGCCTACTTCCTCTCAAAACATCTTGACTTGTATTGCAACTTGGTGAGAAATGAATCAACATCTCTCAATGTCAATGATCTCCTTCCTTGAGTGGCCAATCATCAACTAATCCATTTCCTTAGCAGTCTTAATTTCTCTTGTCCTGTCCTTTTCCTATCTAGTCCAGTAGTTGTTCTTTATCATCATTATCACCATCGTGTATGCCTCTTAAAACTCTCATCTCTCTCTCATATTGTTCTCATCTAATCTTGTTCTCTTTAGTTATCTGGTCTTTGTTGCTAAGCAATAAAAATCTAGGTTCAGTAACCCCTGCTAAAATACCGGCAGCTTCACATTTGTGGTTTGATATAACTGCATCTTTGCGTAGCGCTAGAGCACTGAAGAGATTTTGACTGGGAAATATGGCTGCTCCTGCTCCCTCTTTTTCCGGATGATATATTATGACGCATCACTGAAGATTTCCAACACCTCAGGATCTAACGCGTTAGTTGAGAGCAAAGACTTAACAGAGTTGATTGCTGTTTCCTTGGGTAGTACTTCATGGATATATTCCATGTTTCTTGCTGATCTGTTCTCAAATGTTCAAGGTAAATGAATTACCTTGGGGAGCAGGGTCATTGCCTCCTCTACTCAATCACTCGCTAAACTGGTCTAAGCTGCATCAGCAAAGCGTTTCTGAGAATCCGCTCTGCTGGAGAGGATAAGAAAGTGAACTGTGTTTTCAGTTTTGCTACTAAAACGTTTTCTAAAAAGGAATGAGAAACTTGTCTTGATAACTTCATTGAAAAATCCTGGAGACACCAAACAGTTGTTAATGAAGTCCAAAGAGGGTGATTTAAAAACTCCTAATGAGTAAATTCCAGATAACCTATCGACCCTGTCTGCCAATGCTTTGGTCTTGCCCTCGTTACACTTGGTGGCCCCAAAAGCCGCTCCATATGTGAGCCAAGGGACTAAAATACTTTTGATCAGTCTGACCCAATAAGCCTCCCCTGTACCCCATCTAGAATTGCCAAAAATATGTAGCTGATTGATTGTTTGCCCCACTTTTTCTTCAAGAGTTTTGAAGTTGAGGTTGAAAAGGAGTTTGCAATCTAACCACACTCCTAGCCATTTCACCCTTGACATTGATTTCAGTTGTTGCAAGCCAAAGCGTAGGTCCCCCTCTGGATGCGTCCCTTTGGTAAACCAAAGAAATTGCGCCTTTGCTTGATCAAAATTTGCTCCATGGGTATCACCCCATTTTAAGGAGCAAATTCCTTCTTGCACCAGCTTATTTCTTGTTTACACAGTTGAATGTGATGCCAACAGGTGAACCATATCATCCACATATCCAATCAGCACTGTATCTTCCAAGGTAGGGAGTTATTGTATAGAATGTATAATATTACCGGGTGTTGATAAACGCACGCCAATGCCAACCCGCACGCCAATTGTTTGTGGCGTGCGGGGCCTACACGCCATGTTTTTGGCGTGTAGGGTCTACACGCCAAAAAAAAGGGAAGGGGCGTGTGAGACCCGCAGGCCACGTGCGCTCCCACAGGCCAAACAATTGGCGTGTGGGAGCGCACGCCAAACAATTGGAGTGCGGGGCCTACACGCCAATTTTATTTGGCGTGCGGGGCCCACACGCCAAAAAAAAAGGGCGTGTGAGACCGGCACGCCGTTCAGGCACGGAAGACACATTTTATTCTCTCAAACACTGGGTAAAGGCTAAGTGGAGAGAGGGGAAGTATTTAGCTGGATTGTTTCTGGATGTAAAGTTGGAATACCCATCAGTACATCCAGACAGACTGGTCTAGTATCTTTTCAATCTAAAATGTCCTACATATCTGGTACTGATAATTGATGATTTCTTAAAAGATAGATAAACAACAATTTGATCAGAAAACTTTACCTCCAAACCATTTAGAATTGAAATAGGCCTTCCTCAAGGATCTCCACTCTTGGTAATCTTGGGCGGTGATAAACGCACGCCAACAGCGTATGCCAACGCCAACCCGCACGCCAAACAAATGGCGTGTGGGTCCCACACGCCAATTTGTTTTGGCGTGTGGGCCCCGCACGCCAAATAAATTTGGCGTGTAGGCCCCGCACGCCAATTGTTTGGCGTGCGCTCCCACACGCCAATTGTTTGGTGTGTGGGAGCGCACGCCAAACAATTGGCGTGCGGGTCCCCCCCTTGCTCACATAATCGAATTGGAGCCCAATTCGATTACGTGAGTGAGGGGAGGACTTCCTCCCGGCCACGAGGTTATACAACCTCGTCAGCCAGGAGAAAGTGCTCCTGGCTGACGAGGTTGTATAACCTCGTCGGCCAGGAGGAAGTCCTCCCGGCCGACGAGGCTATACAACGTTTTCGGCAGGAGGACTTCCTCGTTGGCCGGGAGGAAGTCCTCCCCTCACTCACGTAATCGAATATAACCTCGTTGGCCGGGAGGAAGTCCTCCCCTCACTCACGTAATCGAATTGGCGCTCCAATTTGATTATGTGAGCAAGGGGGGGACCCGCACGCCAATTGTTTGGCGTGCGCTCCCACACACCAAACAATTGGCGTGTGGGGAGCACACGCCAAACAATTGGCGTGCGGGGCCTACACGCCAAATTTATTTGGCGTGCGGGGCCCACACGCAAATTTATTTGGCGTGCGGGGCCCACAACGCCAAATTCATTTGGCGTGCGGGGCCCACACGCCAAAACAAATTCGCGTGTGGGACCCACACGCCATTTGTTTGGCGTGCGGGTTGGCGTTGGCGTACGCTGTTGGCGTGCGTTTATCAACGCCCGAGATTACCAAGAGTGGAGATCCTTGAGGAAGGCCTATTTCAATTCTAAATGGTTTGGAGGTAAAGTTTTCTGATCAAATTGTTGTTTATCTATCTTTTAAGAAATCATCAATTATCAGTACCAGATATGTAGGACATTTTAGATTGAAAAGATACTAGACCAGTCTGTCTGGATGTACTGATGGGTATTCCAACTTTACATCCAGAAACAGTCCAGCTAAATGCTTCCCCTCTCTCCACTTAGCCTTTACCCAGTGTTTGAGAGGATAAAATGTGTCTTCCGTGCCTGAACCCTTTCAAACACCTAGATGACCCAACACTAATACACGTGCACCTTCCACCCAGGACAAGAGAAATTGTGCACTCAGGAGTTAAATTGTTTTTCCCATTGTGCTCAATAGAGCTATGGGTCAATAAGCCAATGGATTGGTGTAGTCCAGCTTTCCTTGCTTTCTGATGATTGCTGTAACCACAGTCTTCAATGTCTTTGGGAGCTTGCTGTGGCAAAGAATAGTATTGAACAGGTCAGTTAGAGTGTTAGCTAGAGATGAGGAGAAGACCTTAAAGAATTCATTTGGGATTCCATCCACTCCGGGGGCTGTCTTGGATTTGATTTGTTGCATGGCACAAGACCTCTTCCACCGTTACCTTTGGATAGCTTGCAAATCTGCATGTTAAATCAAAACTGATGTCTGTCGAATAAATGGGGAAATTTTTGACCAAAGAGCCAGCAAAAAGCAACTCAGCCTGTCTGGATTCATCATGGACCAGAATTCCTTTGCCATTCCTGAGTGGGAGAAGCCCGCTGCCTGTAGAACAATTTGTGAAGCGTAAAATATTAGCATATTTCATATCACATGTAGTAGCATAAATTAGTTAGACTTACAGTTTGTAATTTGCAGCAGAATCTGAAACCTAGTTGATAGTATTTATACCTGTTCAAGCTCCTTGTTCCGTTTTTCTTCAATCAACTTTGTTTCAAATCATTAACTCACTCTGCTCATTCATTGACGTCAAATTGTATGGGTTTGTTTACTAGTTTCTTTTCTATTATTTCATCTAAAGTTTCTTCTGTCTTATTATTTATACTTCTTCATTGTTAGGTTTGTTGTCTGTACTCCTGTTGACGCCGCTATTGCTTGCTTGCTCACGAGTACCTCAAAACTCTTAAGGTTAGTATAAATAAAAATCTCAATCAACTTTGTTTCAAATCATTAACTCACTCTGCTTATTCATCAACGTCAAACTGTATAGGTTTTTTGTCTGTACTCCTGTCCCCACCGCTATTTCTTGCTTTCTCACGAGTACCTCAAAACTCTTAAGGTTTGTTGTCTGTACTCCTGTTGCCGCCACTATTGCTTGCGTTCTCACAAGTACCTCAAAACTCCTAAGTTTTATTTTCTAACATAAAACCTTATCAAGGTCTCTCTCCAAAAGATCTTGCAGCATTTTCCGCCAAGCTTGGTGCTTGAGGGCCTGGACCAGCAACAAGAAACAAGCATTCCATAATTTGTAGCATTCAATTGCCTCAAGGGACTTTGCTAATATCATCCAACAACAAGCTTGGTTCCTGGTAAGCAAAAAAGGATCAGGGGTTGTCTTCCACCACCACAGTTTAGCTTTGTTCAGGTTGACCTTCACCTTCCGTCCAATTTTTTCCTGCATAGCCATAATGTTGTCAGTTAATTTCCTGGTGTGATCATCAGGATCCTTGAAAATATCTGGACATTGAAACTTAGCCAAGTAGGGGGTAAGGCAGTCCTTCTTAACCTCCTGCCAGACAGGAGACTTCCATTGGTAAAGGGGTTCTGGGTGTTTTGAGGTAAGTTGAAGTCAAAAAGGTTGATGATCCAAGCCAAAATTCTTGTGCAAGACAGATATGTCCTGAATACGCCAAGAGCCTAAAAAATTTGACCAGATGAGATCTATAGTTGAGCCTCTCCCTTTGTTGGAGTAAAATGTGGGGATGGTTTTGGCCAAAGTGACACAGAAACCCAAGCAAGACATGAAACTTAGCAGGTTAATGGCTTCCAGGTCTGTTTTCCTGATACTTGGGGGATTCCAATGACAGTGGTGTAGGTTTGAATTCATACACACCATGGTGGGGACCTGTTGGGAGTAAATGCACGTCAGTCAGGTTTTGAGGACTGAAATTGAGGGGAAGGAGGGGGGAGGGTGATAAACATTAAAAAGGTGAAATGACTTCCTGGATTGTGGCTTGAATTCAAGACCAACAAGATTTTGAGACTCTCCATCCAGTATCCTGACTGTTTAGGAAGGGATGGAAATCTTGACATAAATAAAGGCCTTGTGACAATGATTCCATGAGGTGGGTGAGTGTTCATGAGTGGTGTAGGTGCGCCAGGCGGAATTATGAGGGGAATTCAAGTCAAATGGTTTGACCCAGGGTTCTTTCAGGATGAGAATGTTGAAGTCTAAGGCAGAGTTGAGGACACTGAGTGCTACCAACTTTGAAACGTGGCAGTTAAGTTGAAAAAGATTCAGAGCTTTGGGAATAGAAGAAGATAACAAATCTGGATGGAGATTGAGAAAAGAGGATGATGATTCAGTGTGTTGAGGTGGTTGTGTTTGATTGGGGGTGTGAGCCTGGGTCTCTTGAGTGACAACAGGACACAAGGGAAAGGGGGAATAAGTAATAGAATTACTTAGTAGAAAAAAAAGTAGAAATAGTATAATGATAATAAAAAGATCTTAAATGATCTGGGAGCTGCCAAATGAGTGGTCAGCCTCTTCTTCCACAACTGAAACTGGGTGAAGGGACCTGGTCAAAGGAAACTGAAGCCAGCCAATCTTTTTTTGGTCAAAGAAAACTGACTCAAGGATTCTTAGATGGAAACCTGGTTGATTTTCCCTGATAAAATCGACAAAAATACAAGGGGACAGGATCTTGGAATGATCAAGAAAATTATTGCTGGGCTATGCCTTATCTAGCAGGATTCAATCTTATTGGTTCTATGCCACTGCTGGGAATTGAAGGTGTAGTAGAAAGAAGGGAAAAGGGGAGGATAGAACAGAACAGACAGACTAGAGATAAAGGACTTGGGAGGAGTTGATGAAGTTGCAGAAGAAGGGACTCACTGGTTGATTAAATGACAGCTGGACTGGGAAGTAATCAGAGAAGTGAGGAGCCTTACTTAGTATTCCAAAAATCTTGTTGAGGAAGCTGCTGGGTTCAACTGGTTGAGGTCCTTTTACTGAAGTGTGTGGTTGTTGTGTAGTATTCTGGAGTCTGTGTATCTTCTGAGGTGTAGAGGATACTCAGACTCGAAAATTTTCATAGTTTGATGACATAAGCAGTGCAGGCTTGTGGTCAGCTTGCATCTGAAACACGGCGCAATATATAGGATAAATTCACCAGTAATTCATTACTATGTGAAGGAGTAAGATATAGAGAAAGTGCTCAGTTGTAACTAGGGCTAAAATGTGATGAGGAAATAGAATCTGAAGTCAAAACAAGTGTAAGTTCAAAACTGTAAAAGATATGATTGAGTTTTGGTCTGAAAATGTGTGTAAGTAAGACTTGTAGGCTAATGGTATTAGCTCTAAGGCTGACAGGGGGTTACATTGGGTGTATCTATCATTGAGAGGGTAGGCAACGTTTCTCAAGCCAAGCCTTCTTGTAGGGACAGGCTTGATCAAAAGGCGTGTGATTTACATCTTCCATGCCTGGGGTCTTGCTCTTCAAACCGGCCTTACAAAGGATGCACATCTTGACACCGCCAAGTCCTTGATCAGGACATTCATTGGTTGAATGAGCACCTGTGCATTTTGTGCATTGAGCCATTTCTCTGCACCATTTGCCAAAGTGACCCATCCTGAGGAACATGAAGCACTGAGGTTGTCATAGTTTGAAGCGCGCAGTAAGGTGAAAATCATAATTCAAAAATATTCCAGACTTCTCAATCTGGATTGCTAGATTTTTTTAGAAAAAGGGAGACAGCTTTTTTGGGTATTCATCATTAGAGCCCATCCATTGAACTCTAGCAATGTCTGCAGCTTGACAGTTATTCTTGGAGGCAAGGGTGGCTAGATTTTCAGGTTTGGTAATGTCAACCATCTTTGGGATGCCATGTACCATGACCAAAAAAGTGCTGGGGGAGGCTTCAAGGTTGGGGTGTACTTCCTTAGACTACAGATGCTTGTTATCTGAGACCCATTTTTGATGGCTTCAATTCTTGAAATAGAACTATACATCTCCAGAAGGGAGCACGCTAGCTCCGCAAAAAGCCACACTCTTGCCTTCAACAGTGGCTCCAAGATTCAGGAGCTTCATTTGCCTTCTGAACAAGCGCGCTAAGTGGTACATCTTTGAGTGTGGTATTCAGAGGGTTAAAGTGAATGACTACTTGTTTGGGCTTCAGGGACGCAAGAGTTGCAGGCGCTGGAGGTCTGACACTCAGGATTGTAAGCCCGGCATTGGAAGCTGTCACATTTGTAAACATCTTCTTGAGAAGTTGGGGTGAGGGATTGCCATCCTCAACATGTTTCACCAAGTCAGAAAGTCAGTGCAGGACAAAAGAGAGTTGATCATTGTTGGCTTCAAGCTGCTTCATCATTCATCATTCTTTCTGCATTTTCCGATAATTCCAAAATCATGTCTACAAAATGTGTGTCAATTGTGATTGCTCCCAACGTGTCTCAATAATTCCAAAATGTGTGTCAATTGTGATTAAAGGGGGAGAGCTCAGGGGAAGGTGGAAGGGTGATAAGGCATTCTGTGTGGTAGGGGGGAAAGGATGAGTGAATTTTAGGGGAAAAGGGAAAAAGGTGTCAATTTTTTGGTTGTGGCCACAAAGCTGATGATGGACATAGCTTAACCACTAACATGACTATAAATCAGCTTTTTCAAACAGAGGGGTGGATGAGTGTTCTAAGAATTGAGACAACTAAAAGTATATTTCTCATTTGGAAATGCTTCTAGTTTGTTTAAAAAGTAAGTAGAGGAGAACTACAAAGAGAGTTTATTACCTACAAGTTTAACTTTTTTTTTCTATGGAGAGAGGGAGTGACATGGAATTTTATTCAAGTGAAATGAAGAAAGGAAATACATTATTTTAGGGTTTTGGTGATATTGTGGGTTGTTTCTGTAGGAATTTGAGGTATATCACTTTATTGCAGCTTCAACTTAAAAAACTAATAGTAGTAAAAACACTTTTAGATGATTAAGAAAAATAGAAGTTGTTAATAAAAAGATAAAAGACATAAGAGAATTGATAATAAAAATAAATGAATGAGTTTTTACTATATACCTTCTTATGTTCTAGTCCTAGTGAGTGCGCTGAGTATTTAACAAAGATGATAGAAGATAACAGGAATATAGGAAAAGATCACAAGCCTAGAAGTGTTAGAAAGAAAAAATGTCAATACTCAAGAATGAAGAAGAGAAAAAGAATTGATGAGAAGGATAATTTTGGATCAACAAGTACCTCCACTTGAATCTATTCAGACTCCTCCTGGATCTTCAAACTCTGAGAAAATATACTAGCGTCACGGTTGGGACTGAACTGGCGTTTAGGGTGCTTGACGGGGGATTAAGGGAAAAAGAAATCTGTAGTTGATTGTTGACGTGTTGAGTTGACTCGGTTGTCTTGATGGGTTGCTTCTCGATCTTGCCTCTTCACCAGTTGACTTGAGCCGCGCGAGTTGACTGAAAAATTTTTCACTGAGATAATGCATACATGCAATGTTGAATCTGTCACATTACATTTCACCGACGTCAGGATTAAACACCAACACTCCTCCTTAATTCTGACATCGTTAAGTGTAATTGGTCTCGAGAACTTTCAACCTTGATGAATCCTAACGGCTTTGTGAGTCCATCGGCTATCATATCATTCGTGGAGACTTGCTGAATTTCTAACTGTTTCTTGTTGACTAACTCCAGTACGTATTGGAACCGAACTTTGATGTGCTTGGTATTTTCATTCAGCTGAGCTTCCTTGCTTATGATTACGGCACCTGAGTTATTGTTTTTCATTATAGGGGCCTTGATTTTCACTCGTTGGTTCAGAACTAAGTTAGTTAACCATCTCAACTGTTTAGCGCACCAATTTATCGCAACAAATTTGGCCTCGGTTGTTGATTGTGCAACTACAGGTTGTTTCTTGGCCGACCAACATATTGGGTTACCATACATTGTTATGACGTAGCCTGAAGTGGACTTCTTTGTTACTAGAGACGTCGCGTAGTCGGCATCTGCCCATCCACATAGCCCTTCATCTTGATTGTGAGTTTGAGTATACAGAATTCCCATCGCCGTAGTCCCCCTGATGTATTGTAGTAGGTGTTTCACTGCAGACCAATGAGACTCATTGGGGTTACTGGTGAACTGAGCGAGTAGGTTTGTTGCAAATGTGATGTCTGGCCTCGTGTGAAGCGCCAGGTAGTTTAGCATTCCAATCGCCTTTTGATACAACTTCTGATTTATGCTGGGAGCGTCCATCGCGACTATCTTGTGCAAGCTTATTGGTGCCGGCGCCTTGACTGGATTGGAATCTTGCATGTTGAACTCATACAAGATTTTTTCCGCAAAATCGGCTTGATTCACGTGTACTGTCCCATCCTCCTTCCAGTCGAGCGTATATCCAAGATGCTGCATTGGATACTCGGTGACTTTGATGGTGTATGTTTGCTTGAGGCGATCCAAAAAATTTTGTACATCTTCATATGATTTACCAATGACAAACCCATCGTCCACATGCATATGAAGCAGTATTGACTGATCATTGTTATAGAAAAGGGACTCATCGAGAGGCAATGACTCCAATCCTTCCTTAGTGAGCGTTGTTGTAAGATGCTTTCGCCATTGTCGTGGTGCCTGTCTGGTGCCATACAACGACTTGTTCAATTTCCATACCCATGATTCCTTCCCAGACACTCGATCCTTCCACCTGCAACACATATACCGGCGCATCTATCTCACCATAGAGGA
>RDRW01000065.1:0-201848 GCA_007896445.1 Puccinia hordei | reverse complement strand
TCCAAATGGACCGCATAGTCCCAAATGAAACGCCTGATGCCCGGTTGTCCACCAAGACCGTCCCTCCTAATCCGACTTTGGTCCCTGATACCCGCGTCATCAATGAAGATCTGGACAAGATGAGGTAAGTCGTCCTGGAGGATCCACGCCATCTGCGCTTGGTAAACCGCTACACGAGTGGTGGCTCCCTGCGGGAACGAGTCAGCTGCATACACCCCAACCGTGTGTCTCAAAAGCCGTGAGTGGCCGCGACTCGGGTGCAATTCCCGCTGATCGTACCCGCCCATGACATCAAACCAACCCATAACAAACCCTCCCGCCATGGACTCAACAAACTCATTGACGCCGCGGGGAAGCCCTGCATCCAGAATGGTAACGGAATCAGTCTCTGAAGATCATGAACAATCCTCAAACTTGTCCCATCCTGTTTCAGCAGCAACCGGAAAATTGGGCTGGAGTAGCTTGAGCAAGACTGCTCATACAACCCCGTCCGCACCCGCTCCCGTACCAACTCTTGTGAGGTTTGCGAATGGTCGGCCGGAACCGGAATTGGCTTGGTCTGCCACGGTTCGTGGGGTACCCACCGGAATCCAATAAGGCTCCCCTATTCCCCTGTCCAACAGCCCCGCGCTCTTCAGGGAAAACCCCAAAGCCTTCGCCCGCAAAGTGACGACCTGGCTAAGAGCTTCCACTCTTCCTGGCTCACCCACCCCAGAGGTCTGAAGTTAGACTCGCCATCCGTTCCTCCGTGATCTCGCGCCGTCGGCAACAAATTCCGGAGGCCGCACCCAAAGTGGGGTAAGATAGATCTCTCCCCCACTGGATGGCCTTCAACGGTGAGTTCAAGCTTTTGCGGCATTGGCTCATTCCGCGGCCTAACCTTCCGCGCCACGGCTTATACTTTTCCCCGCACAATTCCACCCTCCGTAGAACGACACCTTCTTCCGCTGAGATCCTGCGGACTGGGAAAACCAAAGACTCTCGATTCGCTCACAACCGTGGCACAAGGTAGGGTTTCTCGAAACGTAGTAGATACCCTTGGCGGTGCACATTGGGAGGACTTCTTCTGCACTATTTGCCCCCGCCCCAAAAGAACCTTCCGCCATTCCCTTCTCCCAAACCCTCCCCATCCTCCTCCCAAACCTCCGTCGCTTGATGCGGACCAAACTCCCTCCCGAGATTCCCGCCTATGATCGGACGGAAAAGGATCGCTCACGTACGTGGCACTTGGTAGGGTTTTTCGAAAGGTAGTAGAAACCCTTGATGGTGCACAATTGGGAGGACTTACTTCTACACCTTTTGCCTCCGCTCCATCGTGTTCCTCCTCCATTCCCCTCACTCCACACCTCCACTTCATCTTGCGGACCGACTTCCCAATAACAACTCCGCCTATGGCCTGACAAAACGGAATTGCTCACGTACGTGGCACTCGGTAGGGTTTTTCAAAAAGTAGTAGAAACCCTTGGCGGTGCACAATTGGGAGGACTTACTTCTAGACTGGTTGCCCCCGCTCCCTCGCTTTCTCCTCCTCCATTCCCTCTCCCACCTCCGCTCCGAGTGCGGACCAACTTCCCAGGATTTCCGCCTATGACCAGACAAAGGAATTCGCTCACGTACGTGGAACTTGGTAGGGTTTTACGAATGGTAGTAGATACCCTCGGAGGTGCACAATTGGGAGGACTTACTTTTGGGTCTTTTGCCTCCGCCCCATCATCCCCTATTCCTTCCCGCTCTTTAGGAGTCGACCGTCCACGCAATGCTAGAGCTGACATCGGGCGGATTGACCGGCCGACACCTAAAAACCCCGTGCCAAGGGGGAAGCCTCCTGCTTCTCCCTCCCTCGGCACTCGTCCTCCCCGGGCGTTGATAAACGCACGCCAATGCCAACCCGCACGCCAATTTTTTTGGCGTGCGGGGCCACCCCCATTTTTTTTTGCGTGTAATGTCTACACGCCAAAAAAAAGGGCGTGTGAGACCCACACCATGCCAAAAATGGCGTGTGGTTCCCACACGCCATTTCTTTTTGGCGTGTGGGCCCCGCACGCCAAATAAAATTGGCGTGTGGGCCCCGCACGCGCTTTCCTCCTCCTCCATTCCCTCTCTCCAAACCTCCGGCTCCGAGTGCGGACCAACTTCCCAGGATTTCCGCCTATGACCAGACAAAAGGAATTCGCTCACGTACGTGGAACTTGGTAGGGTTTTACGAATGGTAGTAGATACCCTCGGAGGTGCACAATTGGGAGGACTTACTTTTGGGTCTTTTGCCTCCGCCCCATCATCCCCTATTCCTTCCCGCTCTTTAGGAGTCGACCGTCCACGCAATGCTAGAGCTGACATCGTGCGGATTGACCGGCCGACACCTAAAAACCCCGTGCCAAGGGGGAAGCCTCCTGCTTCTCCCTCCCTCGGCACTCGTCCTCCCCGGGCGTTGATAAACGCACGCCAATGCCAACCCGCACGCCAATTTTTTTTGGCGTGCGGGGCCCACACCCCATTTTTTTTTTGGGCGTGTATGTCTACACGCCAAAAAAAAGGGCGTGTGAGACCCACATGCCAAAAATGGCGTGTGGTTCCCACACGCCATTTCTTTTTGGCGTGTGGGCCCCGCACGCCAAATAAAATTGGCGTGTGGGCCCCGCACGCCAATTGTTTGGCGTGCGCTCCCACACCGCCAAACATGGCGTGCGGGTCCCTCGCTCACATAATCGAATGGAGGGACCATTCGATTACGTGAGCGGGGCCCCTCCCGGCTGACGAGGTTATACAACCTCGTCAGCTGGGAGGACTTCCTCCCGGCACGAGGTTGTATAACCTTGTCGGCCGGGAGGACTTCCTCCCGGCCGACGAGGTTATACAACCTCGTCGGCCAGGAGGAAGTCCTCCCGGCCGACGAGGTTGTATAACCTCGCCGCCAGGAGGACTTCCTCCCGGCTGACAAGGTTATACAACCTCGTCAGCCAGGAGAAGTCCTCCTGGCCGACGAGGTTGTATAGCCTCGTTGGCCGGGAGGACTTCCTCCCGGCTCACGAGGTTATACAACCTCGTCAGCCAGGAGGAAGTCCTCCTGGCCGACGAGTTATACAACCTCGTCGGCTGGGAGGACTTCCTCCTGGCCGACAAGGTTGTATAAACCTCCTCGTCGCCGGGGAAGTCCTCCCGGCCGACGAGGTTATACAACCTCGTCAGCCGGGAGGACTTCCTCCTGGCTGACGAGGTTGTATAACCTTGTCAGCCGGGAGGAAGTCCTCCCGGCTGACAAGGTTATACAACCTCGTTGGCCGGGAGGACTTCCTCCTGGCCGACAAGGTTGTATAACCTTGTTGGCCAGAGGAAGTCCCTCCCGACCGACGAGGTTATACAACCTTGTTGGCCAGGAGGACTTCCTCCTGGCTGACGAGGTTGTATAACCTCGTCAGCCGGGAGGAAGTCCTCCCGGCTGACAAGGCTATACAGCCTTGTGCCGGGAGGAAGTCCTCCCGGCTGACGAGGTTTTATAACCTCGTCAGCCGGAGGGGCCCCGCTCACGTAATCAAATGTCCCTCCCATTCGATTATGTGAGCAAGGGGGCCCACACGCCAATTTTATTTTGGCGTGCGGGGCCCACACACGCCAAAAAAACATGGCGTGTGGGAACCACAAGCCATTTTTGGCGTGTGGGTCTCACACGCCCTTTTTTTTTGGCGTGTAGACCCTACACGCCAAAAAAAAATGGCGTGTGAGCCCCGCACGCCAAAAAAAATGGCGTGCGGGTTGGCGTTGGCGTGCGTTTATCAACGCCCGTCCTGCCCCACATCCGGCCCCAGCCGGGTCTCCCATCGTCCGCTTGATGGCCGACAGATCGTCGTTGCGAACCCTTGCCCTCGGGAGTCCGCCACCGAAAGGACCTCCTCCTTGCGGACCGAATCGAACCAAAGGCCGGCTTGGAAGCGAACAAAACGGCCATCCAAGGATGACTTTGGCGGACCTTACCACCAAGAATGAGACCCTCTGCCTGGTCTTTGCCACCTCCACCCACTCACTCTCCACCACTCCCGCCACCTTGCACTCATGGCCGCTGATCCCTCGCAAGCCGATGTTGGCTTGTCGGGTAACGAGATCCAAGTCTTGCGCCACCTTCCGCCGGCAAAAGTTTGAACATCGACCCGCTGTCGATCATCGCCCATACTTGCTGGTCCCCGATGGTCATCTGAACATAACCAAGGGGGCAGGAGATGGAGTCCGACGGAAACTCCTCCGGATGGTGTCGGCAACAAATGTTCGGCCTCCGCTGAACTCACGTCAAAGGCCACCCAATTACCTTCCGCCTTGAGGCCCGCACTCTCCTTAAGAGACGCTATGAGCTCTTCCGCCATTAGAGGGGAAACCAAAGCCAATTCTTTGATGGAAAGAGTCAGCGGGCCATCCCCGTTCAGAGCGCGCTTGGCCAACTCCGCCGCCTTCTTCTTCCCGGTGGGCACTGCCACTCCTGCAGGCTGCAAAACTTCCTTCGCCTTGCCCTTCTTGTGGAGGATCCACATCCATGCGGTTGTACCCGCCGTAGCGGGCCGTCACCTCATCGGAATGGATGGCCCACACCTCTGATTGGACAGCCGGGGGAGTCCATCCAGACGTCCCACAACTATACCCATTGAGGATTTGACCTCTGCCCTTCGGGCCTTCCGCCGTCTCCCCCTGCCTGCCGCCGCTGCACGGACCACGTCGCGCAGCACGGCCGCCTCAATCGGTTCACGCGATCTAGGGAGGAAATAATCACCGTTATAGATCCTCACCCGCCTACCATTAAGTCGTCTGTCAACTCTTGAAATCAAGACTTATAATGGGTATTTGACCCGCAATAAGTGCAATGAAGCCCCGAGGCCCCGCGCGCGGAGGACCGCTCTGCTGACCGTCGGCCGGTGCCGACGCTTGAGGCTGCGACTCCCGTTGAACCGTCTTCTGCATGAACAAACGAAGCTCCTTCAAGGTGTCAGCCAACTCCGCCACTTCAGCGGGCGCCACCGGCGCCGTGTTCCGGGAAGAGATCACCGGCCCGATTCCGCTCGAGATCGCCACTCCCGAATTCTCGGCCCAACTCCATCATGTCGAACTCCCCCCGACCGCTCCCCTAAGCGACGCCAAGTCAGGCAACAGGGTTCCTCCATCCCTCGACCGCCGAATGAGGTTCTGATTGTACAGCCTCCGCTGCACCCGCTCCTGGACCGGCGTGGCAAGCCCCTTGAGGAAGCTCTGCTTGACCGACGCCGGTTCCCCAATGATCACCTCATTGCGGTTAAGGTAATTCACGATGTGATCAAAGGAAGTGACGTACTCATTGAACGCCCTTCGATTGGTGACCCCACCCAATGCCTGCCGCCTTGCTTGGCGCAAGATTCTCCAAATCCGCCTCCCAATACCGTTGCTGACGCGGACCCCACTTCTCCAACATCTCCTCCCTCAGACGCTCCCAGTTCTTCGCCTTGTACCCCTCCATCTCCTCCACATTGCGCAACTCTTCTTTGGACTGAATGAAGTTGACAATTTGACGAACTTGTCCGCCGTCCAACGCCCCTTCGGTTTCCGCCGCCAATTCGAAACGACTCAAAAATCGATCAACCGCATCGACACTGAATTGGATTGCGGGAAATCCCGCGGCCCGAATCTTGACGCCCGTCGTGGGTCCAACGCCAACCCTCGCCTCCTCACCCTACCCCACGCTTCACAGCCACCTGCTTCCCCTTCCGATTGTCCTCCGTTCCGTCGTCCATGTTGACCTCCGACGTGATGCCGTAGGTACCCAGACCTCCCCCCTTCGGAGGGGGAGGGACAAACTTGGCGGGAGGGAGGGTGAACTTGGAGGAAGACGCTCCGCCCCGACGCAGTCGTAGGAAGATAAGTGTCAGAACCACTCATCCTCAAACAATGATAAACAATATATAAAAAATAAAGAAAAAGATAGATGTCTTGAACCGTCCGCAGGTTGGAAACAGAAAGAATTTCCCGGCCAGACCCCCAATATGTGGAAATAATGGCGACCTCGGTATCAGAAATGGTAGGTTGCCCTTCTTCCTGGTTGGTTCCGGTGGTTCTTTGATTTCCTCTGCGGGATAAGCACTGTCAGCGAATAGTCAACTGGTTTCCCTGCAACACCTTATACTCAGCAAGGGGACCGTTCCTCTTGCGTTCGTCGTCCTGATGTTGCCCTACACAGTTCCGCTTGTCCGCACACGCTGAATAATCGCCGAGTGAGCTCTAAACAATGAGATTTTCTTATATGCGCTGTAGTTGATAGCTATCCACTAAGATGATAAGATAAGATAAGATCCGCAGCCCTGGTACAAACCCTCTATTTATACAACAGTCCCCCCCGATCATGTCCCGCATTCCCCGGTACTGTCCCTGGAGCCCTACTGCCTGTCTCCTCAATCCCGCATCACCCGCAGCCTGTCCCCGACTACTATACCCCGTTGACCCCCGCAGCCGTCTGTTGCTCCCCTGCGCACGACTCCGCTTCTTCTGCCCCCGCTCCGCTTGCGGCCTGGCGCCCCAAACCCCGTGGTTCCGCCCGGTCATTACGTTGCGCATACTGAAGCGCCTTCGTCCGCTCGACCAATCGCCCGCGCCAACTATAGAATGTCACATGCTGCGCCCCGTGCTTTTTCCCCGCGGAATTTCCAATGACATTTGGTAAGTACCCCCCCCCTTACCTCAGCCTCAGCCTGCCGCTGAGCCCGCGGCTGCGGGCTCAGCTTCAGTGCTGCACCCCTGGTATATAAGTTCTCCCACGCGGATGCATTGCCATTTCGTGCAAGGAAACTGCGCCAGTTCTGCATTTTGAGCTCCTCAACCTTGATTTTGAAAGCTTTCTGCCAAGCAAGTGGCATTCTTGTGCTTCCGGCAAATTATCTAGAATCATCCATCTGCGGGCCCTGTTTTGGTTGGAGACTAGGGGTTTTAACACCACCGGTTCCCACCACAGTTTTGCCCTATAGTTTCCTTTTCAATTAGTCTTTCCCTGCTCCAGGTGAAAATTCTGAATTCCTTTGGTCAGGCCGTAAACTGCTGTGTTCAATTTCCTTGTGGGACATCAATTAGGTAGTAGTGGGTAGACAGGCTATTGTGGAGGAGAGATCTTCTGAGAAATCAGCTAGGTTGAGCTTCTCCACTGCAATACCCTTTGTCTGGGCTGGGGGATGGATTTTCCCTTGCGTGGATAACTGTAGATGAATTGGTTGGTGGTCGGAGGCATGGTTGTTCAAAGCCACCTAGCAAGTCATGACAAAGGACCTGCATTTGTGGTTCACCCAGCATAGGTCAATGGTGGTTTGGGACCCATGCAAGCCAATAAAGGTGGGAAACCCTTTGGGGGATGTCAGGTAGAAGCCTGTCCTGCCACACATCTTGATCAATTCCTTAGCAACTGTGTGCCTGTGAAGGTAACCTGGTGGGGTCCAGAGTTAATGATGTAGATTTGAGTCCATCATCATGATGGTGGGAATACTTCTAGAGGAATGTGATTCTAGCCAGAGGGCTAGTTTGGGAATGATGGGGAAAGAAGATGGAGGGTTGTATATCAACAGTAGATGGAAAGATAGAGGGGAAGTGACTTGTAGAGTGAGAGAGACTGCAGTCAGATTGGGAGAGTTGTTGGGGAGCCAAAAGAAATGATGGGTGGGAATGATTTTGTTGATCTAGATGCAGCAGTGTGGTCTGCAATCCGCTTTTGTCAATGGTCAACTTAGCCTTGCGGTCAACCGCCAGGCAGCGTTGGCAGCTCCTGCTTGTCACGCTCAGTGATGCCAAGGACTAAGATCCTTCTAGCTACACAGGGTGAAAAGATAAAAAAGGGTGGTAATACAGTGGTTTTAAGAGATATAAAAAATATAAAGCAAGAGCATAGATAGTACGATCATAACCCTACTTGGTCAAATATAGGGTTCTGAGTGCGCTCACAAATTTCTTTACATTCATGTTCACTGCTTGGTTGGCTGAGTTGAGTGGAGCGCCTGAAGATTGAGCTGGTGCTGGTTTTGCACCTTTTTCTTTTTGAGAAAGGATTGTTTCTTTAAATTTGTTGAACTCAGCTGGACAAAGCGGGATTGAGGTCGGGAAGTGGAGCATAGTTGTTAAAGGCTGGGACAATGAAAGAGTTAGTGCTGAGGCAGAGCTCTTGTTGAGTTTATGCAGATAATTCCCAACGGCCTGGCTTCAAGGCCAATTTGGTCATAATTTGGGGTCCCATGGAGCTCGCCAAACGGATCCACTTCCTACAGAGAAGGACTTTCCCCTCAGCAGATGGGGACAGATCAAATCTCCCCATCTTAAACATGGCTTTAGGCACACCAAATTTCCACTGTGTCACCTTTTTGGCATCGCCCTGCAGAAAAAAAAATCATCTCCCATGCCTCTGTCCCCTTCAGCCTTGATCCAATGCTCTTTAGAATGGAAATCAATGCAACCCCTGACTATCCCAGCTTTTTTGAATACCAAAAGGGAAGATACCCTGAAAACCAAAACTGGATGAAGGAAAATACAAAGAGGAGAAAGAAAATACAGACAAAAAATAATTAACAAGATGCAAAAGACGCAAAATATTTGGAAGAAGAAAAAATACAAAAGCTCCAAAAACTCCCAGCTGGTGAATCAAAGAATACCAAGCTATTTTTTACAGATTTTTCAATACCTCAAAAGAGGCAAAAGTTGGAAATATCAAAAATACTTGACATTTGGACATTGGGATCATATTATTCATATGTATCTTGAGTTGATGGGTGAGATGATTGAGAAGTTGAAGAGAGAAAAATATCTAAGGGTTTTCTGAATTAATTGAACAGCATGGGAGATCAATACTGTATCCAGTATAAATTCAGTGTTGTGATTATTTATCTTGTGCATGCTTCAATCAGATCTACACTTTGTATTTAGTCACATGTTTACTGCACACTCCCACCATAATTGCAGGGTTTGATAAACCCACGCCAATGGGTGCATGCCCACGCCCAACGCACGCCGATAAAAAAAAAGGTGTGCTGCCCGCACACCTTTTTTTTATTGGTGTGCGGGCTGCACGCCCATCCCTGGGCGTCAGCACTCCTGTAGATGGGCGTGTGGGCTGCACGCCCATCTACAGGCGTGCAACACTGCAGGTGTGCGGTCGCACACCCCGTTCAGAAAAGGGCGTGCAAACCTGTCACGCTCTGTGATGCCAAGGACTGATATCCTTCTAGCTACACAAGGTGCAAGGCAAAAAATATGGGCAAAAAAGGGGTTTTTGATCTTTTATATTAATATTTAAAAGATCAAAGATTTATGGAGGGCCAGCAAGCTGGGGTGTTTAGTTCCCTCCAAAGGTGTTCGTGCTAAAAGCAGAGAACTGAACCTTTAAAACTGGGGCCTGCAAGCAGGGGTGTTTAGTCCCAGTGAAATAGTGGCTAAGAAAGGGCCACAACTCCTAGTAGGAAAAGACTTACTGTAGTAGGCTTTGAGGGAAGGAGGTGGGGGGCTTTCTTATGGTAAACTGAGCAGCTGGAAGCGGTTGGAAAGGTGGGCTGGAAGGCTGGACAGAGTTGGGGTTGAGGACAAGAGGCTTTGAAGTCTTGAAGACTGATTTACTGGGCAGGACACTAGTATGATGGACTGGTGGAATGCTGGATGTAAATCTGATAAAGCTGGGGAATCAAAATACAGGGGGAAGAAAGGGCCTCTTAAATTCCTTTCTGGATCCCTGATGGCGAAACAGCAAGTGTTATTTTGGCTATGGGAATACTACAAGGAAGGAGTTATCCTTAGTAGAAATAAATGATGTAATTTATCAAATTATTACATGTACAGGCTGTCAATAATTAATACAGTCTGTCAGTCATCTGTAGACATCATCTGAGGGCGCATCAAGAGCTCTTAGTTTGATGTACAACATGTATTGATCACTTGATCAATAGAATAAAAAAGAAATAATCAAATTATAGTACAGAATCTTATTTCTGTTTAATTTGGTTATTTCATATGTAAGGTTCTGTACCATGAGAGTTCTTGTAATACTTGCATGGAGGGCGCTTTGACAGCTCTCCATTCAATCATTTGACAAGCAAACATCATGGGAAAAGTGTCAACATTTATTTTCCTGTGATTAAATAAGCTTGTCATTTATTTTACTTGTACAAGTTCTTTTAGACTTATTTGAAGTATTATTATGTTTCCTTTATCCCCTGTTTCGTGTCTTTCATTTGTTATGATATTATTTAACTTATACTGTATGTATTTGCATAAGTTAATAATAATACAAAGACTATAAAACAGCGTGATATTTATGTCAAATGTTATTTAATATTTTATTTTATGTGTTTAAAGGATAATAACATAGTTTATTTAAGTAATTATCCCGTATTTTGAGGACTTCTACTTATTAGAATACTCTCATATTACATATGTTTATACCTAGTAAGTATTTTAGCGCTTAGTAGGAGTATTCTTTAAGTTAATTTTATTATTAGAAGGAGTAAGTTTTCTAGGGTACTTTGGCTGAGGTGCCCTAGGTTATTTTACTTGCTCTTTCAGAATATGAAATAATATTCTCACTTATCTCACAGGTTAATGAGTTATTATTTATTTTATTATTAATTTATTAATTATATTTGTTTATAGCATTATCACTACTTAATAATGTTTATATTTTAAAATGTTATCTTTTTCTTACATGTATTATAATTTATGTGACATTATTACTTATGTAATAATGTCTCTTTCATATGTAATTTTTATTAATTAATTATTACTTTATTTATTGTTCTAGTCAGGTTGTCTCTGAACTAGTAGCAAGCTGACAAAACCGCACACCCTTTCTATGTATATAGGCAGGGGGCACGCCCCTGCCTATACACATAGATTGGTGCACCGCCAACCGGGGGGGTATGCTGATGTCATGCGTACATTCCTGTGTACGCATGACATCAGCATGTATATAGGCAGGGGCGTGCCCCTACCTATATACATAGAATTGGTGTGCGGCTTGAACGCCAATCCTATGTATATACCTGCCTATATACATGCTGATGTCATGCGTACACAGGAATGTACGCATGACATCAGCATACCCCCCGCCCCCTCCCCCCAATCCTTTTCCAATTGGTCCTCCCCCCCCCTCCTCAAATCCCTCCCCAACCACCACCTCACCAACCCCACCAGCAGACCAACCACCCCACCCACCTACCAGCCCGGCCGCCGCACAACCCAGCCCATCACCCAGCCCAGCCTAACCAACTGACCAACTCAAGCCGCCCGACCCGCCTGACGGAACAACCCAAGCTGCCTGACAACCTCGAGCCAGCCGCCAGGACATTGACATGTAAGTTGATGTCCCCCCGTTCCCCCTGTTCCCCCCTTTTCCCCCTTTTCCCCCGCGCCCCCCTGTCCCCTTCCCCTCACCCAAAACCCCGCCCACTCCTGAAAGTGGGCCAGCTGGGCCTGGCCCAGAGGGGCCAAAAGGGGCCAGATGGGCCAGCTGGGCCTGGCCAAAAGGGGCCAGATGGGCCAACTGGAAAAGGCCCCAGATGGGCCACCTGGGCCTGGCCAAAAGGGGCCAACTAGAACCAGTGGCCCCTGTGGACACATTCAAGGTGTGAATGTGCCACTAGGCCCCCTCCCAAGCCCCCCATTGCACCCAAGGCCCAGGAAAAATGTGCAAGGGACACATCTTGGCCTAAAGGGCCCCGGGAATTACCCACAGATGCATACCAGGCCCCAAGTCCCCAGTCTAAGCCCCCTAGAGACACTACATACACACCCAAAGTGCCCCCCGCAAGGCCTGATATTCCCCTTTCTCCTATTCCCACTGCAAAAGGTACTTAATTCCAGGAGCGGCAGCTGACATCTGTTTTACCTTGCAATCCAACCAACAGCAACACCTTTTTCTCCTCCTCCTTCAAACTTTAGACATATTTCCACGCAACAACAATGTCTGGTAGTCATGAACAATCACGTAAGTTCTGTTTCCTCATAAGATGCATGACAATAAACCTCCTGCTTACCACTTTCCACCCCAAAACACTGCAAATCAGGTTTGGACTTCTGGCAAAAATGCACTGAGCTTGCTCAGCATCCCGCATGCAGTCCCAAGGAATACAAGTATCTGGAAGTTCTCGCCAACAAAATCAAAGCTGAATACAAGCAGTCAGACAATGAGGGTCATGAGTCCTCAACTTGCCCAGCTCCAACAAACACGTTTGACCCCCCAGCTAGCCAAACCATCCAACATTCCACTCCTAACGTCAACCAACCACCTCCTAACCTCAACCAATTCATTCATTGGTTTCCTGATCTTCCCAAAGACCTCCCACCACCTCAAACAACCACTCCACAACTGTCATATTTTCTCTCAGCAAACAATGCGGCACAAACAATTCATCCCACACCAGAACCCACTCAAATTGACAACAAACCAGCTCAATTGGACAACAAACCCGCTTGATTTGAGAACGGCTGGCCCAACGTTATGAACCCGGCATATGGCCCCATCCACCCAATAAGATCACCCAGGTGCAACGGCAAAGGCAAAAGCACTTATCTCTCCACCTCTTCTGAGGCTTACCTCGATTGTATAACTACCAGCATAGAATCCCACAATGCCAACCTAGCCTTGTGTACCTCATCTCAAAACCGTGATGACAATATAAACAACCCGGATGCCAAGGGGGAAACCGACCCTGAAGAATAGGGAATCAACCCTCCAGCCTCACAAGTCTCTTTGCCGTACAACCATCCTGCGGCCCCACACATCCCCAGGAGCTCAACTGATCTGTCACAACGCCCACATTCCACTATTGTCGAAAGTCACCCACGCTGGGCTCTCTACCGCTATCCAACTGCAATATTTGTTGATCCTACATCCAAAAAATCCCGGCATCACACCCCAAGTCCAGACAATCCTACCATGATGTATCACCAGTTGAACCATGAGCACTACCAACTAACACCCTAAAAGTCACAAGAGTCTGTAGCCTAGTTGGTAAAGGCAGCAGTCTATCATGTGTCTCAGCTTAGCTGGGGTTGTGAGTTTGAACCTCACCAGACACTCCTCCATTTTATAGTATCTACAATGCCCAGGAGACAAAGCATATGATTATTTGTTGCTTGGCTAGTGGACATTGGGAGAGTTGTGCATTGGGGTATATTTAACTCCTGATGAAAATTACTGTAGTCCAATCTTTGCGGAGAAGATTGGACTCCTGGAGTCTGTAGATCAGCCTGCAAACCAATTCAGTGGTTTGCAGGCTGATCTGCTTGTGGCCTGCTCAAGTAAGGGAGTCTGGCTTGGAAGACAAGTGCCTTCTTGCTCTGAGAAAGATCTCAAGTTGAATTGAGGACCACCAATATTGGTTCTCAAGTCAAGTTTGAAGACCATTGGTGGTCAACTTGAGAGACCACCATTAATGGTTCTCAAGTCACCCCCAAGACCCCATGGATTCCCAGACCAAACCTTGAATTGGTCTGGAAGCTGCCCTCATGAAGAGGTATTTGTCTGTTTATGTTGAAGACAAATGACCTGTGACCAAGGTGTGTCTGTGGTGTAGAAACTCAGCTTGAAGGTTGTTTCCATCCAACCAAGCTTCAATGTACAGATGATGAAGTAGATTACAATATTGGTCAAGTATGCTGGGTTGGAGAGTGTTAGGTTGGCAGTGTAATAATATTAAATCTGGGGTTTTTAATTTCATCGAGATCCGTTGGCCGTTGAGTTTTACTAAATCTGACACAGATAAATAATTTTCATGTCTGTTGACCATCAAAAACTTTCCAACTAACTACCACCAACTACTAACTACCATGCAACACTCACTCAAACATCATCCACTCAAATCAAACTCAAACAATAATAACTTCGAAACCTCAACAACAACACCATTACCACCACCACCAGTATCATCATCATCATCAACATCTTCATCATCATCAACAACACAAGAATCATCTTCATCATCCAATAACCCAAACTCAGACGTTACCAGACCAACCCTCAAACGACTCACTGCCGAACAGGAAGCAACGATCAATCATAGTAGTACTACCAAGAACTTGAACTCAAATCAGATCTGGTTCACAAAACAACTCTCATCATCACCCAACGGAAAACAGATCAATCGATCATCAACAAGCTCAACTTCAACCCCACTAGCTCATAACCCAAATAGGATCAAGGGAGATAAGGACGTATTGATCCATCAGATCGAGAAAAATCATTCGTTGGCTGGAATCGCTCTCAGCTATGGTATCTCGGTACAGTAATCTCTCAATCAAAAATAAAATAAAATAAAATAGATCATCAAAACTTAAACATCTTATACTAACCCTCTCTCTTTCATTTAATTTCATCACAGCTTCCAGCATTAAGAAAAGCGAATGGAATGTGGCCATCAGATCCATTGACGATCAAGACAACCCTAAGGATCCCACTAGGTTTATGTAACCTACCACCATCAAAAAAAATTCAAATCGAACAAGATACTGGCAAGGTACTCGTTTGGGAACAGGACTATCATCAACCAACTTCAACAACTCAATCCTCATCATCCCAATCTAACTCATCCTCAACCATCAATCCATCCATAACTCAACCATCCCTACCACAACCAAACCTTCGATATCCTCAATCTTACTCTAACCTAATCGACTCCTCTACCTCCTCCTCTGACTCCTCCTCCTCAGACTATCCTCATCATCAGTTACCATACGCACAACTCGGCCAACTAGCTCCCATCTCTAACTCCGGATCACCCCCTCCCTCCCCTCAACCCACGGTAGCCTCACTCGAAAAAGTCCCCGCCCATCAACTCGGCTTTTTTACTACCAACTCTAACGATCATACGCATCCAACGGCTAATCAGCTCCCTCAACCATCAACCCAAAACAAATCAACCCTCATCGACTCACTCCCAATCCCAACCAGGAAATCCACCGGAACACTCTCCTCATCCTCCTCTAACCTCCGTCAACGCTCCACTAACCTCTCCAACCAATCCCAACCAACTATGCCCATCTCCAACAAGAAAACCAGTCTACCTATCACCATCCCAACTCCCTCCTCATCATCCGATCTTAATAATGGCTTCCAAAGCTCTCATCCTAACCACTCTCAAATCTCACCCGACTCTCAGAAAAAACTCTCCTCGCAAGTCCATCTGTTCTCGAGGATCCCTAGAATATCAACTCATCCACATCAAGGTCGACGAGATCTTGGAGGTAAGTGGATTCTCCCTCTCTTGTTTTCATATTGATGATCAATCTGAGATCATTCTCTTGCAACTGTAGAGGAAGAATGGGAGGAGACTGGCGAAGGAAGAATGAGAAAGACGAGCTCGGGATCTTCGAGATGGACGACAGTCAGGCCTGGTCGCCCACCCCCTCTCAACCGACAGTTGCAATTCCTGGAACAGTCAACGACAGAGCGGACCAATAAGTTTGCTAACGTCGTCTCGAATGCGATCGATGGCCTGTTCTCTAGACCTCACTTGTCTCGTAATCATCAGCCCTCACTCTTACGTTCTGATCCTTCCCTCCCCGATATTCCGGTCAATCCTCAGATTACCACTGCTCAGATGAACCCCCAACTTCATTTTCCCACCGCTTCCCTTGGCGTCAAGACATCGTCTAAGGATCAGATAAATCCTCAGATCAGTCATGACGATATCGACTCCATTCCTGGTTGCGATGGATCGATTTGGAACGTCTGGAACCATCTCTTTGACCCTTCTTCTTCTTCCGCCCAACTCCCCACCCCTTCCGACGTCTTGGATCCTCATCTTAATGCCAACGATAACAATCACTCTACCGACCCTTGCTTTCATCATTGATCCTCTCTCTTTCCCTGTCTCTGTCTCTCTTCCCTATGTTTCTCTGACGAGCCCCTTCCCTCTTCTTATCAACTTTGGATCCATTGTATATACTTTCTTTCACTCACACATAAGAATGACTTTTCCCCAGTGCCTCGCAACACCAGAAATCTAACTCAAGCCCTTACTTACTCTTAGTATTTGTGTGCGACCCCACGTGAGAGAGTAAGTGAATTAATTCATGGAGACCAAAGAGAAAAAGGTATTGATTGGAGTACAGCTTCCTATCCCCCCCACCCAATCAACAAAACGTAAATCTGGAGTACCAGGGAGTCGAATCCTGTACCTCTCGCACTCCTGATCAGAACAGATGCTAAGCGAGCGCTCTACCGATGAGCTAGAACCCCTTGTGGAAGAAGACAGGAATTATGGTATCTAATTTTTTTTTTCCTACTAATCTCGGCATTCTTCCACCGGCCAGGCTCACCAATCGATCTTTGTCCATGCGCATATGCACCCGTCGGTACAAGTGGCTCAACACCCCAGCGAAGGAAACTTTAACACCTAAGCACGAATATCTACGTCTTCCCAAGCTGGTCCGAGGGTCAGGGTCATGCATATCACCTCAGCAGCTTTTCGTTAACTTCTTTCTAACGATGGAATACTTGATCGACTATCTCGCTCAGGGCTACTCAGTGGGATCCCTTCCCTCAGTAGTTCCATCTTCAAAGGCTCATATCCTATAAGTTGGCTGCACATTTCAATACTTCTTTTTTCCTTTTCTTTCTTTGGCTGGCAGGCTATCCTCCCTCCATCATCAGACTTAGTATATTTACAAGCAACCCAATCATTGGTTTGTGACCGCTGGCGTTGGATATCGTCCTCACATTTCCACACGTCTACCCTTGGCAGCTCAATAGATATCAATCAGAGCTTAACACAATCGACATATTTATAATTCCCAATTCTTGCAGGGAGCTTAAAGTTAAATACCTAAAAAGATCTCTAAATTGAACAAAAGAGAATCATCATATATATAAATATTTACGTACATAAACAGCTTTTGCCGAACTCTCCCTCGCTGAACTTTCCCCCCTCCATGAGCTTGTGCTTCTCTTCCGGATTTGAAAATATCTCGAGCCTCGTTAATTGCGTTGCTACCTGGAGGGCCATGATGGATTGGACCTTGGACCCTAATCCCTCTATCTATAACCTATCACCATCAGGTCAAGAAAGTACTATACCTGATTCATCCAATGTCCCCATCATCCTTCGCTATTCTCTTCTCACCTTGGCCACCCTCAAACCACCCAACATGACCGTACGTGTTTTTTTTCTTTTTCTTTTTCCCAATATTATCTTCTCAAGACACCTAAGACACCTCAACGACCGTCAGAGGGAAAGATAAATCAACAGAAACATAAAATCTGATTGCTTGGTTCTTTTTTTTTGTAGGATTTGATTCATGAAGCAGCCCTCGAATTCCGTCTTGATCCCAACTCCATATTCCTGGCTATAGTCATCAACCAATGCCCGGTCAAAATCAGTCTCTCCTTATACCGAAGAATAGCACCGCTTAGCACCATCCATGTCCAGCTCAACAGCCCTTGTCACATCTTCAGGCCACTTGCCAGATATTCTGCACCAAACTCTGCCATCGAGCCTTCTACCAGCACCAGCTTGAACACTCCTGCCACGACCACTCCTGCCACAGCTACTCCTGCCACAACTACTACCACCACAACCACTACTTTCGCCAATCAAACCTACCAGAGCCAATTTCAAAATGACCAATCGTTTTCTGAACTTTTCAGCAACTTTGCCAACATTGGCTCCACTGGAGTCGATGCGCCCGGCCAACCCACTTCTGTTAACGATTCATCCTCCACTAATGACTTCTCAATCGGTGACCCCTCCCCTCCTGAAAGTGGAAACGTCAGTCTACAACCGAGTCCCATCGCAACCATTGGAGCAGAAAGTTCACAACTTCCTCAAGAGAAAAACTCCGTGGCCCCGCAACCATCCACCTCCTCAACCGTCAAGACGCCAGGAGGGGAAACTGCAAAAGCTGTCACGCCAATCCCAGCCGCAGCAACCACCCCGGCCAATGGCTCGACCGCCCAAAACGGTGACTCGACGAGCCATAAACCACCGTCGAAGAAAAGGTTCTTGATCAATAGTTTGGCTAGCGCTAACACCGTCAATCAACAACACCGCAACTCACTCGGTCTCGAGGGTGACCCCCACCAGAGCCGTCGGTCCAAGTTCCCGTTCCTTGCCAATCGTCAAGCCTCCGGCGGCTCCCCCTCGATCAATACTGTGGCCATTCCTATCCCCGATTCTCCTCCTCCGCCTTCCTCTAACAACGACTCCGACATGTTCGCCCTGGATGTGTTCAAAAACCTTTCTTCTTCTTCCTAGTATTGGCAGCGCCCTCCTCCTTTCTTTTAGCACCCAGCTCTCCCCCGTGTAGCCCCCCCTCCCGTGGTTTTTTTTCCCAGTCTGTGCCCTCTGTCCTTGGATCAAAAGATTCATACAAACTCTCGACTCGCTTCCCCCCCCCTCTTTTTTTTAAAGTTCTTCTTGGGTTTGTTGTCTTCTTTTCCTCCTCTTGCACTTTGACTAGTGCCTTTCTTGATCGTCTTTATCGCTTTACTTGTTTTTCATCATCGTCACTATCTGTCCATTCATACTTACTATTCTATATTACATATATATATATAAAGATGCACCAAAAAAAAATGCACTGAAAAAAATGCACAAAAATACCTGCACTGAAAAAAATGCACAAAAATACCTGCACAAAAAAAAATGCACAAAAAAAATGAAAAAAATGAAAAAAAAAACCAAAAAAAATAATGACAAAATAAAACAAAGAAAGAAAAAGTCTACGTATTACTTATATGAACATTAAGAGATTGTACCTACAGTACATGAATGAAATGAATCAATGTCAAACCAAAATTAGTTTAACTTAATAAATAAAAGTAACTTGTGGATCAAGAAATGTGAATTAAATGATTAAACAAACAAACACTAGACTCCAGAGATCCAAATAAATGAAGTTATTTTGATCAAATGGTTTTTTTCATAGATTATCTATCCCAAATTCCAGTCTGTTTCTAAAGCTCAACAAAGCTTTGAGTGTATCAGTTTGAGTCTGGGCATGTTTTTATTATTATTAGAAAGCTTGGAAGCGGGCCAAGAATGTGCAAGTTTTGATATGGGGACGGGGTGGGTGTCGTTGGAGACACAAGAGATGTAGGTAGGATGGATGTTGATGATCAAGTCTCGCATTGTGGGAGCACAGAATGTTGATCACGTCCTAACTTCCTTCACCAATCAGCAAACAAAATACAAAAAAACTCTGAACACAACTAATTTGCTTGTTGTAGGTCGTTTATCATCATCACTCTATAAGACTCTATCAAATACCCATACTATGTTCAAGTCGAGAGTATCTTTCTAATCATTCTTGGGATATCTTCAAAATTAAAATTCAGTAAGTTAAAAAAATTTAACATTGTAACGTTTGGCATACAATTTGCCGAGACTCGAGTCACTCAAGAAGAGATACACAATCGATCAATCTTTTGGAATTGGGCCATCTCTGAGCTGAGTTGGGTTCGACTGAACCTCTCGCTCTGTGACACCAAAGATGACAAGGTCTGGAGTGGGGTTGAACTGGCCAGATTGGTTTTATTTGATTATTATTACTATGTCTTTTCGCGGCGTTCCTTGACCCATTGGGAGCCCGAATGAAGGCGATCGGTTGCGGAGCACTCAGATGGCTTCGGTCGTGGCACTTATCGGAAGTTTTTGCCAAGGCGAGCCAGATCTACAGGGATCAAGAGATCGATTTGTTGGAAGTAGATGAGTTAATCAAGCTTATGTTTGTTATAATTATCCAAAAAAAAAAAAAAAAAAAATTGTAACGTCTGTTATGAAGGGGAGAGAGAGAGGGAGTGGAGATGAATGCCCACAGGGGGCAGGGAACTAGCTTAGCACAATCCCCTCGATTCAGGGGCCGGGGGACCGGCGCGCCGAAGGCGCCTCGCCAACCGAGCCTCAAGAATGAGGTTGGAGGCTCGCGCTTCGCGCGAGGGGCGCTTTGCGCCAGCCCAAGCTTCACCAGGGCCCTCCAAAGCGAGGGACTTGCGTTAAGTTAGGGCAGGGAAGATGATGAAGGAGATCAGCTTTGGGGTGGATCGACTGAGATGGACGATCAAGAGAGGGTGAAGGATAATCGGCCTACTGAACATCCGTTTAGACTTCATCTTCAGCTTTGGTATCTTCACCATTGTTCCAGGTTGCTCTATTGCTCCTAACTTAACGCAAGTCCCTCGCTTTGGAGGGCCCTGGTGAAGCTTGGGCTGGCGCAAAGCGCCCCTCGCGCGAAGCGCGAGCCTCCAAAGGAGAAGGACTTGTGACTAATGTCAGATTTTTGGGCTGGAAGCTGGGAACCTTTTTGCAGGGAAAGGTTTTCCCTCATGTTTCCCCCACCTTCCCAGATGATATTTGACCTGCCAAAGAGACGGGCCAAAAGGCCTGATTTTTCTCAACATTTCTGTAATGAACAGGTGGCCCAAGATTGAGGACTCGTCCCTCAAGAAAATAATGAAATTCTCATTTTTCCATGAGTTTCACAAAGGTCCTCAGGATTATTCCCAATTCTTCTATCATCTTCTTCAATACTCCCTCACCATGTACCTATACAAATTGAACAGATAATGTGAGGTTCAATGTCTCAACCCATAATATTAAGTAATGTTTCAAACTATGGGATAAATAAAAAATTCACGATGTCACCATTGTCAGTGAGACTCCCACTCACATCCAATGGACCAACCAACATTTGTTCATCATAAGTCTGAAAAAATATGTACCCAAAGCCAAGAAGTTTGCCTACATGCTAAAGCTCACAAGAAATCATTTGGATGGATTACTCAGGATTTACAAGCGTTTCACTATTGAAAAGTGAAAAAAAGCCCCCAAAAGCCAAAGCTTCCAGGCGATGGCTGGGACTTTGCTCACAAGCCCCTCATTCTTGAGGCTCGCTTGGCGAGGCGCCTTCGGCGCGCCGGGTCCCCCGGCCCCTGAATCGAGGGGATTGTGCTAAGCTAGTATTGCTCCCGGTCGAGCCTTTGGAGGGCTGCCTCACCCAAACGTAAAAGCCTGGATTGGCTTCGATCAGCGGCACAGCATCCCGCAGCATTGCCCCCCGGGTGGCTGAGCTCTTTCATTCAAGATCAGCAGCAAGACCATCTCCACCGCACTAAACATAGCACCCATTTAGCAGCGCCACCAGGGCTGCTAAAGTAGGATCTTTTTTAGTAGCTTGGCTGTGATAGCAGTTCCAGATCTAGAACTGCTATATTAGCATCTGGATCGCAGCCCATGAGCCAAGTATCACACAGCAACAATTTGTGAAATCTTGCCCCTCCCGGTCATTTTAATTTACATACAACCAGGATGTCTTGGTAACACCCAAAAGGTTTCACCGTTCAAAGCTACAATATATTTTAGCTTGTGGTGTGTAGCAACCCTGCTGGAGGGTGTTAAGACTGCGGCAAGGTGGCCCGGCACAGCCAATTTAGCAACTTGGACGACTCCCTGCAGTGGAGATGGTCTAACATCTTCAATCTTGTCAAATCAAGCTGAATTGAACTTCATCCATTGCCCCCCCTCCCCCTCAAAAAATACATATGGTCTGCAGTTAGTTGTGCCACACAAAATTGGGACATGAAAAAAATAAAACACACCTTTAATTACAGCTGTTGTGTTGGCCAGAATGCAGATGGTAAAACAATGTACTGGTGCAACCTCAAGTGGGGACAGTACATGTGAGTAGCTGAATTAGTTCTTTGAAACAAAATTAAAATCAATTTTATACAGCTATTGCAGGAAAGGTTGAAAATCCTGTGAAATCTGTTGCGGGGAACACAGGATGAAATAACCAAAGTTCACTGTTGACAAACAAGTGTCACTTTAGGAGTGAGAATAAAAAGGTATGATTCACTAAGGAAGGAAAATCCAGGGACAATCTAGTATAGACTATATACAAGATTGTCTGTGTTATGGTTTAATCATACTATACTAAATATATAAGCATATTATCTTGACACAATCCCCCCCCCCTTGACACGGCTCTGTGTCTGTGACATCTTGAAGACACTCAATCCAAATATCTCCAAACCTAATCAAGAAATACTCAACCACTTTGAACTGGTTGCCAATTTCCAGCAGCTCACAATCAACCAACCAGCTCTCAATCGGTCAATCAACTACTGAAAATCTCATACCACATCAACTGAAATTGAATACCTTAAACAAGTCTAAGTGTTAACATTAGAAAGCCTCCAGTCGCTCCCAACTTGGAGAGAACTGCACTCTTAGCATTTCTATTTCTCTCTCTACTCTTATCATCTTCTTATCATACTAATCTCTTTTCTTTTCATATCTAAGTTCTCTCAGTTTAGATTGTGTCTCTTTTGTTTCTACATAATACAAATCACCTGCATATCATCAGGGTTTGTTATCAATTTCTCCTTGTTCAATTCATAGTCAAAACAACATCAACTAACCTTCTTACTTTGTCTAAATTTAGCCTATTGTCTTCTAAATCCATAAATCTCCCCTCCCTCAGTTATCTAGTAGAATATCAAAGTATTGCTTGGGTCAGTTACTAGTTCTTTTACTTATCCATCTTGATTATCTTGTTTATTTTTTCTTCTTTGTTTCTCAGCTTCTGGTTTTAGTTTAGGCAATAAAATTTATAGCTTCTATACTTCTCCCACTACATGTATTACTCAAAATAAGACATATATCTAACTTGAAATGTGTAATATTATGAAAACTGTCAATACAACCACAAATGGTAATCACAAGTACATTTGATAAGCAAGTTACTACCTCAATTGACTAACTACCAACATCTACTGTTACTAAAGGTAACAACAATAAGACTGATGCGTCAAAACCTGACAATAAAGAAATACCAACTCTTTTCCCCAAAGCCCTTGTGGCACCACTTGGCAAAGGCAACCCTAGGTAAAACAAGCTTGTAAGCTTGTCTCCCTGCAGATGCTTATCTTTACCTACATGACATAAAAGGGCTGAATGTAGCTTACTCAGCCCAATATTCATCCTTTTGGCCCTTAGACTCCTTGACATGAGTAAACACCAATTAAAATTACCTTGTACTCTCTGTCCTCCAAAACTATCCCCACAACGTCTTCCCAACATCTTTGTTTCAAATAAACTGCTTATTATCTTAAATTTTCCTTCTAAATCACTCTCCAACTGTCCAATCCAATCTACTTGCCACTTGTTCACATCACCCCTTTCCTACCTCTTCAATTGAATCCAACTCCATTGCCAAAGAGGCCTCTTACCTGTACCCTTTTAGGTGCGAGTGACTTTTTCCATTTCCTTCATCATAAATACAATTAAAACATGGACTACGTAAATAGTTATGAAGCCTGACCAAAGAAACATAAATTTTTAGCTCCTGCTATTCTTTCAAAATGCACCTTTTAGCTCTGGAATTTCTCACCAAACATTGACAGGATGGCTTGGATCCTACTGTAGAGAAAGCAATCAAGATATAATTTGGGGAAATCAAGCCCATTGGTTGGCCTGCGGCTGTCCTATGTCCTGTGCTACCTTTTTGCATCAGAATTCTTTGAAAAATTTCTGATCTTACCTAAATCCACCTCGGCACAATTTTCAACCTCAGCCCTACCTTGAAAACCCAAACAGCTCAAACTAGGCCAGAACGCAGGGACCTACTTTGGAGCTTGAGTGTTAAGGCCTTTCACTGTTTGATCAAGGATTGAATCGGCCCAATGACATTTAGGTAAGCATCACGTTTTGGAAAGGTCGAGTGCGGTTTCCAAGTGTTAACATCACCCACGGCAGTTTCTAATGTGTTACAGCGCCAACGCAACAGTCACCAGGTTGATCAATTGGAAACAGGAAAACAAGCTGTCGGACCTTGATCTGACCCTTGAAAAACTATATCACGCTGGCTGTTTGGGATTCCTCTGAATAACAAGCCCTTGCATTACCAATCCAAGTTTCTTTCCACAACACCAATAAACTGCTGTTCAGGAAATCACTTCTTTCCTCTGCTCGTAAATTTATCCTGAAAGATAATCAAGCATCTTTAGAAAATTTTCACATTTTAATGTAAGCCCTGCTCCTCACAGGCTTACACAAACCTGTCACAAGATTATATAAGCTGTTCTGCCTTGTATTTAGTCTCTTCTTTCCCCTTTACCTAGACAGCAGAGATCTTTCTCTCCTGTCTAGGTAAGTACCTTTCCTTCATTCCTTCTCTTCTCAATTCCTTTTCTGATTGCCTTCACTTGTAGATACTAACTAGAGAGATCTTTCTCTCCTGTCTAGATTGCAATTCACCTCACTTTGGTACTAGAACCCTCCAGAGGCTCTTAGCCTGGTTCCTCCGTGCCACAATCCTGACCGCTCCTTCCATAAAGAACCAGTGAAGGGACTCAACCCTTACACTTTTTTTTTCTAGTTCCAAGACCAAGAAAGGCAGATTTTTTTGAAAATTCATCATCGTGCCTTATCTGACATTCCACCATCTCTTCTTCAACCTCAAATTATACTTCTCCGACAATCCCTGAAATAACCAACTTGGCTCAATCCCACTTCTACTCTCCGCTCTCTGAATTATATTTTCTAACAATTTCATTGGACTAGTTCAACAAGTTGACTAGCCTCAAACCCCCAACAAGATGAACCGACAATGGTCACAACGACGTTTTCACCAGATGGACATTGGCTACGAGACTCGTATCCGTTACCTGGAAGATCTCGTTCACCTTCTAATCTCTAGGACGAACTTGGCGCCGTCCCCCCCTATTTCCTCGCCTCCGCTAGCCAACTCATTCCAGTACTCAACAGAGCGGGGCCTTATTCCGTTGTTATCAAAAGGAGCAGCAGAGTCGCTAAAAATCTCTGCGTCTAGCGACTGGACCTATTGCTTTAATCCTCCACCACGCACTCGATCTCCCACCGCAAATCTTACTTCAGCTTGTCTCACCAAACTTCCTCGGTCTTCAAGAGACTATCCACCTCATTTACAACCGCAAGCCTTCTCAATCTTGCCCGATCATCATCAACAGCACCATCTTCTCCGTCAACAGCAACGCATTGCTTCCTTGGGCGTACCCTCTCTGATCAGTCAGATCCCAGATCGTCCCGGTGTCTCGCCAATCAAACCTTTCGAATCTAACAACAATACCTTATACACCGAACATGACATCTTGGTCCCTCCCCGACCGGCATTCTATGGATCGAGGATGTCTGGACGATCGATGAGCTCAGACCAGTCACCCTCTAGGCAGAGCTATGGAGCACCCAAGAGACCCTCACCTTCCTCCGTCCATCGCTCCTCGTTCGGAGCTGGTCTCTATGCCAACCCACTTGCTTCTCATAGTACCGCCAGTATCCGTTCCGTCCCCGTTCATTCTACCCGTCTCCGCTCCACGACTAAATCCAATACTCCATCCATCAAGCACACCCCTCAAGGTCAAGATCCTCGTCATCTCGATCAATGGCATTCTGATGACGAAGACGAGCCTCGAAAGACCCCTCAAGTGCCTCAGCCAATCCCTAGAGACAATCATCACAATCATGATGACGACGACGAAGAAGATTCCGTACCACTCTCCAAGCTCAAAAAGAAAAGCGTCGGCTCCCTCCGTGACGCCGTACTTACCGCCTCCGCAGCCCAGACCTTAGCCAGGACCTGCCAACAACTTCACTCCTCCACCTTCTCTTTCTCTCACTCCTCGTCTAGATCGGTTACCTCCTCTGCTTCCGTTGACGACCTTCGTTCATCCGTTGTTTCTTCACGCTCAGCCATCGACGGCTCGAGGACTTCTAGACTGACTACTACTACTCCTCTCGCTACCCGTCTCCAGCCATTGGACACGTCGGCTGAGGCCCTTGACTTGATTCAATCTGATCCGATCATGTTGCTACCCCAACCCGACTTGCCAGAAGCCATCAGAGAGACACAAGCCGCCCTGTGCGACTTGTCTGAAGCCAACCCGCTCCTCCCAGCTGTTACAAGCTTACTCTGCGCGACTATATCCAGTCCGATTTCTCCCGCTGAAAGCAGCTCAGCAGCCGTCGTCGTTAACCCCGCTTCAACTTCAACCTTTTCATCAAAATTATCCAAATGGTCATCATCACCTTCCGACCAAGCTCATCCCACTCATCAACCTACTCTCAGAAATCCTCCTCAAATGCGAACCAAGGACACTCCAACTCTTCCTAATTGTTCTGAAGACTTTGATATAGCTGAAGTAGGTGGCATCACCATTGTTGATGAATTTGTTGAGTGTGTGGAACCTCGAATCACCCCAGATCTTTCCCGAAAAGCACTGGAAGACCACCCAAACCTTGGACAACTTCTGGAGACACTCAGCTTCCTGGAACTTGACAACTGTCTCAAGGCGCTAGAAGAAGAGAAGAAACTTGAAGCAGAAGAGATTATTGAAGAAGACAACTCAATTGAAGCAAACCATATTGAAGATAAAAAGAAGAAGAAGAAGAAGAAGAAGAAGAAAGCCTCTAACTCGACTTCACCTCCCGACAACCCGGTTTTATTTTATGTTTGATATCTTCTCCCTCCATCATCCTCCAATTTTCTGTTCAATCTTACCTCATACTCCCAAACCATCTTCTCTATCCATGACTTCATCCACCATCCCAATTGGGAACACCATAATCCTGATTCCCTTTTTGTCCTCTTCCACCTTCCTGCCTTCCCTCTTCCTCTATTATTGAAAATTTTCGTACTCCACTCTCTTTTATAGGAGGGGAGACTGTAAGCCCTGCTCCTCACAGGCTTACACAAACCTGTCACAAGATTATATAAGCTGTTCTGCCTTGTATTTAGTCTCTTCTTTCCCCTTTACCTAGACAGCAGAGATCTTTCTCTCCTGTCTAGGTAAGTACCTTTCCTTCATTCCTTCTCTTCTCAATTCCTTTTCTGATTGCCTTCACTTGTAGATACTAACTAGAGAGATCTTTCTCTCCTGCCTAGATTGCAATTCACCTCACTTTGGTACTAGAACCCTCCAGAGGCTCTTAGCCTGGTTCCTCCGTGCCACAATCCTGACCGCTCCTTCCATAAAGAACCAGTGAAGGGACTCAACCCTTACATTTAACTGTTCCAACAACTAGCCACCCTCAATGAAACTCCTCGCGTCACTTTTCTTCCTATCCTGTGCATCCTGCCTCAGAGTTTTGGATGGTTCAGCCTACGTATTTGACAAAGGAACCACATTCACATGTTTTAATGCTGAACCACGAGAATTCACGCTTGGATGGTGCGCCTCTGTAGCGAGTCCTGAAAAAGAGAGAGGTTACCAGGACGAAACGTACTATGAAAGTGAGTTTATTCATTGAAAATCAACCTATGAAATCTTCTTCCCTGTTACCAAATCAAGCTGAGTTGAAGTTCATTGATCGCCGCCTCCCAAAAAAAATTGGGTTGAAGTTATTCTTGCCACACCAATGGGGAATAAAAAACACTTGAATTATAGTTGTGCTGAAGAGAGATTAGATGTGAAAAGGTGTTGTAACCCAAATGGGTACAGGTGAGTAGCTGAATCAGTTCTTAGAAAAGTTGCACCCGACTGTTAAATTTAAGTTTATATATATTGAATCATGTTGGAAACCTTTCAAAATTCATCTACGAAGGAAACAGGCCCTTATGGTTTTGTATATATTAGAGAAAAAAGATTGCACCAAGCCGAAAAAAAAACCCTCTAGTTGAACAGCTGCATTGGATTCGGTGCTCAGGAATTTACGTTCCTGGATCCAAACTTGCCTTTTGCATGAGAATTTATCTCAGGAAATAGTAGAGACAATTTTGCTATTTTTTTGAATCTCTTTTGTATATTTTTGTTTCTTGGAAAATTTGTAGCATAGATCATTATAAGATTTGCCCATGTTCCCTGTCAGATTATGTTGAAAAGATTTCCTTAGCCTATGTGTGCTCTCAACTCAATCATCAAACAAAATTACACACGTGGTATCACAGAATCCGCATATCATCGGAGCCTCCAAACTAGAATTCAAAAACCCCAAATTAACCAATACAAAAGCCTCAGAACATGCCAAGCATTTCAGGATAATATGAGCTTTGAAGATGACTTGAGAACCAAATTCCTTTGGTTCTCAAGTTTTTATCCCTCCTTGCTCAGAGCAAGAAGGGATTTTGATTCCAAACCAGACTCCCTTACCTGAGCAGGAAGGGAGTCTGGGAAGCTCCCTTCAAAAAAACATGCCTGAAAACCACTCCAGTGGTTTGCAGGCTGATCTCCAGACTGCAGGAGTCCAATCTTTTCTGAGGAGATTGGACTAAAGTATTACTCATTGAGAGTTAAATACATCTATGAGTGGAGAAGTCCCAAGCCCCCGCTAGCCAAGCGGTAAGCCTTCTTGATTGTCCTCTCAGACATCTCCAGGTCTTCAGTTTGTGGGTTCCAGCCCTGGCTTCTGCTTTACACCAATTATCCTCCAGTCCCTTTCCGCAGGACATTTGAAGTTGGCCTCTGAGCCGACTTCATCTCACTTTGCAGTTGTCTTGGAGGCCAATCCAAGTCTGCCTCCAAGACAACCAGACTCTGAGATGCTTTCAAGGCACCTTGAAAACTCCTGATTCAATTGAATCACAAGACACCTTGAAGCCGTAAATGCCTCCTCACAGCTTTATTGAATTAAAAAAAGACACCTTCAAGTTGTCAAAAAACAATGTCCTGAAGGCGTCTGGATGTGTCCGTGGGGTAATCTTGGCAAGATTGCATAGTATGGAGTTGAATAACCTGAATAAAACAGTCCTCAAGTGCGGTGTGGTCTCTAATCTTGGTAAGGAAAGAGAAAGTGTTAACTGAATAATTCAGAACGACTGCAGGAAGATAGTCAATCATGTTGAATATGAATATGCAAGATGAAGCGAAATGTTAAATACCCAACAATGAAGCTTCATGAGACTCAGACTCAAGAAGAACGCCGATTCCAGACAAACCATCAAATTCCCTTTTTCCCTTAATCCACTGTTGAATCCAACCTACTCTGCGCAACACTAGTTTGATACACCTACTCATTTAGATCAACAAAATTCAGGAGGAGTCTTGATTTGACTCAGGGGGAGGTAGGTCACCCTTTTCTCTTTTAAATTCTGTTATCTTTCAGTTCTGTTATTATGTCGCTGTGACAGTTTTTTTATTGACCTTTATCTTTTTCATCTCAGGCCTGGTGTTATTTTCAAATATCTCCATAAAGAATTTATTGGTGTCTCAGATTGAGTATTAGCTAGAACTAGAAAATTAGAATGTACCTAAGATTTCTCTCATTTATTCATTATGTATTCCACCAATCTTCTTTTCCAATTTTCTCTCTTATTGTTAGTTATTTACTACTATTAGTTTTGTTGTTTTGTTGCTGGCAATAAGTGTGATCTCAAAATTATTACAAAAGAGCTGGTACACATGATGGCCTGGACTGATGTATACACATTGGTGATAGGGTTATGGGGTTTGACCCTATCACCAACAGGTTATGGCTTATGTGTGTGCTGATCTATTTGATTAAAACACCCCAGGAGCCACCAGGCAGTGGCACAATTAATTAGGGACACTGGACAGTTTTCCAACACATGGAACTGCATTCTCTCTACAGTTGAAGTGTTGCCTAATTCCCATAGGCCCCACCCATAATCAATGGCAGTTCGTCTCTTAATTTTCTTTTCCTTTTCCTTTTCTCTTACCTTTTCTCCTGTTTTTTTTTTCTGACTTGTTATGAACCTATCACAACTTTAAAATTTATTTGAATTTTTGTAGCCCTAAGGGGCATCTTTCAGCTTTAGTCCTAAACTTCTACTCATTTGTTGGTACCTCACAGTGCAGTGCTGTCAGCCTTAGAGCTGATACAATTAGCCTACAAGTCTTCCTTACGCACATTTTAAGACCAGAACACTTAATCATATCTTTTACAGTTTTGAACCTCCAATTTTTTTGACTTCAGATTCTGTTTCCCCATCATATTTTAGCCCTAGTTAACACTGAGCATTTTCTCTATATCTTACTCCTTCATATAGTTAATGAATTACTGGTGAATTTATTCTAAAAACTGCTACACAGTGTTTCAGATGCAAGCTGACCACAAGCAAGCACTGATTATGTCAGAAAACTATGAAAATTTTCGAGTCTGAGTATACTTTACACCCCAGAAGATACACAGACTCCAGAATAGCCAACCTACGACACAACAACCACACACTTCAGAAAAAAGGACTTCACTCAGTTGACCTCAAGCAGCTTCCTCACCAAGGTTTTGGAATCTTAAGTAAGGCCCTCACTTCTCTGATTAATTCCCAGTTCTACTGTCATTTAATCAACCAGTGAGTCCCTTATTCTGCTACCTCTTTAACTCATTCCCCAATCCTTTATCTCTAGTCTGTCTGTTCTGTCTTATCCTCCCCCCTTTCCTTTTCCTACTAAATCATTGGCAAACCATTATTGGAATAAACCCATAGGATTAAACCCTGCTTGATAAAGCCTTAACCATAACCAGATTGCTTGATCATTCCTAGATCATATCCCCTTGCATTTTTGTTGATTTTATCAGGGAAAATCAACCAGGTTTCCATCTAAGGATCCTTGTGTCAATTTCTTTTGACCAGAAAAATATTGGCTGGCTTCAGTTTCCTTTGACCAGGCTACTTCTCCCAGTTTCATTTTTTGAAGAAGAGGCTGACCCTCAGTTGGAAGCTCCCCAGATCAATTAAGATCTTTTTCTCTTACTGTTGTCTTATATTAATACTATTTTTTTACGAAGTAATTAATTACTTAGTTCCCCTTTTCTTTTTTCCTGCTGTGACATAAGAGGCACAGGCTCACAGGCGCAGTCACCCCGCGCAAATAGCTGTCACGCAATTGGGACATGTTACCATGTCATGTCACTGTAACATGACAAGGAGCTCCTGTAAAAATACAGGTCACAATATCTGGGACAACACATGCACATGTCATGATAGTGCACTGCACTCTGGCATCCTGTATTGTATTATCACCTGTGTCAAAATAATTCTTTGGCTTTAAGCCAAAAATAAATCTGCTCTTATTTTTGGCTTAAAGCCAAAATTAACCAAGAGCTGGCCATGCCAGCTCTGCAGAACTCATATGCTTGGCTTGAAGCCAAGAACATTACAAGTCAGCTCCCCAAAACTCAAGCACAGCTTCAGCCATCAAACGATTCAGCTCAGTTGTGAGCCTGGGTCTCTTGAGTGACAACAGGACACAAGGGAAAGGGGGATTAAGTAATAAAATTACTTAGTAGAAAAAGTAGAAATAGTATAATAATAATAAAAAGATCTTGAATGATCTGGGGAGCTTCCAACTGAGGGGTAATCCTCTTCTTCCACAACTGAAACTGGGTGAAGGGAACTGGTCAAAGGAAACTGAAGCCAGCCAATCTTTTTTTGGTCAAAGAGAAACTGACTCAAGGATTCTTAGATGGAAACCTGGTTGATTTTCCCTGATAAAATCAACAAAAATAAAAGGGGACAGGATCTTGGAATGATCAAGCAACTTATTGCTGGGCTATGCCTTATCTAGCAGGATTCAATATTCTTGGTTCTATGCCACTGCTCGGGAATTGAAGGTGTGTAGTAGAAAGAAGGGAAAATGGGAGGATAGAACAGAACAGACAGACTAGAGATAAAGGACTTGGGAGGAGTTGCTGATGTGGCAGAAGAAGGGACTCACTGGTTGATTAAATGACAGTTGGACTGGGAATTAATCAGAGAAGTGAGGGCCTTACTTAGTATTCCAAAATCTTGTTGAGGAAGCTGCTGGGTTCAACTGGTTGACGTCCTTTTCTGAAGTGTGTGGTTGTTGTGTGTTATTCTGGACTGTGTGTATCTACTGGGGTGTAGAGGATACTCAGACTCGAATATTTTCATAGTTTGATGGCATAAGAAGTGCAGGCTTGTGGTCAGCTTGCATCTGAAACACGGCGTAACAATATATAGAATAAATTCACCAGTAATTCATTACTATATGAAGGAGTAAGATATAGAGAAAGTGCTCAGTTGTAACTAGGGCTAAAATATGATGAGAAAACAGAATCTGAGGTCAAATCAAGTGTAAGCTCAAAACTGTAAAAGATACGATTAAGTTTTGGTCTAAAAATGTGTGTAAGGAAGACTTGTAGGCTAATGGTATTAGCTCTAAGGCTGACATCAGTTGGATTGCCCCACACTAATCAGCTCATTCAGATCCTCCAGGCCAACTCAGCACACTCAGCTCTGTAAGCCCCTCCCTACCTAGCAGCTTAGATAAGTCAGCCCCTCTAGAAGCTCAACTCATTCAGCTCCTCCCACAGAATTGAGCTATTTGGGGGGAGCGGAGTGAGCTGATATGGGGGGAGCTGAATGAGCTGGGTTGCTAGGTGGAGCTGACTGGGCTGATTGAGTGGGGAACAGCTGAATCAGGTGATTAGGCAGGGAGGAGCTGACTAATATGGGTTATTTTGGGAGGAGCTGCCTGCCTGAGCTGAGTTGGTGGGGAGGTGATGACTGGGCTGACCTAGTGGATTTGAGCTGTGTGAGCTAAGCTGGTGGGAAGAAGATGATGGGGTTGAAGTTGGTGGGGAGGAGCTGACTAAGTTGAGCTGCTCTGGAGGAGTTGAGTGAGCTGATATGGGGGGCGGGACTGAATGAGGTTGGTTGTTTTGGGGAGGGGCTGACTGAGCTGATTGAGTGGGGAGGAGCTGAGTGAGTTGATTTGGCAGGGAGCAGCTGAGTGAGCTGATTTTCTGTTTGGTTGGGATGAGCTGATTGAGGTGAGTTATTTGGGGGGACTGGACTGAATTGAGTTATTTGTGGGATCTGACTGATTTAATGAGTGGGAAGAGCTGAGTGACCTGATTGGTGGTATGGGGCTTAATGAGCTGGTTTTATTTCCGGGACAACAGGTTAGCATAAGCTGAGTCAGCTGATTTAACTGTAAAAAAATCTGGCTCAACCGCCCACACAAAAGTACAAAGGCACCTTTGTACTTTTGTATTTCAACTGCAGGTAGTTTAGCCAGTGTTTTTTGCAGTGTTTGGTGGGAGGAGGATCTTTTGAATCAGTGGGAGGAGCTTATTGGGCTGGGCTGTTGAGGAGGAGCTCAGGGAGATGGGGAGGAGCTGAATGAGCTGTGTAAGTTAACTTCCTTAGGAGCTGACTGAGCTTAGATATTGCAGCTGACTAAGGTGAGTTTTTTGGGACAGAAGAGTGAGTTGGCCATGGGGAGAAGTTGCGTGAGCTGAATTGGTTCAGAACAACGGTGGGCCGCTACGCTACGCTACGTGACCGCTAACTGTTAGCGTAGCGGGGTTTATTGTTCCCAGAAAATCTGTAGCGTTAGCTGAAATTAAACTCCGCTACACTAACAGTTAGCGTAGCGACAAATTTTCAAGCCATTTTTTGTAGCGTTAGCTGAGAAAATCACCGCTACGCTATCAAGTAGCGTAATTTTTCTGGCGCTAACAGATTTTGAAGTTCTCAGTAGCGTAGCGGCATCATTGCTACGCTACGCTAATGTTAGCTGTTAGCTGATACTTTTCCTGCTAAATGTTAGCTGTTAGCTGAAGCTTTTCCCATTACACTATGCTCAAATAGCGGATTTGTTTTGCCCGCTACTGTTGGTTTCACCAATTAACATGGCTGCTGAATAAAAAGCTGTTTTTATGGCTTCAACAGGTACAATCCTGCTGAATTACAGATCTTAGAAGAGACATACTTCTTTCTTGTCTTGAATTGACAATGTAACAAAAAAAAAAAAAAAAAAAAAAAAAAAAAAGAAAATGAAAAAAATGATCATAGAAATTAAAATAAGCTTTTTTGATTGCTGTGCTTGCTTGAGTAAAGCAGTTACAACAGCATTTTGATTTATTCACTTGTGCAAGTCATATTTTCATTGTTTTACTTGGACAAGTACAGGATCCTAATTGAGCAGAGTGACCAGCTTTGACCTCAGACAGGGGAATATATCACTCCTGCTATATTAAAAGTAACTGCAAAATACCTAATGGTGTCACCCGCATCACAAATCCTCATTTATGATGAGGGTGAAACCAATTAGGTAAGGATTGTGAATTGATTGAAATTTATAGGAGCTCTCCGAACTCGCTGGGGCACCTGACTGACCCCCCTTTGAGTTTGGCAACTGATTAAATAACATGGGTTTGAAGAAATGGTAGCGATGTTGGGTTAAGCCTTGTACAAACTCAGAAAACTCTCAGGGGCACCTAACTGACCCCCCTTTAAATTTTCTTGATTGGTGTTAACCTCATCACTACTCTTATAGTATAGCAGGAGTGATAAATTCACCTGTCTTAGGTCAAGCTGGTCCACTTTGCTCAATTAGGGTTTTTTTTTTTTTTTTTTTTTTTTTTTCCTTTTTTTTTTTTTTTTTCCTTTTTTTTTTTAAAAATTTTTTTTTTTCCTTTTTTCCCTTTTTTTTTTTTAAAAAAGCTATAAACAAACAGCAGTTAGTGTAGCGCTAAACTCACTAGTGCGCAATGTCTAATCAAATCTGCACTTAAAAAAAAAAACCACAGTTAGCTCACCACACAAGGGTACTCCGCTAACAGTAGCATGAGTGCTACGCTAACAGTTAGTGTAGCTGAAAAGAGCGCTACACTAACAGTTAGCGTAGCTGAAAGGAGCGCTACGCTAACATGTAGCGTAGCTGAAAAGAGCGCTACGCTAACAGTTAGCGTAGCTGACAAGAGCGCTACGCTAACAGTTAGCGTAGCGTTTGTTCCAGCTAACACCGCTACAAATCAGCTAACAGGTAATTCCTGTAGCGTTAACTTTTTTTTTTGAAGTCGCTAACGCTACGCTACCGCTATTTTTTTTTTGACAAATTTTTGTAGCGTTAGCTGAAAAAAAAAACCGCTAACAGTAACTTTGTGTTAGCGTAGCGACAAAAGCTAACATTACGCTACGCTACAGCTATGTTAGCGTAGCGGGCCCACCGTTGTTCAGAAGAGCTGATTTAGCTGAGGTGTTTGGGGGCATTGATAAATGCACGCCCATCGGCGCACGCCCATGCCCAATGCACGCCCATCGGCGTGCAACACTTCAGGCGTGCAGTCGCACGCCCTGTTCAGAACAGGGTGTGCGGTTCACATGCCCTGTTCAGAAAAGGGCGTGCCATTCACACGCCCCGTTCAGAAAAGGGTGTGCGAACCGCACGCCCTTTCTATGTGTATAGGAAAGGGGCGTGACCCTGCCTATATACATAGAAAGGGTGTGCGGTTTGCACACCCTTCCTATGTATATAGGCAGGGGGTGCCCCTACCTATATACATAGAATCGGCGTGCGGCTTGCACGCCAATTCCATGTATATAGGGTAGGGGCACGCCCCTGCCTATATACATGCTGATGTCATGCGTATACAGGAATGTACGCATGACATCAGCTCCGGTTGAGGAATACAGCCTCCTCGACCGGGAGGGATTCCCTCCCGGTTGAGGAGGTTATACAGCCTCCTCGACCGGTAGCGATTCCCTGCCTGTCTAGGCGGTTGTACAACCTCCTTGACTGGAGGGAATCCCTCCGGCCAAGGAGGTTGTACACCCTCCTCGGCCAAAGGGATCCCCCCCCGGTTGAGGAGGCTGTATAACCTCCTCAACCGGGAGGGATCCCTCCCAGTTGAGGGGCTTGCAGTCCTCCCCGGCAGGCGTGCGGCTGCACGCCCAGCCTTGGGGGTGTCGCACGCCTGCAGATGGGCGTGCGAGCTGCACGCCCATCTACAGGTGTGCCCACGCCCAAGGATGGGCGTGCAGCCCGCACGCCAATAAAAAAAAAGGCGTGCGGGCTGCACGCCTCTTTTTTTAAGGGCGTGCGTGGGCGTGGGCGTGCATTTATCAATGCCCGGTGTTTGGGGGGCAGAATACTGACTTGAGTTGATTTGGAGGGTAGGGCTGACTGAGCTGAGCTAGTGAGAAGGAGCTATTGAGTCAGTGGGGAGGATCTGAGTGAGCTGATGTGATGTGGAGGAGCTGTTGATTCAGTGGGGAGGAGGGAAGCAGCTGAGTGATTTGGGTTTGTGGGGAGGAGCGTTTGGAGCTGATTAAGTGTGGGGGAGCTGCTAAGTCATTGGGGAGGAGGAGACTAGCTGATTCAGCTGGGTTTGTGGGGAGGGGCTGGCACAGCTGATTAGGTGTGGAGACTCCCCTTACAATGAACGCTTCAATTCACAAACATAATTGGGATGTGACTGATCTTCAAATAAATCCATGAGGCTGCTCCATGTAGATTCAATTTTCCAGATGCCCATTCAGAAAAGCCGTTTTAAAATCAACTTTCTGATCTTTCCACTTCCAAATTTCTAGGAAAATACAGATGAGCCAGAGAGTTTCTAGATGTAGTGTGGAAGCAAACGATTCTTGATATTCAATGCCGTGGACTTGAGCATATCCCACGGCAACAAGTCTTGCTTTCAACTTGAGAATTGTGTTGTCTGGGCAGCGTTTTATCTGAACATATTGAACTATTCTATGATTACTTATAAACATTCCATGATAGTTCCAATCTGGCTTTGCCGCAGTAGTCAAAACCTATTTTATTTGTAGAAGCATGAAAATGTAGTGACAGCTATGGGAGTCAAACCCATGTCACAGTCATGGTACAGACCTCCTCTAACCGCTGAGCTAAGCCATCTGATGCATGGCATACATAGGCTACAACACCCCTGCCTACGCCAAGCAGCAGAGTCCCCTGGCTAGGAGGGCCCCCTACCCGCTCATGCTACACTGCAGCTTCTCCCCCGTGCCTAGCGGTGGGACTAAAGATTGTATGAAGATCTAGTGCTGGGCTCATATTCTGTAGACATTTAGTGGTCAATAGTGTGTATGTATCGCCTCCTCATCCGGGTTTGTCCCGGGATGAGGTGTAGTTTGTGCTGCAGAAAGTCTGACAGATGTATGTGATAGATATGTCACAACAGTATTTAGTTAAGAATCTTCGACCACATTGTATCAAAGCTCTTTTTTCATTCATTCAACTCTGTCTTTCTACTCACCAACTGATCCACGCTCCTTGTGTCTCAGGTACTGTTATGTTTCACTATCTCTTCTAAGTTTCATTTCTCACTCATGTTTCTATATAGGTTGGCGTTCTTTTGTGTCTTGCTCTGTGTGCTCTGTTGGATCACTTACATATCACTTGTCTAAAATGTGTGCCTGAAATCAGAAATTCATTCAACTCTGTCTTTCTACTCACCAACTGATCCACGCTCCTTGTGTCTCAGGTTGGCTTTCATTTGTGTCTTGCTCTGTGTGCTCTGTTGGATCACTTACATATCACTTGTCTAAAAGGTTGGCTTTCTATCACTTGTCTAAAAGGTTGGCTTTCTTTTGTGTCTTGCTCTGTGTGCTCTGTTGGATCACTTACATATCACTTGTCTAAAAGGTTATGGGGCGTTGATAAACGCACGCCAAGCGCGCACGCCAACGCCAACCCACACGCCAATTTTTTTTGGCGTGCGGGGCCTACACGCCAAAAAAAATTGGCGTGTAGGGTCTACACGCCAAAATAAATTGGCGTGTGAGACCCACACACCAAAAATGGCGTGTGGTTCCCACACGCCAATTTCTTTTGGCGTGTGGGCCCCGCACGCCAAATAAAATTGGTGTGTGGGCCCCGCACGCCAATTGTTTGGCGTGCGCTCCCACACGCCAAACAATTGGCGTGTGGCAGCGCACGCCAAACAATTGGCGTGTGGGTCCCACACGCCAATTGTTTGGCGTGTGGGGGGATCCCGCTCACGTAATCAAATGGGAGGGCCCATTCAATCACGTGAGCGGGCCGGCTGACGAGGTTATACAACCTTGTCAGCCGGGAGGACTTCCTCCCGGCCGACGAGGCTATACAACCTCGTTGGCCAGGAGGAAGTCCTCCTGGCCGACGCGGTTGTATAGCCTCGTCGGCCGGGAGGACTTCCTCCCGGCTGACGAAGTTATACAACCTCGTTGGCCAGGAGGAAGTCCTCCTGGCTGACGAGGTTGTATAACCTCGTCAGCTGGGAGGAAGTCCTCCCGGCTGACGAGGTTATACAGCCTCCTGCCGGGAGGAAGTCCTCCCGGCTGACGAGGTTGTATAACCTCGTCAGCCGGCTCGCTCACGTAATTGAATGGGCCCTCCCATTTGATTACGTGAGCAAGGGGGGACCCGCACGCCTGGCGTGCGCTCCCACACGCCAAACAATTGGCGTGTGGGACCCGCATGCCAAAAAAAATTGGCCTGCGCGGCCTACACGCCAAAAAAAAAGGGTGTGTGAGACCCGCACACCATTTTTGGCGTGTGGGTCTCACACGCCCTTTTTTTTGGCGTGTAGACCCTACACGCCAAAAGCAAATGGCGTGTAGGCCCCGCACGCAACAAAAAAAATTGGTGTGCGCCGTTGGCGTGCGTTTATCAACGCCCAAGGTTATGAGCCCAGTCTAGCACTGTTTAAACCAAGTTTGAAGATTTCCAACTATCCTAAGCAATAATTGCAATGGCATCTGAAAAAACCAAAGACTGCGTGGTCAGAATGGAAAACTCAGGTCCTTGCTTATTGTCTTGCAATCTTACTGCACCTCCTGAAACTGAAAAGACAAAATATGAGACCTATGAGGCAAAGAGAGGAAAGGCCTCCAGAATCCTTATCCGCACAATGGGTCAGCTTAACAACAATAAATTTGTTAACGACTCAAATAGACAAGACCCTAGAGCCCTCTGGAAACTCCTAATGGCAAGTTATGAATCAAGTTCAGCTGAAAACCAAGCCAAGGTTTATCAGTTGTTCTGCAACCTCTAATTCCACAAGGATCTTCCGACATTCTTTGAAGATCTAAATGTGCACCTGTCAACCATCTCATTGGTTGGACTTGTCATAGGAATTCCAAAAGATATTCATCTTCACAAGCACCTGTTCTCCAAACAGATAATTGCTCAACTTCTTGATTCAGTTATCTTGTTCGAAGATTGTCTAGCTGGCAAACAACCACTGAGTGTTGCGCAGGTCAAAGATCTCATCCAAGGAAAAATCACTAGCAAATCATCTGTCTCAATTTTGACCTCCAAAAACAATCAAATCAAGAAAGAAACAGCACTTGAAGCCACAATTTCTTACTGCAAGAACGGCATCCACAAACCTTCAACGGGTGTTGATAAACGCACGCCAAGCGCGCACGCCAACGCCAACCCGCACGCCAATTTTTTTTGGCGTGCGGGGCCAACACGCCATGTTTTTTTTGGCTTGTAGGGTCTACACGCCAAAAAAAAGGGCGTGTGAGACCCACACGCCAAAAATGGCGTGTGGGTCCCACCCGCCAAAAATGACATGTGGGTCCCACCCGCCATTTTGTTTTGGCGTGTGGGCCCCGCACGCCAAATAAAATTGGCGTGTGGGCCCCGCACGCCAAATAAAATCAGCGTGTGGGAGCGCACGCCAAACAATTGGCATACGGGTCCCACACGCCAATTGTTTGGCGTGCGGGTCCCCCCTCGCTCACATAATCAAATGGGAGGGACCATTCGATTACGTGAGCGGGGCCCCTCCCGGCCGACGAGGTTGTATAACCTTGTCAGCCGGGAGGACTTCCTCCCGGCTGACAAGGTTATACAACCTCGTCGGCCGGGAGGACTTCCTCCCGGCTGACGAGGTTATACAACCTTGTCGGCCGGGAGGACTTCCTCCTGGCCGACGAGGTTGTATAACCTTGTCAGCCGAGAGGAAGTCCTCCCGGCTGACAAGGCTATACAACCTCGTCGGCCAGGAGGACTTCCTCCTGGCTGACCAGGTTGTATAACCTTGTCGGCCAGGAGGAAGTCCTCCCGGCCGACAAGGCTATACAACCTCGTCGGCCAGGAGGACTTCCTCCTGGCTGACGAGGTTGTATAACCTCGTCAGCCGGGAGGAAGTCTTCCCGGCTGACGAGGCTATACAGCCTCGTGCCGGGAGGAAGTCCTCCCGGCTGACGAGGTTGTATAACCTCGTCAGCCGGGAGGGGCCCCGCTCACGTAATCGAATGGTCCCTCCCATTCAATTATGTGAGCGAGGGGGGGTGCATGCCAAACAATTGGCGTGCGGGGCCCACACACCAATTTTATTTGGCGTGCGGGGCCCGCCAAAAAAAAATGGCGTGTGGGAAACACACGCCATTTTTGGCATGTGGGTCTCACACGCCCTTTTTTTTTTGGCGTGTAGACCCTACACGCCAAAAAAAAATGGCGTGTGGGCCCCGCACGCCAAAAAAAATTGGTGTGCGTTTATCAACGCCCACCTTCAACCACTCATCCTGAAAGCAAATGCTGGCAAATTCACCCTGACACTGCCAGCATAATTGCCTAGGTTGAGTTCATCCCAGTTAAACTAGGATGCAAACAACCAATTGAAGTAGGTTGGCCTCAACCAATGACATATAAAACCAAGGGGGTCCCTTGGATATATATTTCATCAGTTTGATTCCACCAAGTTTGAATTGGTTGAGTGCATCCCAGTTTAACTGGGATGACTTCATCCTAGGCAATTATGCTGGCAGTGTGAGCTGAAGAGAAAGAGGAAGGAAAATAAGCAGGCAGAAACTTCCGTCAATGAAGAATCAGAATCCAGCAGTGTTGCAAGCAATGGAGAATATTGTTGCATCAACCCAAACACTTCCAGCATAATTTCCTAGGTTGAGTTCATCCCAGTTAAACTAGGATGCAAAAAAACCAATTTAAAGTAGGTTGACCTCAACCAATGAAATATAAAACCAAGGGGGGTCCCTTGGATTTATATTTCATCAGTTGATTTCAACCAAGTTTAAATTGGTTGAGGGCATCCCAGTTTAACTGGGATGACTTCATCCTAGGCAATTATGCTGGCAGTGAAAGAAAGCATTCTTTGTAACATCTAAACTCACAATGTTCTTAGACTCCGGATGCTTGGATCATTTGTTCCCAACTAAAGAGCACTTTGTTTTGTACAAGAAGATCTCTTTGTCTCTCAAAATAGCCAATGGGAAATCAATAAAGGTTGAAGGAACAGGCTTTGTTCTCATCAACAACAGACTAGGCTCAACCATCAACTTGAAAGCACTGCATGTTCCTCAGGTAGTTCACCCACTAGTTAGCCTTGGGAGACTTTACGTCAAAGGCTGTATCATCCAAAAACCTCACAACAATCCAAACTTCAAATCTCCCAGCTTTGTAGTCATTGAATTACATATTGACAGTCCAATCCTGAAAGGAACCATTCAAGGAAACATCTCTTTTCTGGACAGAGGACCAGTCAAGCACCAAGGTGAGATTTCTCCCTTCATCATTGCTGCGTCCGCAATAACTGACACATTGCTTTCTCACAAACTTGCAGGTCATCCTAGTAGAGAAGCACTGAAGCTCATGTTTGGTACAAATCACTCCACACTGGAATGTAGGTCATGTCACCTGTCAAAATATACTCTACTTCCATTTTACAAAACCCTCCCAGTGCTGAATAAACTCTTGGAATATGTGTATATGAACCTAAGTGGAAAAATCACTCCACCGACCATTGGCGGGGGCCTATACTGTTTTAAGATAATGGATGCTTTCTCTTACTTCAAGATTGTTTACATAATTCATACCACAAATGAAGTGCTAGAGCATTCCAAATCATATTATTGAGCGGCAACTAACCTCCATAAGACAAATGTCGTAAACGTCATCACCAATGGGGGAGGGGAATTCAACTCAAATGAATTTAAAATATTCTTTGATTCAGTTGGAATTAATCATCAAATAACTGCACTGTATACTCCCCAGCAGAACTCAGTGGCAGAGAGAGGCAATCAAACCACAAGCAAGAAAGACCGTGCTCTGTTAAAGGAAGGAAATCTTTCTCCAGAAATGTGGGGAGAAGCAGTCACTACTGCTGTCTTATATGAAAATATAACTCCAACTCACAAAATCAAGTGGAAAACCCCTCACAAACTCTGGTTCAAAAGAAATTTTGATTACTCAAGGCTCAGAGTATTTGGCTCAAAGGCCTATGTGAACATCCCCAAAGAAAGAAGAAAGGGAAAATTTGGCGATACTGCCAAGGAAGGAATTCTGGTTGGCTATAGGTTGGGGGCGTTGATAAACGCACGCCAAGCGCGCACGCCAATTTTTTTTGGCGTGCGGGGCCTACACGCCATTTTTTTTTGGCGTGTAGGGTCTACACGCCAAAAAAAAAGGGCGTGTGAGACCCACACGCCAAAAATGGCGTGTGGTTCCCACACGCCATTTTTTTTTGGCGTGTGGGCCCCGCACGCCAGATAAAATTGGCGTGTGGGCCCCGCACGCCAGATAAAATTGGCGTGTGGGCCCCGCACGCCAATTTTTTGGCGTGTGGGTCCCTGCTCGCTCACGTAATCGAATGGGAGGGCCCATTCAATTACGTGAGCGAGCCCTCCCGGCTGACGAGGTTATACAACCTCGTCAGCCGGGAGGACTTCCTCCCGGCACGAGGCTGTATAACCTCGTCAGCCGGGAGGACTTCCTCCCGGCTGACGAGGTGATACAACCTCGTCGGCCAGTTGGAAGTCCTCCTGGCCGACAAGGTTGTATAACCTCGTCGGCCGGGAGGACTTCCTCCTGGCCGACGAGGTTATACAACCTTGTCGGCCAGGAGGAAGTCCTCACTGCCAGCATAATTGCCTAGGTTGAGTTCATCCCAGTTAAACTAGGATGCAAAAAACCAATTTAAAGTAGGTTGACCTCAACCAATGAAATATAAAACCAAGGGGGGTCCCTTGGATTTATATTTCATCAGTTGATTTCAACCAAGTTTAAATTGGTTGAGTGCATCCCAGTTTAACTGGGATGACTTCATCCTAGGCAATTATGCTGGCAGTGCCTCCCGGCCGGCGAGGCTATACAGCCTCGTCGGCCAGGAGGAAGTTCGTCGGCCAGGAGGAAGTCCTCCTGGCTGACAAGGTTGTATAACCTCGTCAGCCGGGAGGACTTCCTCCCGGCTGACGAGGTTATACAACCTCGTCAGCCAGGAGGAAGTCCTCCTGGCCGACGAGGCTGTATAGCCTTGTTGGCCGGGAGGACTTCCTCCCGGCCGACGAGGTTATACAACCTCGTCAGCCAGGAGGAAGTCCTCCTGGCCGACGAGGTTGTATAGCCTCGCCGGCTGGGAGGACTTCCTCCTGGCTGACGAGGTTATACAGCCTCGTGCCGGGAGGAAGTCCTCCCGGCTGACAAGATTGTATAACCTCGTCAGCTGGGAGGGCTCGCTCACGTAATTGAATGGGCCCTCCCATTAGATTACGTGAGCGAGGGACCCGCACGCCAAACAATTGGCGTGCGGGGCCCACACGCCAAACAATTGGCGTGCGGGGCCCACACGCCAAACAATTGGCGTGCGGGGCCCACACGCCAATTTTATTTGGCGTGCGGGGCCCACACACCAAAAAAAATGGCGTGTGGGAACCACACGCCATTTTTGGCGTGTGGGTCTCACACGCCCTTTTTTTTGGCGTGTAGACCCTACACGCCAAAAAAAAATGGCGTGTAGGCCCCGCACGCCAAAAAAACATTGGCGTGCGGGTTGGCGTTGGCGTGCGCGCTTGGCGTGCGTTTATCAACGCCCATAGGTTGGACATCCCTAACTGGAGGGTCCTACTGCCCAGAAACAAGGTGGAGTATAGTCACAACGTAAAATTTGACAAGACTAATCTTCCAGGAATCTCCACCTGTTCCAAAGCCGCCACCTTTCCATTGACTTTCTTTGAAGACCCCACAGACTCAATTGATACACCCAATGAGGTTGCCTCTAATCTGGAGCCCAAAGTTCCAACTCCCACCAACACCGGCGAGAATTCAATTAAAAAGGCAGGGGAAATGGAGGTTTCAGATGGGACTGAACTGAATGTTGAACCTATTTCTGATGTTGATCCACCACCTGCAGAGTCTCCAACCAGCCCCGCAGCGGAGGGTCACCCAAGATGGGAGTGGGCACCCAGGGATCAACCACCACCCAAGTTGGTGTCAGTAGACATTTCAACCATTAACATCCTCACCACAAAACACCGGGAAGAAATAGCGGCCTTGCAATACTCCAACGAACCATGGTACAAACCTATGGCCATGGCGGCAATCTCACTAGCTCACCCTCTAGACAATGTACCAAGCACATATAGGGAAGCAATGAGAACGGCGGACACTGATCAACGGGAAGAAGAAATAGCTGACAAACTCGAGGCTATGAAGAGACTCAAGGTATGGGAAATCATCCCTATTGAGCCAAGCTACTGTCTCATTGTGACCGTGTGGGTCCTTCGCCAAAAATTTGATGCGGACGGAAATCTGATTGAGCTCAAAGCAAGACTGTGTGCACAAGGAAACGCGCAAGCAGAGAGAGTAAACGTTGGAGAACCATTTGCTCCAACAGGAAAACAGGCTGCTCTCCAAACAGTTCTTACTGTTGGAGTTAACAAGGGGATGGATATGTTGAAGTTATTAACAACTGCGCAACAGAAGAGTCTTCAAATGAATCACGGCCTGAGCGCAAGAGGGTTAGAATCTAGGATCCAGAGTGTGAATACTTCATTTTTGAAGACTGAAGTTTGAATTTGTCCTCACATTGATAATTCATCGGGGAAAGAAGAAGAAAGAAGTCAAAACAATCAATATCAGCAACTTCAAGATACACCACACTACGACAACCCTTCTCCAATAAACCTCAAGACCTGGTCAACATACTCAACTGATTCCATCAAGATTTTCAGCAAGTAAAATTTACAGAACTTTATTATATTATTGAAGACACACTGTAGTGTTATTATTAAGGTATTAAGTCTACTTTTCTCAATAACTCTACAATAATCATTCAATTATTGACCTTGTTTATATTATTATTAAGTTGTTCATCTGATCATAAATAGTGAAATACAATCCTTTAATCACTCTATCTAAATAAGAAGGAGACGACGCCTAAAATTTCCACAGGATATCCATCAAATGGATTTCAAAAATGCCTTTCTGAATGGTGTCCTGGAGGAAGAAGTCTATCTCCGCCCGCCAGCAGGATTGACGGTGCTTGCAGGTAATTGTTTGAAGCTCAAGAAATCTATCTTTGGGCTCTGGCAGGCGCCAAGGGTCTGGTATCGGGACCTCAAGTCGTTCTTTGATTCAATCAACTTTGAACCTTCACCGGCGGACCCGTGTCTGTTCATCTTGACCGTCCCCAAATGGAGATGCTTTGTGCATGTATATGTCAACAACATGATCATTGTCAGTCACAAAGTCGCAAGATTCAAAGATCTCATCTTGAAATGGTATCTCATGGAAGACCTCGGCAAGGCATCATCTCTGCTTGGGATGAAGCTTGTCACAACAAAGCTATACCAAGAAACTTGTGATTGAATATAACCTGGCTGAAGCGCGCAAAACTCATACTCCAATGATACCAAATACGAGATTACAGGCTGGGTCAGAACAAGAACATGAAGCATTTCTAGCCTTGGAATTCAACTACAGAAGGGCAGTGGGAGCAGTGAATTACCTAGCTGTGGCGAAACAACCCAATATTGTGTTTACAGTATCCCAGCTGTCACAACACCTGGAGCGCCCAGGAATCACTTGCTGGCGTGTGTTCTTACATCTCATCCGGTTCTTGGCATCAACAAAGTGTTACGGCTTGGTTCTGGCGGGAATTAGTAATCAGCCAGAAATCTTTGCAGATGCCAATTTTGCCAACTGCGCGGACACACATAGATCCTACACGGGTTACATTCTTTTTTTGGGGGAACAGCGTAATTTACTGGAATTCCAGGAAACAACCAACGGTATCAATTTCAACGACCAAAGCGGAATACCGGTCAATCTATGAAGCTGACCAAGAGGCAATTTGGTTCTCATACCTACTCAAGTTGCTGAAGGTTTTGGAACACACTTTTCTCAAGATCCATGGGGACAATCAAGCGGAAATAGCGCTAGTCAAGAATCCAATGTACCAGCAACGGACCAAGCACATTGACCTGAAATATCACTGGACCCGTGAAATACTTGTATCGGGTGCAATCTTGATTTCATACATATCAACTTCAGAAATGCAAGCAGACGGTCTGACCAAATCACTTGCCCAACAAAAAAAATAACAACTCATTAAAGTTCTGAAACTAGCAGGCTAGTGAAAGAGGGGGGGTATTGAATTATTCTGTGATTCCTTGTAAACATCTCATGATAGTTCCAATCTTGCTTTGCCGCAGTAGTAGAAACCTACTTGTATTTAGTTACAAATCTTCAACCATGTTGTATCAAATCTCTTTTCTTCATTCCTTCAACTCTGTCTTTCTACTCACCAACTGATCCACGCTCCTTGTGTCTCAGGTACTGTTATCTTTCAATATCTCTTCTAAGTTTCATTTCTCACTCATGTTTCTATTTAGGTTGGCTTTCTTTTGTGTCTTGCTCTGTGTGCTCTGTTGGATCACTTACATATCACTCTTCTCAAAGGTGTGCCTGAAATCAAACATTCATTCAACTCTGTCTTTCTACTCACCAACTGATCCAAGCTCCTTGTGTCTCAGGTTGGCTTTCATTTGTGTCTTGCTCTGTATGCTCTGTTGGATCACTTGTATATCACTTGTCTAAAAGGTTGGCTTTATTTTGTGTCTTGCTCTGTGTGCTCTGTCAAATCACTCACATATCACTTGTCTAAAAGAAAACCCATTTTGACTTTATGGCTTTTTGTTTAGTGGGTCAAAGAACAAGATTCCATGGCTCCATGCTGTTCTTTGTTTGCAGCTTTAAGCCATTTGTCTTTAGGGTGTTCATTGAAGTTATTTCCATGTTTTGGGAGTGTCAACTTCAGGATTGACAGATGCGGACTTGGCCCAGTTACCAAGTCTATCAGGATTTTTGCATTGACAAGTAGATTTCTGTGATGGCACAGAAACTGCTTTAGGTCTAGGCGGGGAGGCAGAAACAACAGGAACAGTGGGGATACTTTTCCACTAACTACACTCTATTCCACTGAGTATAGTGTGTGCAGAAAGGAATAAATAATGAAGATAAACTTTAAAAGTGTTTCTAAGCAATATAAATCTTTAAAGAATAATTTACTAGAGTGTAATAACACTTAAGGAACAAAATAAAACAGGTTCTAAGCCTGCTACCAAACTTCTGATGGGGAGAAAGCTCCACAGAAGGTTTAACCAGAATGACACACAGTTCTTCCAATAAAATTAAGTAATATCAATTTAATTGAGGGGATTTTGAGGAATTTTAACTATATAAGATAGTTATAAGAAAAAAGGCCGGTCCTCCTTACTTACAGGAAAAGGTGAGCGCCTTGGTAGCTTATAATAAGTTATATATGTGGGGGTTAAAATTGATCGGGGAGGTTGTCTTCAATTTAGTGAAGAAAACCTCTCCTTAAATAATAAAATAATTACTCTTTCACATCCTTGTTGGTAGCAGTGATCAGAGTAAGATCACCATTGGGAAGTGATCACCCGGTTTGAGCTTGAAAAAGTGCTTGCCCTGAAGGATAATTGAATTGAAATCACATGTACTATTTATATAATACATAATACATAAACTATTTACTTAAGTATATATTTATGTAATCTTATAGTATGTATTACTATGGGTTATGCTGGGATTTTCCAGGATTTTCATGGGAAAAGCTATACCAATAAATGGTTCTTTATCCATTTATGGCGTGTTTCAAAATTGATTTGCCAAGGATTTTCTTTAATTGAATTTCCTTTTATTTTGGGCATTAATAAAAAAACCCGGTTTTTCCGCGTTTACACCTGGTTTTACGCAGCGGCAAAGTCTAAGTTGCTGTGCAGTACACCCGGTTTTTTCTTTATTTATTTATTTGCGGGCGGATTTTAACTTTTTATCAAGATTTTAAATGTATTTATTACACTTTAAGGGGTTTAGAATTTTATGGTAATTTTTGTTTTTCAAAAGAACCATGGCTTCTATTATTTTTTGCCAATCCACCCGGTTTTTTTGAAAAAAAATCCTCATGGGTTAATTTTCAGGATTTCTCAAGGTTTTAAATTTTTTTAAAACACTTTAAGGAGGGTAGAACTTAATGTGACTAACCTTCTTTTTAAAAGATCATTTTTTGGATTTTTATGATTTTTGGACACAATTTATTTCCAAACACCTTCACGTCTGTCTTTCAAGATATCCAGGGAGTTTTTGCCAGGTTCCATATAAATTGTTTTGTATTTATTTTATTTATTCTAGTATATTTAATTTATTAAGTGCAGTCATGTAGTACATTAGTACTGGTTTGTATGATTAGTATTTGTGGCTCATTTGTATTTTTATAACAAGCCACAGTACTTGTTTTGCACTGTTGTTTAATACTTATTGTACTTATTTTAATGCATAAAATAATATTTATATGTTTTCTAGTTCCTAGTAATCTTTACTACATATGTATCATATGTAATGAAGATACTAGGGTGCTTTTGTTGCCTCTTTGTTTTTTTGCTGGCTCTGGAATCTGCGTGCCATGTGGGGGTACCTTATTGGTTACAAGGGGAGGTTGCCCGCATCAAATGCCGCCCTCCACATGCTATTTGCATAAAATTTAAAATTAAAAAAAAAACTGGGTGCGCGCGCGGAAACCCGGGTGCACTGCGCAGCCGCAATTGCGCAGAAAACTGGGTGTAAACGCGGAAAAACCGGGTTTTTTCATTAATGCCCTTTATCTTTAATAAAAAATAGATATAAATTTTATTCATATTTCCTGAATGTGGTCATGAGTGTGGCTTGAACACAGATTATTCTGTACAAGTCAGATATTCATAAGTCTGTTCTTAACTGTTAGACTATTATACAATTTCTTGGAATGGTTAAGTCTAATTTCTGTTTTGATCAGAATGTCAAGGTGAAATCAATAAAATAAAATAAATAAAAATAATAAAAATAAGGAATTATTATTTATTCAGCTTGCAGTTTCAAGTGTTACATGTTGCATGTAACATCTTGGTGGCTGAAAATATTGGAGGAAGAAGTTTCAGGGACAGGGGAAGGAAATCAACTAGGAATGAAGATAATTGGATCCACAGGTTCAGATTATAGCTGTGGGACAATAATGGGAACCTGGATTGATGTTGTTTCAGCCATGTGAGAGGGTAGGGTCAGAGGAAGGGGGAAGGAGGAGAATTTGGAGGAGGTATTTGCAACACAGACAACTTATCTGAACTTTTTAATCCTTTGGGAGTGGAACAGGGAATAGAATTTTATAAGAAGAAAAAATGCCAAAGGGAATCTGCTTAGAATGATTTGGGTAGATTTGCTGAGAGAAGAGAACAGTGCAAGTGATTACCAATCATGTGATTTATCCTCTCAGCTGCACCATTGAGTTCTGGTGAGTGAGGAGGACTGGGGTTGCAATAAATTCCAGCTTCTGCCAAGTAAGTCTTGAATGCCTTGGACATGTATTTACCCCTGTTATCAGAATGCAGACCAGTATACAGTATTCACACTCCAAACATTTCATTTTACTTCTCTTGTGCTCAGACTGCCCTTCAATTGAGAGATCTTCTGTGGCACAGTTGTACCAACTACAACAGGATCAACCTGGGTGGTTTCAAGATGTGTTTGAGTAAACTAATTGTGAATAATATTCGTCAGCTCTATGTTTGGTTTAGGATTTGGGGTGCAGAATGGTTACTTCCAAATTTGTGAAGTAGATAAATTTTAGCCATTTTGATATTCCTACAGAAAAATGAGCTAGTGTCTCAGTATATGAAAGTTATCACAGTCTCATAAGGTCAGGAAGGTAATAATATCATTTTATTTCCATAGTTGCAAATGTAAAAGGGATTGGTCTCTTGGCATCACAATTGCTGAAAAATGATTTTCTACAATTGACCCAGGCCCTGCCTGCCCTGCTTCAGATAGTGTTGGTTTTGAGTTCAATGAAAGCTTCTAGCCCATGTAGCAATATATGCCACATGGATGAATATGTAACAAAAAAGATATACAGATTTTTTTTCACATCAGAAGAACAAGGATTGCTGTAATATCCATTCCAATGTGAAGTTGAGAATTTCTAAGGGATTCATTTGATCAAAAATATTCTTTATTTGAAATTCTACTTTGAATACAAAAATGAGATTAGTTTTCAAGGTAGATGTTGAGTTTTTCTCCTTCTTCTGTTCCTCCCAAAAATCCCTTCCTTTACCCTTTCTTATATCAACTTGATCAAACTAGAACACTGCTTTTATTTACTAGGTTTTATTGTATTTACAAACTCCTAGCACTAATTGTTTGATTGTTCTTTTTCTTGATTCAATTTCTGATATTAAAATTTAATTAGTTGAATTAACGCCTCATACTATTTGTGACCTATAAAAATATTTTGTCTTGATTAATTTGTCTAGCTTGACTAAAAGAGACTGAGACGCCTGTCTAGTCAATTACTTACAAGAACTTATTTTTTCTGTCTCTTAAATTTTATTCAATTTCTCTTATTCATTATTGTTGTTTTTTCTGAACCACAAATTGAACACTTGTATCTAGTCTATAAATACATAGCCTAGTCCAAGCAAATAAGAAATTATCAGTTCTCCTCATAATTAATCCGGTCCCCATTATTGAGTCCCCTTGAGTCTGTTCAAATCACTTTCTCCCCATTCTCACTTCTCAAATTTTCTCACGATTAACAGTCGAACTGACTGCTTCCAATCCGCACCTCAGAAAATTTCCTTTAAACAACCCTTTATCATGTCGGAAACCGTGACTCAGTCTACTCGTTATCTCCTCACCTCTAGCAACTACGCCACATGGATTTATCCCATGAAATCCAAGCTGGACGACCTCGGTGCCCTCAATATTGTTATTGGTTTAATCAAGCCGAACGAAAAGACCTCGCCAGAAGAGTTGGCGAACCTGAACGTCTTGAATCGCAAGGGATACAACCGTATCATTCAGAACCTCGATGAGAATAATCTCGCTCTCGTCAGCACCACGTTGCCGAACAAGGATGAATTTAACGGCCGCGCACTTTGGACCCTCCTCAAAAACAAATACGCCGGGAGCGATCTCATAGCCCGATCGACTGCTTTGGACGCCTTCCTCGATCTCGAATACACTAACATAGCTTCCTTTTGTTCCGAAATTCGACTTGCCAATAAAAAACTTGTTCTCGCCAATACTTTGAACGATGATCAAGTCAAGATGATGATCATGCTCCGAAAACTTCCTCGAGGCCAATTCCAATCCTTTCGGGACATTGTCTCCATGGGATTTGCAACGGAAACGTTTGAAGATATCATTAAGCGACTAGAGGCGTTCGCTACCTCAAACAACATCAAGAACGAGTCTAGTCAGATGGACTCATCGACTCCTTCGTCCATGTACACCAATTCCAAAACAACTAATCGCGTCTTGAACTCGACATCGAACTCGTCTCCAGTTTGCTCTCACTGCAAGAAAACCGGCCATCGTCCCCACAACTGTTGGGTGAAGTTCCCTGAGAAGGCTCCCAAGACCGAATCTGCACATTTCACTGTCATCGATAACTATCATCAACAACAAAGTGTCACCAACTGGTGCACCCTTCCGGACGGTACTCGGATGAACGCCGACGACATTCAATATGACAGCTTGTGTACCATGTGATTATCTCATCAGCCAACTTCTCCAGTTCCCATCGTCGCGTACTTGTCTTCTTCTCATCAACAATCTGATCGATTGACTCCTCAACATCAGTCCACTTCGCGCGAAAACGACCGATCTTTGTCTCCACATTTTTCATTCCCTTCTCCCTATCGATCTCCTCCAACAACATGCTTTCCCATAACAAACCCGATTGCCTACTTTCATTATCAAGTTCAACAACAAACATCATGCTCATCAACAACCTGCTCGATTTACTCCTCAACATCAGTCCAGTCTGCGCGAAAACAAGCAATCATTGTCACCACATCTACAATTCTCTTCTCCGACTGAACTGCTATGAAATCTCTTGACTTCTCACTCACCTAGCTCTTTTTGTTCAGAACAGAGGGGGCGTGTTGAGTTTTTCTCCTTCTTCTGTTCCTCCCAAAAATCCCTTCCTTTACCCTTTCTTATATCAACTTGATCAAACTAGAACACTGCTTTTATTTACTAGGTTTTATTGTATTTACAAACTCCTAGCACTAATTGTTTGATTGTTCTTTTTCTTGATTCAATTTCTGATATTAAAATTTAATTAGTTGAATTAACGCCTCATACTATTTGTGACCTATAAAAATATTTTGTCTTGATTAATTTGTCTAGCTTGACTAAAAGAGACTGAGACGCCTGTCTAGTCAATTACTTACAAGAACTTATTTTTTCTGTCTCTTAAATTTTATTCAATTTCTCTTATTCATTATTGTTGTTTTTTCTGAACCACAAATTGAACACTTGTATCTAGTCTATAAATACATAGCCTAGTCCAAGCAAATAAGAAATTATCAGTTCTCCTCATAATTAATCCGGTCCCCATTATTGAGTCCCCTTTAGTCTGTTCAAATCACTTTCTCCCCATTCTCACTTCTCAAATTTTCTCAGTAGATTAGTTGATGAAAACAAATTAACATTTCAACTCAAGAGCAAGATTATATTAATAATAAAAATTAATCATTTACAAACAAGAAATAATTTGTGAAGAAGGCAACAGATTTTTGAAAAGATGCTTCGACAAATATGTCTAGTAAGTCTCGATTTACTTTTTTAAAGAGAAAAGAAGAGAGAGAAAAATTGAAGCAAAAGGATCTAGCGGTCAAGAGCTAATCAGTTCAAAGTTTTGGAGGAAAACTTTCCCTCATGAAGTCTCCTCCTTCAACTATTTCTCACGCGTTTTCTTTGGGTAGCAATCTTGCACAATTTTGTGAATTTTTTGGGGAGAGCATAAATGATGAATTGGGAGTAAAATTCGTTTGATTTTAAGTATTCATTCCAAAAGTCTTGGTTTTCATTCTTCAACCAAACGCCGAGGAGAACCAGGGTGGCTTCTAAGTATTTAAAAACGCTTACATCGTAAAAAAACTTGAGGAGGAAGATCTGGACTTCGTCGAACATAGGCGCGCCAGGGGCATCAGCGATGGTCTTCTCGATTGTTCCGAAGAGAGGGAAGAACGGCTCAGGCGGCGGTCCGAATAGCTTCCGAGAGAGCCAGTCAAAAAATGACTCTATGGATGGAACGACCAAGGGGGCTGGGCGAATAGAGGAAAGATTGGAAAGGATTGGTGCTGAAGTATCTTCAAGGTGGATCAGTAATTTCTCCAGCTTATTTCTGAACCAGCGCGGTTCCAACAAGTGATCATTTCCGTACTTTGACATGTACCGCATACATAACACTCCATCGCTCTGTTCGGCGATCACGACCTTCTCCGGTCCGAAGATTTTGTACCGCCTCCGAATACCGGCTAGCTCCTTCGGATAGATCTGGATATACTTATCCATGATGCCCAGCCCGGGACCAATCAATCGCGGGGCCATCTCCCATAGGTGCGGAACAGACATCCAGCTCATCTTTGCTTTCCTTGCACTTCGATTCGGTCGGTAAGGTGGGTTGAGGGTCATATCAAGAAGTTCAAAGTTTCCTACAGCCAACTTTGGGGGATCTCCACTGACAGAGGAGCTCGAGCCTTGATTTCTGATTCTCTGGTAGGTTCTCACGTAGTTTTCGTCGATGAGCCTTTCGCGATCAGGATGATGATCAGGGTTATCTTTTTGGAGTAAAGAAGCTGCTTGCGCCCAAAAATAATCATCTGATCTAAAGATCAATTTCCACTGTTTGGTGCAAGTGTTCTTGAGCCAGATTCCGATGATTCCCACGGAGGCGTTACAGGCTGTTTCCTGTTCAAGAAGGTATTTGACCATCCACTCCTGCACCGGCCCAAACTTTCTGTGGAGTGGTTTGTCCATATAGACCCTTCCGATCACTGGTAAGCCTTCATTGGGGCTGAAGATTTCCCCCAACAGCCAGAACTCCAGGCTCCGAAGGTTAGGTTTCGCAGGTATCTTACTATTTCCCATTAGCTCCCACAGGGTGCTGTGGGCGTAGATGATCCATTTGAGGAGCTCTGTAAATGCCAAGGTAAAATCTTTGACATCATATAAATCTCCGTCCAAGTTCAAGGGAACGACTATGGCCATTGGTTCCTCGCGGTCCAAGGATCCGATGATCAAACCACCCTCGGCAAAGTCTACCCCTTTGCTCGCTTGACCCATCCAGAACTCCTGACCTACCGGATACTCGTGGACTTCCCTGAGCACCGGTTGGATTTTTCTCGCACAATTCTCGGCCAGTCGAGCACATTCCCATGCTTTTGTTTGATCGAATGTGGCGTGAAGTGGAATGACGGGTGACTTGATGCCAATCAACGGTGAAGGAAGACCCTGTGGTCGATGCTTTCTCAACATCATATCAAACTCACCTTTTGCTCGGTCCTTTGGAACTAGCTGTGTAGATCTGGGGGACTGGTTCTGAGAGCATCCGGGGCGTTCCAGTCGGCTTTCTGGGTTCTCTACCGGTGAATCGGCCCCTCTAGGTGGGGATGAAGCCCCGTCAGTGGACTTGAGCTCGTTCCATACGAAATCCCAATCTGGCTGTGAGGATCTGACCGAAGAGCTCAATCGAGCCGGCCCAGCCCCAGAATTACCAGTTCTAGGGGTCGCCGTCTCAGAGTGGCTGCCTTCCCCTGCTTGGTTTGGAGCAGGTTGATCCTTGTTCGGTACAGGGCTTTCTCGAGCTCGGTCCGGTTTCCAGCTCGGTTCATTCACCCGGGCGCGGATCGGCTGCCCGCTTGGGTCACCAATTTGGTGATCACCGCTATCCAAAGAGCCATCCACTCCTTGCTGCAGAGTTGGTCGAGAGGAGCTCTCTAGAGGTTGTTCGGGCTCCCAGCTTGGTATGGGGCTGTCTGAATCTCCGTCTGTGTCCCAGTTGGCGCCATCGGGCCAGGCTTGTTTCAGCTCCATGCTCGTTTGAGCTTTTGATCGGCGAGCACTGCTGTTTGCAGTACTAGCGGAAGCTTCCTCGAGCTGACGACCCTTGCATGAGAGTGAGACCTTTCGAGTTTTTCTTCTTGTGGATGGCCCCTCCGCGATTGGCTCAGAGTTGTTGGGAGGATTGAAATCAGGATCAGATCCCACTCGCCAGATTCTACCTTCGTTTTCGCACACGGGTCGGTATGAGTTCTTGGCACCACTACCACCACCTAGTCCCGGGAACCGTAGGCGGGATGATTTCATCGACCGGAGTGTTGCCCTGGTCAGTGGTGGCATGACAGAAATCCCATAGAGCGACATAAGTAAACAGACTAGATCCAAGCGTCTCATCCTGAGTGCCTAGTCTGATGGATCGATATGTCTACGTCTAAAACGAGTTCCTTTCGACTGGTAACTCAGAAGAGTCAAGATAGTAAGCAATAGGACTCTGGCTGCGGAAGATCTGGGTGATTGACCTATTTATCTAGAAAAGAATGAGTGAAGTTCAGAACAGATCGAGCCTCTCAGAGGTGCAAGTTTCAACTTGCAAGCTTGAGCTGAACTTGCGATTTCCAGCCTCAGTTTGGTAATGTAAATTGATCAGGAAGCGCTCGGAATCCCAGAAGATCTCATGAGTCAGTCCTGCTCTTATATATCGTCGAGCCTAATTTAACATTCAGCTTTGGAGGTCACACCGACGGGCCATACAAGCTCCACTCCTGAGGATAACTGCGTGAGTAAAAAATAGGAGTCTACATGGACTGTTTCCGTGTCTGACTACGCGCTGGTGTATGTATTGATTCGACGCAGCAGGAAAGATACTCGCTCAAATGTTTACAAGTCGAGCAACAAAATCCCTTACCCGGACAGCTGCGTCTGGTAAAATGCAACCGGCCTTGTGGCCTCGACGGGACAAGTACGAGTCGACGGCCGCAAGCGATTCCGCTGTCCATTGGTTTCAAAAGACTATTCCGCATTCCCGTATTCCCGTGTGTTCATGTGTCGATGCCTTTCGGGAAGGTCGAAGCTAGGTACCGCTGCGAGTCCAAGTGGGAGATCATCTGTACAGCTACATCACAAAAGCTTACCGCTTCCGGCTTTAAACAATAGCCGTCCTCAATAATCTCGCTGGCAATTCTTGTCACACTCATCTACATACAAAGGAAATTTGGCCTGAAAAGGGAAAACGGCGTGTCTCACTAAATATTTCTCTCTTCCATCTTTACTTACTACTTGCATTGCTAAATCCCTTGATATGCCAGAAAACCTTTACAAACATAGTTACACTAATTACTGGATTGAGGCGCAGGAAAAAATCAACACTGAAAATGCTGCGGAATACTTGGATTACATTGGAGAAATTCTTTTTTAATTTATCATCAATCTGATTTTGTTGAAGAGGACCCAGCTCAACAGCAGTCATTTCTTTTGTTGGCTGATTGGTTCACCCCATCTGCCACCCTAGCTACATCACATAAAAATATACTGCCTTCTCTCCCTGGAATCCCCCCCCCTGGTATTGATTTGAATACAGCCCAAGTTCCTTTGACAACCACTACTTCAGTAAGCCCAACCCAAAGGCATTCACAAGAAAAACAAAAATACCAAACAGCAGATTCTCAAAGATTCCTGCATACTGATTTCAAATCTTGAGAAGTACAAGCACCATCTGAAGAAGAATTGGGTGAATGTTTTGTGAACATTTCTTCTCTTTTCTTATCATCAAAATTTGCATTGTATTTCACTTCAGATCCTGACCATCTCTGATCATAAAAGCCTTATGTGTTTATCAACTATTTTTCCCACATTTTACATTCTCAAATTGCATGTTCTTATTGTATTTTCATCTTTATCTCCTATTTTGTATCTTAATATGCTCATGTGCCTATTATGTGCAAGATATTTTTCAAAAAGATACCCAGATATGCCAACTGGCCAGTGCACTCAATCCAATTTCCCTTCAGTTTTTAGAGAGGCTATGCCTTAGATATGATGTGGCCAGGATAGGGACCCAAAAGCCTTTTCAAGGTCTTTGGTCCTTGTCCAAGAAGTAGAGAATTCCAGTTTGATTAAAAAAGGCAGGAATTGAATTGTAATAAGACATAAGAGGAATCTTTTCTTGGGGATAAATGGGTGCTTAAATGTTGATCTAGTGTCCAAAATTGTACCCTGAAAATTTCTGGGTAAGATCTGAAGTGAAAAAAGAGATATGACACCATCAATAACATCAAATTCCCTCTTTCAACCAGTTGGTAATTCTTTGTGTTTCTTCAAAGTTTATTTGAAGATTCTTATGGAATTCTTGATGGGTTTTAAGTCAGGTAAGTATACTGGCAAGTATGATGGCAAGTATGATGGCAAGTATGCTGGCAAGTATGCTGGCAAGTATGATGGCAAGGATGCTGGCAAGTATGCTGGCAAGTATGCTGGCAAGTATGCTGGCAAGTATTCTGGCAAGTATGCTGGCAAGTATGCTGCACCAGGAAAAAACAATGATCACTTGTCTACAAGTGACATCAGAAATTACAAAGGGGCCTTTGTACTTTGATATTTCACTTGTAGACAAGTGATCATTGATTTTTCCTGGTTCTGGAAAGTATGCTGGCAAGTAAAATCAAAAAAGACCAGTAGAAGACCATTGTTAATGTGTGCAGCTTCTATAAGATATAAGAGAAGGGTCAGTCAGTTGAAAATAAAGCTGGGAATATTAAGAAGGGAGAAATCAATACTTCTTCCAAGACGCAATCCCAATTGAGCTCCAAAGTTGTTTTGTAAAAGTGTGGCAAGAATTCCCAGTGAGATGATTGAAGAAAGCTATTTTTTAGAGTCACTGACTGGCTGGGAAGATTGGAAATATTCAGCAGGGGAAACTCATATACCCCGCTGCTTTTTTTGTGGGTTAAGAAAACTGGGGAGGGGGGGGAAGCCAAAAAAGGGGGGGGGAGATAGCTGTATTTACACATCTATTGTGTTTAAAAAAAATCTTGGACATTCTGGAACTGAAGTATGCATTTAAATAATATGGGTGGCTGGGGTCTTGTCCTGAACAAGTGTTTCAGACCTAGGTTTACCAGCTTATCATCTCCCACACTATGTAACAGGATATCACACCTGTATACCAAATTTACTTGGGTCACTCCACAATAAGCACTGCTGTCCCTGGCCATCCCCCCTAAACAATTTTGCTAAAATTAATGTATCACTTTATCCCTTAACCCTTGTATATAATGGGTTTTCAAAGGTCACTTCTGTTAAGAATTATACTGAATATATGACACTCCAGAAGAAATCACAGAACTTCATGTGAGATTCCCTTGGGTTGAATTTCTCAAGACAGTCATTTTCTTGATGCAACAAGTTATACCAAGAAACAAATAAAAAACAGAAAGTGTTCCATAATCCTGATGAGTACAAAGACCAGGGCTACGCCTCACTGTTTTCAGTTGAAAATTTTGCATTCATGATGGAGCTTATTAGAAATGTGTATTGATATTACTAAGAACCAAAACCAGACTAGTAAATGACAAGATTAGAAAATGAAAAAAAACAGAGAAAGATATGATAATGAAACTTTGTTGTACAACTTTTTGAACAATGATTTATATTATATATTATGAAGAATTTAGGGACAAGGATTTTGAATGGGTAGAGTACTGAAGGAACTAAGGTGAAAAGAAGTCAAATTTAGTCTGAGAAAACAAGTAACAAAAGAAAGAGAATAAGGAAAGAAAGGTAAGCAACCAACTTAGAAGAAGTATGTAATTTGAGTTGAGAGAAAAATTATAGAGTCAAGTCAATAGATAGTGTGTGCAGAGTAGAGTAGAGAGTAAAAAGAAGAATAGGAAAAATGGATGTATAGGGAGGTTGAATAGGAAGGAGTTTTAGGTGAGAGAGATAGAAGAGAAGGGATTATGTTGATAAGAGTTTAGGTGAAGGATTGATTAGTGATTAAAGAGATTTGAGTATTTGGATAATAATCAGAGAGAGAGATGTATAACTGTCAGGGAGAGTAGAGAGTTTTGTATAAGGGTGATTGATGTGGGAAAAGGAAGTAAGAGTTTAATTTGGGTGATGGATGAAGGAGAAGGAAGTGAGAGACAAGATGTAAAGGGGCAGTGATGAATTATTCTGAGTGATGTCATTAAAGATAAATCATCCTTTATCAATGATTTTTATGAGGTGGTTTAATGACATCATAGAGGGCATAAGCACAGGGGGTTACGGTGATTAGGTACGGCTAGAGACATTCTTATGAGATTTCAACAGAGCTCATCCATAAAAAACCAACCCTTTTCTTTGATGAGGTCTGAGAACAAATTTACAATCACAGTGGTAAAATTCTTGGAATCAATAACTTACAACAGACTCTGATCAATAAACTTAGTATAACCCTCAAACGACCAAACAAATTTAACTTTTAAAATAATTTGGTGGCCAAATTCCAAGGATAGCTAAAATGGAAAATGTGCCAGCCAAGTTTCTGGTTTTCAATGGTCAGTATCACCTTTCAAAGATGTTGATATTAAACTTTCTAATTGGAATACCAATTTGTCTTTTGAATCAGTCTGCAATTTGTTCTTGCAATCTACAAAACATGTTTTTGAGGTTTCAAGGTGTCAGGCTTCAAAATACAAGATTTATACAAATCAGTCACACTTGAGTTTTGTACTCACTGCAAATATGGGCCACAATGTTATGTCAGATGTGAAAAACTGATACAAATTCAGTGATGGTGATATTGAATAGGATTAAATGATGCAGAAATGATATCATTTCAGGTAGACATAATATCAGCTGTGGTAGACAAAATACCAGTATTGTCTGATATAGTATCAGATTTTCTCAACTGATGTAATACCAGATGGAGGAATCTGATACAATCATTCTGGCAGTTCCTGGAAATCAGCTACCAAGGTGTTTTGGCAATGAGTTTTGCTGAAACCAATTTAGAAGTGTGTGATTTTGAGCAGGTTTTAAAATGGAAATTTATATTTGTTTCTTTTACCTTCCAATATCTCACTTGCTTCATTCAAATAATATTAAATATCTAGCTAAATCTCAGGAACCAATACCCTGGTGTCAAACCCATTTTGTTTATGGATAATTCAACCATCCATTGAAAAAACTCAAGTTGCCCAACTGTGCTGTCAAGCAGGTATCAAACTGGTGTATCTTCCCCCACTGCCCTGAATTAAACCCAATCAAAGTATTCTTCTTTCAAGTCAAGAGTAACCTCCAAAAGATTGACCAGGGTAAACTGGAGTTTGAAAACCCAGGGGCTTGTGATTATTTAATGGAGCTTGATGAGTGCACACCAAGAAAAAATGGTGTGTGCGGCCTACACACCAGTTTTTTTTTGGTGTGTAGGCCTCACATGCCAATTCTTGGCCAGGATCTGCCAGGAATTGGCATTAGGGATTGAACACCAATTTTGTTTTTTGAATGTGGTTCATCCCAGCTGGGATTTGGTGATGTCATCCAGCCTTGATGGCTGGGAGTTTCCAGGCCATCAGGGTTGTTTACAGCCTCATGGCAAGGAGAAACCTGATCATGAGTGTCAGAATTCTTTGCCGCCTGCTGTGTGCGTGCACACTGGTTGCTCTCATGTGCTCTTTGTGGATGAAATTTTTTCTGCTCCTTTTGTGCAAGTTCTACCTCTCCTCATCTTGCTTGGATCCTCAACTGTCTGTCTTCTGAAAGCTTTTTTCATCAAGATTCTTCAATCACCATTGTTGAGCTTTTTGAGATCATCCATCTGCCAGTCAAAATTCCTGTGATGATTATTTTGTCTCTATCCTCACTGCCAGCATAATTGCCTAGGATGAAGTCATCCCAGTTAAACTGGGATGCACTCAACCAATTTAAACTTGGTTGAAAAAAACCAATGAAATATAAATCCAAGGGACCCCCCTTGGTTTTATATTTCATTGGTTGAGTTCAACCTACTTTAAATTGGTTGTTTGCATCCTAGTTTAACTGGGATGAACTCAACCTAGGCAATTATGCTGGCAGTGCCTGTTTCTTTTGTTATGTCTACTTAAAACTAACTTGTGTCCTTTAGTGTTTTCTTCTGAGAGTGTGTCTGGATTGGCAGTTTGTTTGTTGTTTGTTCATTAAATTCTCCTCACTTTAGAGCCTCATTTATCCTCTAGGTATTTTGATCTCTCTTTGTCCTTATCCACCTTTCTTTCTTGTTTGTTTTCTTTCTCTGAAAATTTTCTGAAATAAATATTCTCTAGTTCTTGTCAGAAATTCTCTTAAGGTTGTATTTGAGCTCATGGCCAGGTTGGATAAATCCTTGAAAGTTTCTGGGTCCACCTTCAAGGTTGTATAAAGCCTCACAGATGGGAGAAACCCAGCCATGAGGCTGTATATAACCTTGAAGGCTGGGGTGTTTCCAGCCATCAAGGCTGGGTGACATCACCAAATCCCAGTTGGTATTTGGTGATGTAATCACCTGGGGGGGGGGGGGGGGGGGGGGGAGGCATTGGCCCACACACCCAAATAAATGGTGTGTGGGCCCTGCACACCAAAAAAAGTTTCCATGTGGGACCCAAACACCAAATAAAGTGTGTGCAATCCCACACACCAATTCCTGCAGATCCCGGCCAGGAATTGGCATGTGAGTCCTACACTTCAATTCTCCTGGGCAGGAATTTGCATGTGAGGCCTACATGCCAAAAAAAACTGGTGTGTAGACTGCGCATACCATTTTTCTTTGTGTGCACTTTCGTGTTGGAATGCAATTATCAAGCCCCTTATGTTATAGAGGTCTCAACCCTTCCTCTATGATTGTATTCTTTTCTCTCTAGTTGTCTGTTTATTTTTCTTTTCATTGCTTCTGTCTGCTCTCTCTATTATCCAGGTCCGCGCTGCTCCCTCTCTACTAACTCATCCCAGGACACTGAAAACTAGCAATTACTGTGCCAAAGGTTCTTATCTCATTATCATATCTTATTTTGTCTATGATGGTGTGTCTCTCTTGTCTCATCTCATTCTAATATAATCATCATTGCTTCTGCTTACTTGCTCTATCATCCAGGTCCACTCTGCTCCCTCTCTCCCTAATCACTCATCCCAGGACACTGAAAACTAGCCATTCCTTTGCCAAAGGTCCATCCTGCTCCCTACCTCGTAGCTAATTAAAGGAAAATGAAAACCAGTAATTCCTGTTTCAAAGGGCCTATTTTTTGGGTTGGATTTCACAACCTCTACCAACCCCAAGCCCTTGTGAATTAGGATCCTGTAATCATGCAAGTAAAGCAATCATAAAGCTGTACTTGCACAAGTGAAATGCTGTTCCAACTCCTGTACTTGTACAAGTACGTCAATCAAAACAGCTCATTTCTGATTTTGTTATTTTTATTTGAATCCTGTTTTTATTTCCAGAAACCAAAACCAGACACTAATGATAAAAACAATAAGAAACATAAGATTTAATACAACATCAGAAAATACAATGAGGAAAGAAAGAGAAATTAGTTCATACCACTTGTGATAGTTTTTAACAAGTTAATATTGACTAATTGAGATAAGATAGAGGACCAAGATTATTTCTAATATATAATTAAAAAATAAACAAAAGAAAAAAGACAAAAATAATAGGGGGTATCCAATATGACCAAATCCACCATTATCTAATCAACTGGTTTTGAAAATCCACCATTTTTAAAAACCATGGGATTAATCCATATAAAATGGTTCAGAATGCCCAAAAGTGAAATTTTGTTGAAAAACCTAATTCACTGGTTTTTATTGTGAATTTGGTCAAAGTTGATACCCCCCAATGTGGAGTTCAGTTACAAAACAAGCAGAAAGATAGAAATGAGAAGAGAGTTTATTAGATAATATACCAACTGTATAATTTTGGATAGAGTAAGTAGAAGATTTGATTTAATGTATTGCCCTTAGATTTTGCAGCCGCTGACTTGATTGGGTTAAGAGAATGTAGTTTGTGAGTTTTTTAGTCAAATGATTCTAATTTGATGAAGATGTTTACTTTATGCTTGAAATCAATGAGAGTTGCTTGAGCTGATGAGAGGATGTAATCAAGAGAGGAAAGCATGTAATCAAGAGAGGAAAGGATGTAATTGAGAGGTCGTTGAAGAAGTAATAGAACAATAAGGGGAAGTGACAATATGAGAGAGGAAGTTGGACAAGGTAATATGGAGATGAGAAAAGGGCAAGTTTGACAGGAAGCAAATGGAGATGAGAGAAGGAGAAGTTCAACAGGAAGTGAATGGAGATGAGAGAAGACTCATGCAAAGCAAAGAGTAAACCGTGTAAGCGCAAGGATCCCTGATGAGTACGGTCAGTGGTAATACAAGTGAAAACAGTGTGGGAGAAATTATATACAGGAGGTGCAGCACTAAATCTGAGCCCGCAGCCCGGGCTCAGAGGCAGACTGAGGAAGGGGGTATGTACCAAATGTTACCGGAAATTTCGCGGGGAACGCACAAGGGCGCAGCATGCAACATTCTATAGTTGGCTTGGGCAATTGGTTGAGCGGAAGAGGGCCGCTTCAGTATGCGCAACGTTGGAGGGAACAGGTGGAGCCACAGGGTTTGGGGCACCTGGCCCACAAGCGGAGCGGAGGCGAACATCGAGTTTGAATGTACTTCAAATTGGATTACTCATCCGTGTAAATCCGCGCATTGCTTGGATATTCCAATGCTCCAGGTGGAATCTTGGATTGCTCTTCGAAGATTCCACCTGGCCTTTGATTTATCTTTGAATCAAATTCGAATCCATTGGTAAAAAAAACAAAAAAAAAATTGAATTTATTTCAAACTCATTCCAGAAAAGTGCGTCCGTGGTGTAGCCAGCTGCAGAGCCCGACTACCAAGTCACAAGGGCGTGGTTTCTTGGTGGACGTGGGGGCAACGGACGACTGCAGGGGTCAACAGGGTATAGTAGTTGCTGAAATTTGAAGGCAGAAACCTACTTTTTATTCTAGACCCCCTTCTTTTTCACTTAAACCTCTCCATAATTTTCCATATGATTGAAAACTCAGTCTGAATCTTAATCATCTTTGGATAAAAAGATCAGATTATTCCTCGTCGTCATTGTCAAATTATCATTCCTTCCTCCGTCATCGCCACATCATCATTTCTCTATCTTTGAACAATTCCCTTTTCTGTATTTCCTTGAACTCATTCATAAACTCACTTCACTCGATAAACTCAACTGTTATGAAGGCGACGTTTGAATCAATTCCTATTCTATCCGAAGAAAACTACTCTAGCTGGAAAATTCGAATCACTAGTCTTTTTAAGCTAGGGAAGGTAAAAGACCAAATGTATAATGGTCGTCCAGCGTTAGATGAAGAAGACAACACTATGTTAGGAGCTATTATCATGTCGAAGATCTCTGCCCGAACCCACGTCAACGTTGTCAATACTGTCAATGCGGAGAACGCTCAACTTCTCTGGCAAGCTATTGTAAAGAGGTTTGCTTCCGCTGAACCCTCCAACCAAGCCAGAGTTTACAATCAATTTCTGAGCATCACATACGAGACCAACCGAATTGATAAATTTGTCACGGATGTTCGCGGCTGTCTCAGCAAAATGGAAGACGTTGGGATAGTCTTTCCCGCGGATCTTATCACGTATGATTTATTAAGAAGATTGCCGTCAAATTTGGAACATATTAAGCAGGCCATCACCCACTCAAAAAACGGTGAAGACATTACTCCTGAGGCCTTACTCAATCACTTAGAAATCCATTGTAACGACATGAAGATTTCAAACAATCCAAAGCAAGAGACGGGAGCTATCGCTATGTTCTCGAGAGAAGGGACTTTTTGCTCACCCGGTAAACACAATCAGCGAGCTCCTCATCCTGAATATCGGTGCTACATGTTACATCCCGAGCTCCGTCCACCTCCAAGAACCTACTACGGAAAGAAACCACAGGCCTCCAACGTTAGCCTTTCCACCTTCAATTCTCACTTTCATTCAGTTTTTATCTTGGATTCGGGATCATCCTCTCACATGGTCGCTGACAAGACTCTGTTTGTCGCTCTAGATGAGTCAGAAGGAGGAATGATTAACACGAGTTGTGGGGATAATACATTAAAAATTGAGGGAAAAGGGACTATTTTGGTACAATTTCAAGGAAATCAAATTTTATTTCATAACGTCTTATTAGTACCTAAAATCAATGCAAACCTATTGTCACTTCGTCGTCTCTTACTTCAACAATGTGAAATTTCCTTTGAAATCAACAAATTTTCTATCCTGAAGAATTTTTTTTTTTTTTTTTTTTTTTTTTTTTTTTTTAGTGCTGATTGATTTTGACATTGCGCACTAGTGGTGTATACTAGTAAAATAATACATGCGATGATGTTTTGAAAACTAAATAAGAGATACAAGTTGTGCTAGTATTTTTCTATTTGAGTATTAATTCTGGGTTTTAAATAGATGATAACAAAGATGAAAATATATATATATATTTTTTTTTTTTTTTTTTTTTTTTTAAAAAAAAAAAAAAAAAAAAAACAAAAAAAAAAAAAAAGAAAAGGAAATAAAAATCAAAAGGAAGATTTGACTCTTTTTAGTGATTTCAGAAATAGATCCCGTGACGCTCGCCCGGTACCTTGCATTCTGTTTCCCAGGCAGTTTGCTATGTAGCCCTCACTACATACCCTAGATGGATGTTTTCAGGAAGGTACCAATCAAGCGTCCCGATCTCTTGTATCTGATACACTCTGGCCCCCCATACTTTTTTTTTTTTTTTTTTTTTGATGTTTTTGTTTTGATGACAATGATAACTGTTAGACCAAAGAAAGTGATGCAAATTTGATGACTTTTAACCAAAGAAAGTGATAACTTTTGACCAAAGAAAGTGATGACTTTTTACCAAAGAAAGTGAAGCGAAATAAAAGAAAAATCGGTTTAAATTTTTTGATTGTTTTTTTTTTTTTTTTTTTTTTTTTTTTTATTTTATTATTCTTTTGATTGATTTTGATACGTCCTAAGATTTTCAAATCGATTTGTTGACATAATGAATGTGGCTAGTGATGGAAAAACTTTAGGTGAGTCAAGAATTTCCCTGATTGAGTTTGGATTAATTTTGATCTTTTCGGCGGCGATGGTTTGACGAATTTTTTTTCTTTGTGAGGCAAATTTTGAGCATGTGATGAGAAAGTGGTGTATGTCTTCAACCTTCTTGCAGTGGTTGCAGTTTGGTGATTCTAATTTTTTGATGGAGTGTAAATAACTATTGAGAGGTGAGTGACCGGATTGTAGTTGATAAATAATTGATGATTCTCCTCGTTCTAGTTTTTCCAGACTTTCAAAGATTTTGTTCGGGAAAGTGGATAAAATGATATTGTTGCGAGTGATTGGTTTCTTCTTCTTGATGAATTTAAACTTGGTGTTGGCTATTTGTTGAATATTTGACAATGATCGTTGAGCGTTTCTTAGTTGAAGGTGATTCCCTTCAGTGGCATCTTTGGCTAATTGGTCGACGGCTTCATTTTCTGTAATATTGACGTGAGCCGGGCACCAGTATAGTGAGATTGAAAAGTTGAAGATTTCTGTTAAAAGTTTCATGTTTGTGTAGATTTCGTGGAATACAATTTGGCTGGATTTTGGTAATGGAGCGTGTGAGATGGACAGGATTGTGGCCTGATTGTCAATAAAAAAGTTTAGGTTTTTGTTGGAGTCTTGGAATGTGTTGGATGGGTCGTACAGTTTGCTGATGATGATGTCGAGTCCTAATTTGATTGCAACAACCTCGGCTTCAAACGATGAGGCTTTGTCCTCGCTATTGATTCTGCATGCAATGGATTGGTTGCGATTGAGTATTGCTGCTGACGCTGTGCCCTTTTCGGGTATGCTTGATCCGTCCGTGAAGATTATGTGTTCTTGTCTTGCATGAATTTCTTCTATTTGATTTTGTACTATGTCTTTAGCTTCTTCTTTTTTGATACCGATGTTTCTGATGTTTAGTTTGAAGTCGTCCCACGGTTTGATCATGTGGTGTTCAATTCTTTCTATGTTGCGTAGGTCGTAATCCGAGATAGATTGTTTGTCAAAGATGTTCTGAATTGGCGATGGGTGTGATGAGACTGTCTGGTTGAGTTCTTTTGAATAAGTCGTTTGATTGGGTGAGATTCTGGGGTTGTAAATTTTTTATAACAAACAAATGATTCTTTTCTTCAGGATGTTGAAGAAGGGGATCAGAGGGGATTCTCTTGAAAGAACTTCAATTGGGTTGTTTTTGAACATTCCAAGTATGGTGCGGTTTGCAGCATTGTTAATTTTGTTAATAATTCTTTTTAAAACCGCTGTTTCATTCCTAGAGGTTGCCCAAATAAGGCTTCCATAAAGGACACGAGAGCGGAGGACGCTAATGATTAAGTTTCTGGATTGTTGAATACCAATGCCATATGAGCATCTAGAGATTCGAACTAGTTGATTGGAGGTTTTGTCTCCGCATTTTTTAACTTTATCCAGGTGTGATTTGAACGACAGTTTGCGGTCAAGAATAATACCCAAATATTTTACAGAAGATGAATTGGGTAGGAAATGTTTCCAAATTTAAATGGTCTGATGTCGAGTTTACGGTGGGATAAAATCACGAAGTTTGCTTTTTTGCGATCAAAAATGGCATTATGCCGATTTCCCCATTGGAGAGATCTTTCACCTTCCTTTTCTAGAAGGGTGATTGCAGGTTCAAGTTCTTTATTTGCGACTAAGTGAGTAACGTCGTCAATAAAGCCTAGAGAAATTGAGTCTTGGGCAAGATCAAGTGGGTTGTTGATGAGAAGGGAGGAATTATATATAATGTAAAGGATGGGAGAAAGAGGAGATCCCTGGGGGAGTCCACAACAAAGTTGGAATGAGGGAGAAACATAATCTTCCATTTTCAGGGAAGTTGATCTGTTTGAGAGTAAATCAAGTATTATGGCCGAGAGATACGGCGGCGCTTGATGTTTGATCATGGTTTCAACCAATTTCTCCTTGATTACTGATGGGAATGCTGACTTTACGTCAAGAAAGAGGGCTGATACAACTTTCTTTTCTCTCCATTTCTGGCGAGCCCACGATGTGAGAAATAGATTTGCATCATCTGTGCTGCGACTAGCTCGCCCACCAAAGTGGCCTTCAGCTAAGATTTGATTGTTTTTGGCCCAATAGGTGATTCTTCTAGTAATGATGCTTTCGAAGATTTTGCCTAGGCAAGAGAGGAGTGCAATCGGTCGATAGGAGTTTGCAGAAGAGTAAGTATCTTTATTTGTCTTTTGAATGATGATGGTTGTGGCATGCTTCCAGAAAGACGGGAAATACCCCAAATTAAGACAGGCGTTGAATAGCTTGATCAATGTGTCTTGTAGAGCTTCAAGACTCCATTTGATAACCTCGTTAGGTATATCATCATGGCCTCGGGCCTTTTTCTTGGGGGTTTTTTCAATTACTTGTTTTAGTTCGGTGGGAGAGATGACTGGAAAAAAAAATGGGGATGATAGAGAAATAGGTTGGATATCTCCAGCGTTCTCGTTTATAGGGACGTCGGATGTGCCTTTGAAGAGAAGGTAGGCTTGTTCCTCTTTGTTAGAAGTGAGGCGGTTGTTATGGTCAAGGAGAGGTGCAACTGTGTTGTTATTGTTTGGCTTAGTATGTTTATAAGCTTTGAACAGGTCTTTATCATCACAATCTGCAAGGAATTTTCTCCAATGTCCTTTTTTCATTTTGATGATAGTTTCTTTGAACGTGTTCTGCCAATAATGATAGCAGTCAAACAAGGCTGAGGATCTGGATAACATCATCCACTTGCGCGCTCTGTTTCTTTTGTCCGCAATGGGGTCAAGGATCTTGCTATCCCACCATGGCTTGATCCTGAAGAATGGTCAACCGTTTTTGGAGGGATCTTATCAAAATAGCCTTCCTGTTCTTGAACTTCTGCCGTTTCAATCTCATTCACACCTATCATCATCTGAATTGATCCACAAATCTCTCGGGCATACGAGCTATGGACAAATTAGACACAAGCTTGGCATCCCTGTCAAAGCCGATCTCAAATGTGAATCCTGCGCACTGGCCAAGATCACAAAAGCTTCCTACAAACATAGGTCGTCTCGGGCATTGAAACCGTTCGAAGAGATCCACTTGGATTTAATCGGTCCCATAAAACCAATGTCTCACAGAAAACATCAATATATTCTAACTATCGTTGATTCTGCTTCGAGATATTGCTCAGCCATCCCTATTTCCGCCAAATCTGATGTTTATTCAGTTCTTTCTCGATTGATTGATGTGGAGGCGAAGCGCTTAGGTTATTATCCAAGTGTTATTCACTCTGATAGGGGGACTGAGTTTACTAATAGTGAACTTGAAAATTACTGTATGGATCATGTTATAAGTCTTCGGTTTGCTGATCCGCACACTCCTCAGCAGAATGGGTTAGCTGAGAGGTTCAATCAAACTATTCTAGAGTCGCTGTGATCTCTCGGAATTTAGGAGTGCGGAATTGTAGAGAAAATGAGCTGAGGATTGTATTTCGGTGGGCACGATGGCCTCTATTTATAGGCGCCGTCGGGCCTGTTTAGATACAATAAGATCCTTAGGATAAACGAGAGGAAAACAAGATTCTAGGCCAGAGGGCCGTTAATAGTATTACAAGGTTTCGCCTAAAGGCCGTAAATGGAGAGTAAGAGTCACTTGTATTCTAGTGAGGTAAGAGAAATACAACGAGGTGATCAACGAGGCCGTCGCCGGAGTCGGCGACGGTGGTGATTCAACATATGCCTATTCCGGCGTATGTAGCGTCTCAAATTCGGGACATCACATCATCCCCTACCTAACTCTGAGCCGCCGTGCTCAGGATGTGCACTAAGTGGATGAACGCCTTCGGTTCTTCATTGCCATTTGGCCCGTTGCCCTTTTGACATTGCCCGAAAAACTTAAATCCTTGGGGTTACCTATGTATAACTTCAGTTGGTCTCCGTTGACCATTCCTTTGAGCTGATGTCCATTGGGACACTTCAATTTGTACGATCCATTGCTACTTGTTGAGATAATCTTGAACGGTCCATCCCACTTGGGATGGAGTTTACTAGGCCGCTGTTCGAACTGCCTTAGTACTGTGTCTCCAACCTTGAGGTTTCGTTCTGTGTAGTTTGTTTTCATGTTGCAAGGCACGTTGTCTGGCCTTATCATTGACTTTATCAATTACATCGTTGCGAAAGTCAACAAGATTTTCGATTCGATTCAAGTTAGTTTCTCGTGTTGATTGGCTGGCAGTTGAAACTGTAGGATCAAAACCATAACACATGAAAAACGGCGATTTCCCAAACGAGCTACTCTTAGCAGTTCGATAGCCAAGTAGGGACATACCAATGTATAGGTCCCACTTGTGTTGGCGATCTGGTACACAGTACTTTCTTAGACTGTTGACGAGTGTCCCGTGGAATCGTTCTACCATCCCATTAGATTGTGGATGATATGGTGAGATCCGGTTGTGTGTGATATTATGACCGGCTAGATAATTCTTAAAGAGATTACCTTCGAACTCTTGGCCGTTATCGCTAGTGATTGACTGCGGTAGACCGTGATTTTCAATAATTGTTTTCACGAGTCGGACAGCAGCTAGGCTAGATCTGGCTTTCAGAGGGGTGGCATAGGCCCATCCGGTACCATAGTCAATGGCTGTTGCCAAGTATTGGTGACCGGATTTTGTGATTGGGAGGGGGCCGACGAAGTCGATCCCCCACATGATGAAGGGTCCTTTGCGTTCGATTACTTGCATTGGCATTTTATTCTTGTCACTATTGTTCTGACAGAATTGACAGGATATACATGTGCTTAGCACTTGTTCAACTATGTATGGAAGCCTCGGAAAGAAACATTCCTTTCTCACCTGGTCAATTGTGTCTTTTATATTGCGGTGTCCAAGTCGCACGTGGATCTCACGGGCTATCTTTTTGGCCGAGTCGAGGTTGCTAATAAATGGGACCATTTGTCCTCCAGGTTGTGGGCCGTACAGAATACCATTGCGAATCTTGAATCCCTTGCGGGTGAGTTCTTCAGGGTGGTTGTTTTGAAGATTGTTGAGCTTCTTGAAGGCATCTGTGCAGTCTTCTTCGATCAAGAAGAGGGATTCAGCAACTTCGGGTGGCTCTACATCTTTGGGGCCGTCAGGTTTTCTGGACAAGGCATCCGCGGCCATTTGTTCCGGTCCCGGACGATAGATGATGTAGGTATTGAAGAATTCGATTTCATCAACGAACCTGGCTAGTCGTCGGTTTACATGGCGTTGGGTTTTGAAGTACTTGAGCGATTTGTGGTCAGTTCGGACGAGGATTGGGGAGCCTTCAATGTAGCCTTGGAAATGCTTAAGAGCATGGACTATGGCCAACAATTCTCGTTCTTGTGCCGAGTAGTTTTGTTCAGTCTTTGATAACTTGCGGGATTTGTAGGCAATTGGGCGGAGGTCTTTGGTCTTGACCGTTTTGCTGTAGTTTTCGAGAGTGAAATCATTTGAGATTTCTCTGGCGTTGGGGTCCTGTTGTAATACAGCGCCTATGTTTTGACCGGAGGCATCCGTATCTAGGACAAAGGGTGAAAAAGCGGTTGGATGATTTAGTAGTGCGGTCTGGGTGAGGTCTTTCTTGAGGTGTTTGAAAGCATCGTCTTGCTCCCTCCCCCACAAAACTTTAGCCCCTCTTTTTGGTGAACCTTCACAGAGTTGATAAATAGGCGAGGCTATCTTTGAAAAATCCTTTATGAACCTCTTATAATAGGTGGCCAGGTTGAGGAAGCCACGTACCTCAGTGATATTTGACGGAGTTGGCCAGTCTAAGACCTTCTGGATTTTGCCTTGCTTGACTTTGATTCCATCGCCGTTCACTAGGTGTCCTAAGAAAACCAACTCAGATTTGCCCCATACACATTTGTTCTCGGACACTACCAGGTCGTGTTCCCTGAGTAATTCAAAGATACGTTTAATGTGTAAGACATGATCGGCTTTTGTTTCTGAATAGATGATTACGTCGTCCAAGTAGACCAGGGCATATTTCCCTAAGCACTATCGCAGGATTGTATTCATCATATTCTGGAACGTAGCTGGTGCGTTGCACAGGCCAAACGGCATCACGAGGAACTCATATGCCCCGTTCCGGGTTGCGAATGCCGTTTTTTCAATGGATCGTTTGGTTAACCGAACTTGCCAAAATCCTGACTTTAAATCTATACACGAAAAAATTTTCGCGCCTTTCAGGAACTGATAGGCATTGTCGATCCTAGGTAACGGGAACGAGTTCTTGATTGTTAATGCGTTTAGTTTTCGATAGTCTACACAGACTCTGGAGGACCCGTCCGGTTTCTTTACCAGTAATAAAGGAGCCAACCACGGCGACCGAGATTCTTGGATGATCCCATCTTTCAGACCTTCTTCAAAAAATTTTTCGATTAGTTGATGTTCCGGCGGGGAATAAGGCCTGCCCCCGATTTTCACTGGACCGGCGTCAGCAGTGTCAATGTCATGGTCAAAATTCTTGAATTTTGGCAAGCCAACGATTTCTCGAAAACACGAGGGTGCCACTTTGTGTGCTGTCCTTATGTATTTGTTTGCAAAGGTCCTTTCAGTTGGTACTACGTCCTTCATACAGGCTTCAAGGTATGCACAGTTGTTTGGATCTTGCCAATTGTTTACGGGTGTTAGTGTTACCACCTCGCCGATGTCATCTAGAAGAGTGTATGACATATCGTCGTACTCGGGTACCGCCCTGGTTGCGCATAGCCAAGGTAAACCAAGCACTAGATCCACGTCCGGTAGATTGAGCAAGTATGCCTCGTGTCTAGATATGTATCCGCTTATGTCAAGGTCTATAATTCCTTTGTAACGGACCGGCTCAATACAACCGTTAGCTAACTTGATATTCCTGGGTTGAATCTTAACCACAGTGATTTCCCTTCGTCGGAGTAGTTCATGGGCGACCTTTGCATCTAGATAGACCGCTCCTGCGCCTGAGTCAACAATTGTGTTGCACAGGATACCACCTATTCCTACTTCGTATCTTGGTAATTTGGTGGTCCCTTCGGAGGTGAATAGGTCCAACATCGAAATCGTGTATAATTCTGTTGATGTTGTGGGTGTTATAGGGGAGTCTTCCATAAGCTCTGAGGGGCTGTCGCCCATCCAGATGACACTAGAGTTGTTTGATGTTAGGGAGCTGATTTCTGAGTTCATCGAGTCCTCATCCCCATCCAGGTGAAGCCATTCCACAAAACTGTTACCGTCGCTGCTGACTCCATCGGGACTGATAGCTTCTATCAAGGTTATTTTCTTAGCTTCTGGCATGTAACCATTGTCTAGACTACGCTTCATTGAAGTCCTTGGTTGTGCATCTAACAGATTCATCTCGAGGTTTGTTTGCACGTGGTGTTGAGTTGCTCCGGGGAAAAAGACAGGTGATAGCGGGTTAAGTTTTTGTCCTCTCAGTGTGTTACTACTGACTTGTGCTGATTCTTCAATCTGATTCCAAATAGCCATGCTCTCTCGTTCGCGTATAGCCTCTTTGAGCAACATTAACTTGGCCGGTCTCTGTACCTTCTGGACCCAAGTTTCTAACTGATCAGATAATTGATTTGGCATGAGTTCCATCACTGATAGTGCAGGTTCGGTCGATGAAGTCTTGTCTTGCATCAGATTAAACTTCATATTTTTCGGGCCGTTCGACTTAAATTTGATTTTTCGGGGAGCAGGACAGTCTTTTGATAAGTGTCCAATTTTGTTGCAGTTGTAGCAGCGTGCTTTACTTACATCTAAGACGTCCAGATCCATTGGTGCTCCGGTACTAAGGCTAGTTGAGGCGCGAGGCCGATGGAAGGGTCCTTGACGGTCGCCAAAGTTGGTGCCCCCAGCAAAGTTCGCCTTCTTTCTAAAGTTGATAAATGGGATGTTCGCGCCGGTAGTACCTCCGTAACGTTGATTTAAGCCAGTTATGCATTCGTTCTCTCGTAGTGAGTGACACAGGTCTTCAAGATCATCACTTTTTTCAAACAAGACCCGTTGTCGCAGTACTGGTGGTAGGTTGCGAGTGAATAGGTAGCTGGTCTCCCATTCGCTGATCTTATCTTTGGGTAGCTTGATGATTAAGCGCTTGAACTTGTCGATGTAGTCGTCAGCGTTCTTGTATCGGAGAGAGTCTAGTTGTTGTTGAACATCAAGCTGCTTGTATACATAGTTGTATTGTTTTAAGAGCTTTGCCTTGAATGTTTCCCAGGGTAGATTGGTCGTCCCTTCTTCCTTGGTCATCTGGTACCACCAGGATTCTGCTTCGTCGCGCATACACTCTGCGATGCTCATAGTCCAGCATTCCATGGGATAGTTTCGGCTTTGTAGTGTGGTTTCAATTTTACTGAGCCAGATTTCTGGGTCATTCTTCCCATCGAACGGCGGTAAGCGGGCTGATATAGTTTCTACTTTAGCCGGCAAAAAAGGGTTAGCTTGCTGATGGTTTATGAGCATCTGTAGGCGGTTGATCTGACCCTGCAAGTCGGATATTATTGTATTGTCGGCCTCGGGGGCGGTAATGCCCTGGGTATGGTTGTGTGCGGCATCCATTTATACGTCTATTTGTTTATCTGTCGGTTTTCGAAAATGGTTCTATTGGTGATGTTTAAATTTGAATGGATTTAAAAGAATACTTTTATAAGTCTGTCGGTCCCGGTAGTACTATGGAAGGGAAGAGAAAAAAGGTCACCTTCTGGGTCGCGAGTCCAGTCGGTGTTGAGTAGGAGTAAATCAAAAAAGAAGCCTCTCGAGCTTGGTTATCCAAATCCAACTAAACCTAAGAATGTTGCAAAATTTGGACATGGCTTTGCCGCTACTAACTTGGAAGCTGGACCTACCATCCGAGCGGGTCTGGGCTCAATTGGATGGTAGGTGGCAACATAACCCTTTTGCCTCTAGCTGGAACTTGTGTGTATTTATAACCAAAACAAACAATAACCTCAAATAGACCCCGGCATTTCCCTTGAGCTCAAGCCTGATCCGGCAACAAACAAAACATACATACCAGGGCAGCAACGTTATTTTGCTTATAACTCCTATAAGACTCATCCGGCTTTTGAATGTCAAGAGCTTTTGCCAATGGATCCGGTGTGATGTCCGGGCTTCCGCCCCTTTTCCGGAATCTCTCTCTTTCGTCTTTACAGCCGAACTCGGTAATGTTACTTACTTCCGCCTACTTGTAAATTATCTCATTTCCTTAAAACGGCTGTAATCCTCGAGTTCCATCCAATGGAACTCTTCCGGAGCCGGCCAACTACCTTGGCCGGTTATATTCCCTCTTGTAACCTCTCTTGTAACCCATCTATCTCTTCCTTGTATTACCACGTCTATTAATAGACTCTATGCTATGTGTAATCAATCTCTAACTCAGTTCGCTCTTGTATTTTCCGTACCTAAAATCCACCAAGCATTCACACTGGTAATGAAGCAGTTGCTGCGACCTGGCAACCAATGTCTTTCCGGGAATGGAGCTATTGCTCCAAGCTGCATACCTGAATAGGACTTGAACCTATCCGGAACTTGCAGACTGCAGCCCCACCAGCCATGACCTCAAACTCCCTGTTGATAGATCCGGTACCAAAGTTATTTCCACAAGGAGAGCTATTGCTCGGCATTAAAATCCTCAATAGCACTTGCAGCCATCTCCAAACCTTCACTGGTACACATCATCATGTCCTCTAACCAGCTCAAAAAATTATCATGTTTCCTTTTTCATCTCCCAAGCCTTGCTCATCGACAAAACATGCCTCATGTTTTTCCTGTTTCCATCTTGCCCCTTACCACAATCCCTTTATAGGCGCTATAGTCAATTGGGACTCAAGTCGGAAGACTTGGATTGTGCAGGTGAGACTTGGCTTGCATTTTTCACCTTGAGCTGACGGTAAAACTGTTGTGTAGACAAATACAATCAGTGTTGCTTCTGGCCATCAAAACCTTAAGACCCAGACACCTGCAATATCCCTGTCCTCTGGGAGGAAAAACAAACTGTGGGTACAATGAATCTCTCCTCACGTAGAATTCCTGCTCATTCCAATTACCTTCCTGTAGATGTCCAAAAAAGTAACCTACAACCTCCTCGAACCTTATCTGGGAGCCAATCTCAGTTGGATTTGTCCCAGGATCAAACCTCCAGTCATCAACCAGCTGGCCGCGACTCACTCAACAGCAAAATTAGCAACAGTCCGCGACCAGGAGGAAAAGAGGATGGAGAAATTGAACAGGCTCTACAAAGCCCACCATTCCAGAACACTTATATCAAGAAGCGCAGAGGAAATAATGTTTTTGTGGATGCTAAGAAGAGGATGAAGCGTGGATGAACCTATTACAAGCTTCATGTATTTAACTGTAACCTGCATGCAACTATTGCAAGCTTGATATCCCTTCCTGTCCCCTTGGACAAGCCTAAGACAAGTGTTGTGTGCCCCCCTGTACCCTTTGCTTCATAGATGTTTAATTATTTGCCCTGTGTTGGCCTTTGTCCCTGGTAGAATCGTCACCTTATTACTTAGCTCTATATATTCCGCTGATTTCAAGATATTGGTTTTGTATTTCCCAACACATTCCTGCTGTTACCTTTAACCTTTATCATCTGCAATTGTGATTGAAATTTGAGTTGTATCTAATGCCAACAAACGTACATGTAACCATTGCAATACTTCTCTTGGGAGATTCCTTTCAACTTGGGGAATAATGAAAATTTCTGCACGGAATGTGGTGCTGCCCATTGGATCTGGGAACGGAACAAAGTAGATATTCTGAAGCTGAGTGCTGCATATACTGCCTGTTGTGGCAAGGGCGCCGTGAGCTTACCCACCCTCACTCAACAGGGTGACCTTGATCCTTTCTTACGGGAGATGTTTGATTGTGTAACACCTGGTACGCACCGGTCTTTTTGTTCTACATTACGCTATCTTCACCAAATAAATAAAGCTAACTATATTCAGATCTAGATGCTTGCCACTTCCGTGACAATATCCGGTTGTACAAAAATGCGGTGGCTTTCACATCCTTGGATGCAAAATTAGACCCAGCTGCTACTACAGGCCGGGGGGTTTACAGTTTTTGGGTTCATGGAGAACTGCACCACTTTATCCCTCCACAAATGAGCCAGGTCAATTAGCCCAAATTTTTGTTGTTGGTGACGGATTGGTGACAGAAGAAATGATGAAGTCTCTTTGCGGCGTCGGAATGGGGCCCACCACCTGAAATCCACCTTGATTTCCCAATGGCAGAGCTTCCTGCGGCTCAACAATCCATATGCGCAAATGTATAAGATGGCCAAAAACGTTGACTCAACAACCATTAATGCTCAATTTGAGTTGAAGACGGCCAAGAACAGGAAACTTGCTGCTACAACTTACAACAAGCCTACCGTTTAAGCCCCAAGAGATTTTTTTACACAATGTGGGGGGTGGATTGAGCCGAGTTACAGACCTCCACTCAGGCTAACTGGTGATCTTTCCCTATGGCAAGCAACAATGGCATCCCAGTGCCTGTTCAGGGAATGTCTGTAGTAAGTTTTATTGCCTGAACTGTTACAATTTCTAAGCTGAGTAAAATTGGACCATAGGACTTGCTGGTCAAATAACTCAGCTTGAGTGGTACACTTATCTATTTTTTGATAGGATGGGTGTACCTTCCATGAAGTTGGCTCATAGACAACGGACATTATCCCTTTGCCTCAGTCTGGCTTTGGTGCCAGGTACAATGTATGCTTACTTCAAGACTAAGGAGAATCTGTTCAGCTTTAGGCGTAGTTAGCTGTTAATGCTCATCCCTTGGTAACATCAACTTTAGTAGGAATGACTTCTCTTAAAGCACAACATGTGGACATATGGAGCTGTCAATGGGCACCTGTTGCAATTAGGCTGAATTGTATTATTAACCCCAACTGACTAAGTTGCTGTAATCTAAAGAGATGTAAGGTGCTACAACTCTGGAGCCTGCAATTGATGTAACACTCTAGGCCCCAATATTTGTGTGCAGGGCACTGCCTGTCATTATATTGCACTGGACACAGGCGGCGCAGCCGCTCTGGACTCTAGTTGAGTTCTGATGAGAGGTTTGGTTAGGATCTGTTGAGCAAAGGCTACCAGATCCGCGGTTTGTGAGTTGATACGATTCCTATGGAAGAGATATACAGAGTTTTCCAAAGTCCAGCTAAACATGAGACTACTGGAAAATTTGGACATGGCTTTGCCGGCAACGGAACTTGACCTGCCACCCGAGCAGGTTGTTGGCTCATATTGATGGCAGGTGATCCAAGAACGATACTCGAAACCATTACCTCTATTTATAATGAACAAACCACGAAGCCATAACAATAAACTCCCACTCATCTCTTTCCCCAAAACCTGAACAATAATCTGAATGACTATCTCAACACAATTGCATATCAATTTTGGCTCGCTGCAGCTGTTTTCCACTCAACTCTTTCCCCTAAAGCTGAAAAGTAATACAACTGTGTAGTTTAACCCGATTGCTTTCCAGTTTTGGCCGGCTGTGAACAGATAATAAGAGCCACTACAATAGACTCCTTGCTCAACCCTATCATCTAAAATGGCAAATATTTTGGATGTTTATTGTAATTGGTCCTACCTATTTCGTCCCGACTGCACCTGAGTCATCTCTTTCGTTGAAATCTGAACAAAAAGCTCCAGACCTATTCCTACACAATCGCTTATCTAATTCGGTCCCATACAACTGCTTTCCACCTATCTATTCCCGGTAACAGTGAAAATTAACACAAGTGTGCGATCCAACCCAATTCCTTTCCACCTCCGGCCGAAAGTTGCTCAACGATTTTTCCCGGATGCACCTCTCAACTTTTTTTTCTTAATGTATACTGCAGGTGCTCCCACCTAATTCAGTCATATTAGGGCCCACTGCCTTTTCGGACTGTGGACTGTAGCTACCAAGTTATCTGCCGCATCTCACAAGAGTGGTAAACATTCCGTTGCCACACCCGGCATTTGGCTCCTTCCACGTTGGCCAAATGCGGCTTGCTCCTTAATTTATCTCGATTTTGCCCCCTATAGATGATTGCCATATTGCGAGGACTCCCGTCGGTAGTGCTACTGGAGTCAATGTCCCTGTGCTTATCACGGTTGGACTGCTTTAGCCGGAGCAATGTAATCCTACACTTTTGTTTCTCTTAAAGCGCCGATCTTACCGCTCCCCTGCCATCCCCGGAACTGTCTTCGCCCGTTTGTGTTGAGATAATTTTTCTTTATTCTGTCATGGCCCTACAGCCTCCGTTTTCGGCATCGGCTGAAGTTTGGATTTTTTATTTACCGTCAGTTTAAATACTGGAACCATCCCCAAAACTCCCATCGCCCCACCTCGCTGTCCTTTCCCCAGCCTTAAAATCTAACATGGCATCGAACAAAAAACCTTCCCATTCAACTCACTCCAACGGAATCATCGAGATTATTGCTCAGGTGAGTGTAGCGTACTGCCCTGTGCTCTCAGTTTTCTAACCCTCACTTTGAATGTGCCCCACTCTACTGTCCCTTCCACTTAATCTGACCCTTGATTTGTATCTTCAACTTCAAAGGGAGAGTCCAAGATACCCCTTGGATCCCAATGTGGCTTTTACACCTTTACGGGTGTCGTCGCTGTGTCAGGTGTACTCGGCGGCGTCCCTGCGGATATAGCAATTACTGTTATTGCCAACACCTCGCAAGCCAACGCCTTAATGGCTGGCACCTTATACAGCGCTACCCTTCGACTGATCAAACCAGAGAATTCATCCATGTGGAAAGCATACTATATCCCAAAACAACCGTGCCCAGTTGCACCGTTCCCCGAATTGGCACAAGGTCCTGTGGATCAATCCAAAGTCCAGCTAAACCTAAGATTTCTGGAACTCTTGGACATAGCTTGCGCCCGACTGCTTGACCTACCACCCGAGCGGGTTTGGGCTCATATTGATGGTAGGTGCGTAATCTGTCTGATGGACCGACTTGCCAGCTTTTATATTGAAGAAATGACACAACAACAGCGACTATCATGCTCACAGAAGCAGCGACAATCATTCTCTCAGGAGCAGCGACTATCACACTGTATTTTTCCTCCTTTTCCGGTACTTATTATATTAAACAAATGAAACAAAAGCAGAAACTACCACGCTCACAAAAACAGCAACGCCGTCACAAAGACATCAACTACCACACTGTATTCTTCTTCCTTTTCCAGTACTTCTTATATTATACAAATGAGAGGAAAGCAGAAACCATTGCGCTCACAAAAACAGCAACGCCGTCACAAAAACAGCAACGCCATCACAAAAACAGCTACTATCACACTGGTTTTTTCCGCCTTTTCCGGTACTTGCTGGACTCAAGTCAACGTTCTGGAACTATGTAAAATGAAATGTGAATGAACGACTTATTAAAATGTAATTATAACTTTTCCCGGTACCAACTGAGCTCAACCCATCCTTTTTGCACAACATAACTGATTTGGTAGCTTAAATGCTGCCGGAAATATAACTAATCTTCATTGAGTCCTCTACTTGTACCTCCATTGTCGAAATCTCACCTCTGCTAACTGCTTAAATGCAGCCGCTTTCTTCTTGCTACACAAGACCCCTTTCCTACTCCCTGCTCCTCCATTGAATACACCGACTGCCTAACACTAGAAAAATTGATAGCAAGTAAAAAACCCTTCACTATATTCTAACATTACCCCCTTTGGAATGCTTGGACAAATGGGAGATGCTAGAGATGTTTGAATACTTCTCAGGCCCAGTACCCAAGGGAGAGTCAGGGAGAGAGAGAGAGAGCCTCACTATTTATAAACCAACTCTGGATCTCAAACAGCCTGATCAAACAATCCCACCTGCCTACTCAACCCTCTTACAGAACAATAGTGGGTGCTGCGGCACAGGAGAAAGGTCAACTAATCGCAGGAAAGTCTGTAAATCTAAGGAACTCGGTCAACTAATCGCAGGAAAGTCTGTAAATTTAAGGAACTCAAGTATTTATTTCCAAGCAAGGGGCCAGATGCAGCTTATAACGACTCAATAATTTTTGGTGGAAAGTTAAAGGTTGAATGGTGGATTGCTTGATGGTCTCTATCTGTAGACATTGTTGAGGGCCAGATATAAGAAAGAGAATAAGACAATCCCAATCAGGTACCTCGCGGGCGTACAACTGAGTGCTGCAAAAAGACCGCGTATAGCAGGTGAAATAAACGACCATCAGAAAGCTCAGCAGATCCGCGAAAGGAACAGGTGAATTTTTTGCATCTAGGGAAGTGTGGAGTCAACAATTAAACTTTTGAGGATTCTGTTACATTCGTTGTAAACAGATCTTATTAAAAAAAGAAAAAGGATAAAATGGTATTATGCTCTCAATATCAAGACATGAAACTGTCATCTTGATCCCATTTTCTTCCTTTAATGGTATCTGTATGCAGTTTCAACTTATGAGATCTCAGGTTCATGATGGTGACAATTCTCATCATGTCTAATTTTATAATTCTTATGTTGAATTCTGATAGGAAAGCAATTTGAGAATTAATTAAATATTTTATGTTTGCTTTGTGAATCAATCCAAGCGGTCCAGCCTGGCTTTGGATAATCCTGGTTGTACTTCTAATACCACGCAAGTAGCGCCAGGAGTGATCTCAAAGGGGACGCAAGTTTTCAAAGCGGATGCGCAACTTTTGTTCTCAATACAGGGGGGTCGTTCCCAAGCAACATAAATAGTCACTAATACAAATAATATATGGCCTTTCCTGGTATACCTGGAACTATACCATTGTTTTGCACAACATGACTTGAAACTTACCCAGGCAACCCGTTTCAATTCCCTATTCATGATTGAATTTGTGCCACAAATTTGGCCGGAAATATGCATGCTTTTATTCAAGTCCCTGAAATGGAATCAATCTAATCCACAATCTTTCTGTGTTATATTCCCCAAGCAGCGCTTGGCGCATAAAATATTGAATGGCACCAGGAAGCAATTGAAAAACTCAGGCTCTAACTGATACTACCAATTTATTGTACCTGTCAAGTTAAATTAACCCTATGTTTGTTGACCAATTACACCTTATCAAATTACTTTGTCATCCTGTGCATGCCATCTAATTGCCCCAAATGTGACAGCCCTGTGGGCATTATGGTTAGTCACCACAAGCACACTTCATTGAAATATTTTAGCCTTAAACTAATGGCTGATGATTTATCATTAGGTTGTGGATATGAGCCCTTTGCCTAGGTTAGGTTACAGCACAAGGTACAACTTACGGCTTCCCACTCATGGAGAGATTGTATGCAGGAGAATCATTTGCACTTTCCAAAGTCCAGCTAAACCTGAAAAACCTGAATAAATTGGCAATGGCTTCTGCCTAGATTTTTTGGACACCTTGATTTACCATCCAAGTGTGTTTGGGATCATATTTATTGTAGGTGGGCAAACAACCTGATATTCTTCTAATAAGTGCAGTATTTATATTCAAGCATAATCCACAATGAGCCACTATTACAATAAAACTTTACATTTCCTTTTTCCCTATCCTCATTTGGATTCTGCTGTTCACTCTTGCCACAAATACAAATTGGAGTATGTATCCTAAACTGCCACTTTGTCTAAACATGTAACAACATGATTTCACAATTATAATTGTTACTCAACCCAAATGCCTGATTTGTAATTGTTGTTAAGCCATTGGACTCCGAACCCAAATTTGTGAACATTTTGATTCCACAAATAGACATAATGCTTCATGCAACTCCCCTCAGGAGGACCCAAAATCATATATGGCACATTGACCCATGACTCACTGGCATCACTGCAATTGCAGATCTGGAAACCAACAAAATTTTATCCCTTTTAGCCAATTCAATTTCCTTTATTGTATGTATTCAATCCAATTCCTAGCAAATTACCTTCTTTGACCTCACCCTATGACATTCTATGTATCCTTCCACCATGGATACTCACTCCAAGGAAGCTTTTAAATACTGCTACACAACTATCTCCTGCAAGTCTTCATCCACACCCACCACTTTATGAAAAAACAAGCATGGCTACTAAAAAAAGCCCTCCCACCCTTCACAGTCCCATAGAATCAGTGAAATTGATGCTGAGGTTACTTCCCTAAACACTTATTCATCCAACTGATACCAAGCCCTCTGCTCATTCAACTCTTTGCCTCTATAGGGCTGAACAAATGTCACTAGAGAATATTTGTGCACCAGTAGGGGCTGTGGCTATATCTATCAAATGTTGTGCAACAGAGGTCAAGCTGTTACTTTTGGCACCCCACATGTTTCATAAATTTCCCTGGTAATAATTTTTTTGCTTTTAACACTGCTTCTTGATTGTAACCCCGTTTGATATACTTTTTACTTTACACATCATTTTCACCTGTAGCGGTCCTTGGATCACTTCTGTTAAAATTACAGCCTGTTGCGTAGTGTATCTGGCCCAGGTGGCGCAGCCGCCCTGGACACTAGTTAAAACTAAGTGAATTCAGGGATTCTTCGACGGCTCTAGTCGGATAGGAAAGGTTGTAAGTCTTAAAAAGAAAACTCACAGAAATATTTCTGTGATCTCTCGGAATTTAGGAGTGCGGAATTGTAGAGAAAATGAGCTGAGGATTGTATTTCGGTGGGCACGATGGCCTCTATTTATAGGCGCCGTCGGGCCTGTTTAGATACAATAAGATCCTTAGGATAAACGAGAGGAAAACAAGATTCTAGGCCAGAGGGCCGTTAATAGTATTACAAGGTTTCGCCTAAAGGCCGTAAATGGAGAGTAAGAGTCACTTGTATTCTAGTGAGGTAAGAGAAATACAACGAGGTGATCAACGAGGCCGTCGCCGGAGTCGGCGACGGTGGTGATTCAACATATGCCTATTCCGGCGTATGTAGCGTCTCAAATTCGGGACATCACATTGCTGAGGACCAACTTACTCGATTCTGGCTTTCCAAAAAATCTGTGGAGCGAGATAGTAATTGCCTGTGTTCTCATTATGAACCAGGTGCCTTCCCATAAAAGCACAAAATCTCCTTATGAAATGTTCAAAATGTCTTCCTTACCGGTCAGCTTCTTCAAACCGATTGGTAATCCTGTATTGGTTTACTCACATAAAAAAAAGGGGAAACTTGACCCCAGAGGAGAGAGAGGAAAGTTAATTGGTTACAATCCCGAACTGAAGTCATATAGGAGCCTCATTGAAGATGGATCGATTGTTAGCTCAAAGAATGTCACCTTTCTCGACTATCCGAGTTGCAATAGTTCAAAAGACGATTGGAGCGATCTCTTGATTGATGAGGATACTCAGCACATCGAACCGCAGCCGAGTATTCAAGAAAAAATAGCTACCATTAAGGAGGAAGAGGATGTTGTTTCTATTGATGAAAACGGTGATATCTGTGAAGAAATAGAGGAAATTTCTTCCTCGAATCAGGATGAATCGTCAAATGAGGAAGTCGAAGATCTTGAAGATGATGATGTTGCTGAAAGTCTGATTCCAATACCAATATCTTCCTCAGTTAGGGTCTTGCGGGAAAGAACTAGTCAAGTCAAACCTCAGAAATATTCGCATTTCTCTCATCTCACTGTAGATCCGAAGAGTTTCTTGAAGGCGGTGACTGGAAATAATTCTGAAGAATGGAAAAAGGCCGTAAATGAGGAAATCGGGAGCATCGAAGCTCACGAGGTATGGATTGATTGCTTTGATACTCCAAAGAAGGCTCTCAAGCACACATGGGTGTTTAGGACGAAACCCGCTACTGTTTCCAGTAAAGAGAAGAAAAAGGCTAGGCTGTGTATCCAGGGATTCATGCAAACGCCAGGGGAGGATTTCTTTGAGACGTTTGCACCCACTGGAAAGTTCCCTTCCCTTCTTACGCTCTTGGTTCTAGCTCTGGATTTGAAGATTTCTTAAAACTTGGGATCAATTATCGTTCATTTACCGGTATCCTCAATTATCTTTCATGCAGAACGCGTCCTGATTTGGCTGCGGCTGTATCAATATTATCTCGATTCAATCAACGGCCTGGTCTGACTCATTGGAATCAGGTGATTCACTGTTGGAGGTATTTGTTGGGAACGAAGAATTTCAAGTTCTTGCTGAAACCTAATCCAAATGATTCTTCGGGTCGAATCAATTACTACACGGATGCAACCTGGGCGGATGACCAAGAAACTAGAATATCTCAGAGCGGTTCTCTTGCATTCTGGAAATGCTGTCCTATTCTGTGGAACAGCAAGAAGCAGAGAAACATCACCATGTCATCAACGGAAGCGGAAATGAATGCGCTCTCCAATGGAGAACAAGAAAATCAGTGGCTTGCCTTCTTGGTGGAAGAGCTATGGAAAAATCAGCTAAAACCAACTCTTTTTCATATTGATAACAAAGGATTGCTGGAGAAATTGAAGAACTTTGGATCTAATTCGAAGACTAAACATTTGGATATAAAAATCAAAGATTTACGAAAGAAATACAAGAATGAAGAGATTGACGTCAAATTGGTTTCATCTGAAGACATGTTGGCCGACTCACTGACTAAAGCAGCTCCTCATCAATCTCTTGTCAAGCTTCAACAGAAATGTTTTCCCGATCCTGAGTCATCAAGCTAGGAGGGGTGTTGAAATTTGAAGGCAGAAACCTACTTTTTATTCTAGACCCCCTTCTTTTTCACTTAAACCTCTCCATAATTTTCCATATGATTAAAAACTCAGTCTGAATCTGAATCATCTTTGGATAAAAAGATCAGATTATTCCTTGTTGTCATTGTCAAATTATCATTCCTTCCTCCGTCATCGCCACATCATCATTTCTCTATCTTTGAACAATTCCCTTTTCTTTATTTCCTTGAACTCATTCTTAAACTCACTTCACTCTATAAACTCTCACATCTCACATTGCCGACTGTATATCTAAATTATTAGATTATCTCTCCTCAATCGACAATTCTACTTCAATTATCTTATCGCCTCTCTTCAATAGCGATACCGTGTTGGTTTCTCCCTTTCTTATCACCCGTTTCACTCCTGTTTCTTTATCTTTTTCTGCTTGATGCCTTGCGCTGAACCTTTCTCTTTCTTTGTCGTATTAGCTTCTCCTAACCTTCTACTCAAACACTTCTTCATCTAAAAAATCCCTTCATAACTTTAATATATTAACTAACTCCTGTTCAAGTGGTATGACCTAATTTTTCTCCTTCTTTCTATCTTTCCTATATTTTCCTGATTATTGTTTTTACTTCTCAGTCTGGTTTTTGGTCAACAGTAATCTTTAAATTGAATTCAAATAGTAGTTGGGGGCAGGCTGTGGTGCAATGCGGAACTAGGGAGACAGGCAAGTAGGGTTCCAGGGACGGCACTGGGGATTGCGGGACATGACCGGGGGGGACGTTGTATAAATAGAGTGTTGTAGTAGTGTTGCAGCGATCTTATCTGATCTTATCATTGAAGTAGATAGCTATCATCTTCAGCGCATATAAGAAATCTCTTTAGTTTATCAACTCTCCTAGCAACTTTCAGCGTGTGCGGACAAGCAGAACTGTGAAGGGCAGCATCAGGAAGACAAACACAAGAGGAACAGTCCCCTTGCTGAGTATAAGGTGTTACAGGGAGTCCAGTTAGTCATCTGCTAACAGCTGTTTATTCCGCAGAGGAAATCAAAGAACTACCGGAACCAACCAGGAAGAAGGGCAACCAGAACAGAACATACCTTTTCTGTCATCAGGATTGCCTTTCTTTCCACAATGTTTGGTGTGGTAATACGTTGTGGAACTCCTAAAGGATCAGGAAAGAGCTTGAAGGGGAAATAGACAACAAATCCAGAAAGTAAAAGATGTTGAAGCTACAGGTGCTGATGAGGCCGCCCTTCTTGACTAATGCTGAGGGGAAAGGGTTTCACTAAGAAAAAGAAAGAAAAAGGTGTGGCTATATTTCTACTAATCCGTAGACTGCTGCTACTAATGGGAACTTAGGTTGTTTAATCAATCTGAGGCAGGGACCTTGAGAGGAGTGAGAAAAGCACTGAGAAAGTTTATGGGGTATGTGTTATGATTGTTATTTGTGTAAAGGTTGATGCAAAAGTAAATGTAAAAGGTTTAAAGGTAAATGTAAATGTAAACTGTACTTTAATAAAGGGTAGGGTGCATGCCTCATCCATAGAACTAATCGGAGTTCTACTTATACAAAAGGGCACAAGATGGCTGATCCTGGCAGTAAAGAGAAAGGGGAAATGTGTTCAGAGGTATACAACCAAAAGAGAGTAGTGATAGTGTAAGAAAGATGAGCCAATGTAGCTAGTAACTATGTATATAAGGAATGTAATGTGACTAGTAACCAAAGAGGATGATAAAGGCAGAAGAAGTAACTATGTAATATGAATGACTGTGCTGTACAACTTTATACCAAAGAAGATATAAACTAAAGAAAAGTATGTAATATCTGTGTTTTATTTATGCACTGTATATTTTTTTAAATCAATACCTTGTATAATATCCTATGGGGTTGTAGTATTGGTAAAGTTATGTGGTTATAAGTGGTAATATTCTAAGAATGCTAATAACTTCTGAACCAAAGGGAAATCAGGGGTACTTTGAGTGAGTGACTAGGGGTAGTTTTGTATGTAGAATCTGTGTATGTAATAATAATGAATTATATGTGAGAGGAAATGTAAGTTGTTGATGATTGTATGTGAAAAGGTATGGATTACCACAACATGTGGATTCAAATTTCAACAACTTTTGATTTCTATCTTTATTGTTATTATTTATTTATTTTTCAAAAACAAATGATTTTTTATGTGGCTTTAATTAGGGGGTTGATAAACCCACACCCACGCCCAACGCACACCCATCCCTGGGCATCAGCACGCCTGTAGATGGGCGTGCGGGCTGCATGCACATCTACAGGCGTGCAACACTGCAGGCGTGCGGTTGCACGCCCCGTTCAGAACAGGGCGTGCGGTTTGCACGCCCCGTTCAGAAAAGGGCGTGTGAACCGCACACCCTTTCTATGTATATAGGTAGGGGCACACCCCTGCCTATACACATAGATTGGTGCACCGCCAACCTATGTATATAGGCAGGGGCGTGCCCCCACCTATATACATTGCTGATGTCATGCGTACACAGGAATGTACAAATGACATCAACATACTAGGCCCACCCCCCCTCCCCCCAAGCGGATTCCAACCGCAACCACCACCTCACCCAATGATTGATTGAGTCCCCCCCCTCACAGCAACATCCCTCCCTCCTCCCAACCCCCCATCCGAGCTGAGCCAAGCCACCCAACCCGATCCAAGCAAGCCAAGCCACCCGACCCAACACGGAACAACCAGACCAACCCAAATGTGGGTGTTTTTTTTTATCCTGAGCCCCCCTGAGCCCCCCTGTGCCCCTCCGTGCGCCTGTAAAAGAAAATATTTAATTAAAAAAAATAAAATTAAAATAAAAATGAAAATAAAAATAAAAATAAAAATAAAAATAAAAATAAAAATAAAAAAAAAATAAAATAAAAATAAAAATAAAAATAAAAATAAAAATAAAAATAAAAATAAAAATAAAAATAAAAATAAAAATAAAAATAAAAATAAAAATAAAAATAAAAATAAAAATAAAAATAAAAATAAAAATAAAATAAAATAAAAATAAAAATTAAAATAAAAATTAAAATAAAAATAAAAATAAAAATAAAAATAAAAATAAAAATAAAAATAAAAATAAAAATAATAATAAAAATAAAAATAAAAATAAAAATAAAATGGGCATTAATAAAAAAAACCCGGTTTTTCCGCGTTTACACCCGGTTTTACGCAGCGGCAACGTAAAATTTGCTGCGGAGTACACCCGGTTTTCCGCGTTTACACCCAGTTTTTTTAATTATTTTTTTGCGGGCGGAATTTTACGGTTTTTCAAAGTTTTAAAATTGCTAAAAGTACTTCTTGGCGTGTAGAATTTTATGGTTTTTTTTTTTATTTTCCAAAAAGTCAACATCTTCTATTTTATTTTGCCCATACACCCGGTTTTTTCAAAAAAAATTCCCCACGGCTCAATTTTCAGGATTTCTCAAAGTTTTAAATCTTTTTAAAGCACTTTAAGGGGTTTAGAATTCAATGCAACAAACAGTTTATTTTTCAATTTACTGGTTTTTTTTTTATGATTTTTGGACAGAACTTATTTGTAAACACCTTCACGCCTGTCTTTTAAGATATTTGGGGAGTTTTCAAATGGTTTCATACACTTTAGAGGGTGAAGAAATTATTGGAAAGAAATACAGATCATAAAATTGACTTGTTATCAGAATAAAATGGAATTTTTATCAGAATAAAATGGAAATATAGGAAAATAGACAAATAACTATTCAACATCAACAATCTTATTAATTCTGGCAGATCTTCTTACTTGAGGGAAAAGAACTTTTTCCCCAAGGTCCAAGTTGGGCTGAATCCACTCTTTCCACAACAGAGGTTCCTCTTCAGCCCAATGTTGCCAATATGGATCAATCCTAGGGGAAGGCCATATTTCAGCCTTAAACGTGAAGCTGATGAGATGAAGAAGACTGGGAATGAGTATGAGACATATGGGAGAGTGGGTGGTGGGTGGAGAAGAGAGAGGGAGAAAAATGGTGAATATTAGACCAGAAAACAAGACCACAGGTCTTTTATAAGTGTCAGCCTTCAAGTATCCATGAGCAGGGAAGGTCATCCAATACTTCAGTGGGGCCTGTCCTTTTCCATCCCAAGAGAGTGCATCGATTAGATCCTTGTGGTTGGCGCCCCATATGTTCTTTAGCATCTGATGGTTTGAATATAAAGAGTTTGATTTGGGTTCTCCTTTCATTTCCTTGCGAATTTTCATCCATTTGTCTGAGGAACGTCCCATGCTGACCGCAGCGGCTCGAAATCCACAATTCCCATTGCCTTTGACATTGGTAATTGTAGAGAGATGTTGGATGGCTTCTTTGGGATGAATGTTGTCTTTGTACTTGTACTGAAGGATAATGTGAGAAAAGATTAATTGTATATAAAATGAACACTAAATAAAATGAAATTACTAACCAAATCAACAGCCACATTATTGTAAGTACTCCAACTGAGTGCCTCAGACATATAGGTGTCAGGATTAGAGATTGAGCTGGCAGTCATTGAGGTCTATGAAAGGGGTAACCAATAAGAAGCTCAGAAGTAAAGATCTCTTCCAAAAAAATTAGTAAAACTCACATCAAAAGGCCGATAAGCAGGGCGTTGATAAACGCACGCCAACGGCGCACGCCAACGCCAACCCGCACGCCAAGTTTTTTTGGCGTGCGGGGCCTACACGCCATTTTTTTTTGGCGTGTAGGGTCTACACGCCAAAAAAAAAGGGCGTGTGAGACCCACACGCCAAAAATGGCGTGTGGTTCCCACACGCCATTTTTTTTTGGCGTGTGGGCCCCGCACGCCAAATAAAATTGGCGTGTGGGCCCCGCACGCCAATTGTTTGGCGTGCGGGTCCCCCCTCGCTCACATAATCGAGTGGGAGGGACCACTCGATTACGTGAGCAAGGCCGGCTGACGAGGTTATACAACCTCGTCAGCCGGGAGGACTTCCTCCCGGCACGAGGCTGTATAACCTTGTCAGCCGGGAGGACTTCCTCCCGGCTGACGAGGCTATACAACCTCGTCAGCCAGGGAAAGGGGTAACCAATAAGAAGCTCAGAAGTAAAGATCTCTTCCAAAAAAATTAGTAAAACTCACATCAAAAGGCCTATAAGCAGGGCGTTGATAAACGCACGCCAACGCCAACCCGCACGCCAATTTTTTTTGGCGTGCAGGGCCTACACGCCATTTTTTTTTGGCGTGTAGGGTCTACACGCCAAAAAAAAGGGCGTGTGAGACCCACACGCCAAAAATGGCGTGTGGTTCCCACACGCCATTTTTTTTTGGCGTGTGGGCCCCGCACGCCAAATAAAATTGGCGTGTGGGCCCCGCACGCCAATTGTTTGGCGTGCGGGTCCCCCCTCGCTCACATAATCGAGTGGGAGGGACCACTCGATTACGTGAGCAAGGCCGGCTGACGAGGTTATACAACCTCGTCAGCCGGGAGGACTTCCTCCCGGCACGAGGCTGTATAACCTCGTCAGCCGGGAGGACTTCCTCCCGGCTGACGAGGCTATACAACCTCGTCAGCCAGGAGGAAGTCCTCCTGGCCGACGAGGTTGTATAACCTCGTCGGCTGGGAGGACTTCCTCCTGGCCAACGAGGTTGTATAGCCTCGTCGGCCGGGAGGACTTCCTCCTGGCCGACGAGGTTATACAACCTCGTCGGCCAGGAGGAAGTCCTCCCGGCCGGCGAGGCTATACAACCTCGTCGGCCAGGAGGAAGTCCTCCTGGCTGACGAGGTTTTATAACCTCGTCAGCCGGGAGGACTTCCTCCCGGCTGACGAGGTTATACAACCTTGTCAGCCAGGAGGAAGTCCTCCTGGCCGACGAGGTTGTATAGCCTCGTCGGCCGGGAGGACTTCCTCCTGGCCGACGAGGTTGTATAGCCTCGTCAGCCGGGAGGACTTCCTCCTGGCCGATGAGGTTATACAACCTCGTTGGCCAGGAGGAAGTCCTCCCGGCCGGCGAGGCTATACAACCTCGTTGGCCAGGAGGAAGTCCTCCCAGCCGACGAGGTTATACAACCTCGTCGGCCAGGAGGACTTCCTCCTGGCTGACGAGGTTGTATAGCCTCGTCAGCCGGGAGGAAGTCCTCCCGGCTGACGAGGTTATACAGCCTCGTGCCGGGAGGAAGTCCTCCCGGCTGACGAGGTTATACAACCTCGTCAGCCAGGAGGACTTCCTCCTGGCCGACGAGGTTGTATAGCCTCGCCGGCCGGGAGGAAGTCCTCCCGGCTGACGAGGTTGTATAACCTCGTCAGCCGGCCTCGCTCACGTAATCGAGTGGTCCCTCCCACTCGATTATGTGAGCGAGGGGAGACCCGCACGCCAAACAATTGGCGTGTGGGCCCCGCACGCCAATTGTTTGGCGTGCGCTCCCACACGCCAATTGTTTGGCGTGTGAGAGCGCACGCCAAACAATTGGCGTCCGGGGCCCACACACCAATTTTATTTGGCGTGCGGGGCCCACACGCCAAAAAAAAATGGCGTGTGGGAACCACACGCCATTTTTGGCGTGCAGGTCTCACACGCCAATTTATTTTGGCGTGTAGACCCTACACGCCAAAAAAAAATGGCGTGTAGGCCCCGCCCGCCAAAAAAAATTGGCGTGCGGGTTGGCGTTGGCGTGCGCGCTTGGCGTGCGTTTATCAACGCCCCTATAAGCATCATTTTCTGCCAAAGTGTATTCATATGTCTTGGTCCTTTTAACTGATTCAAATTTCACCTGTTTAAGTATTTTTCCAGACCTCTGATGTATCAAAAAATCATTTAACTTCAGTATAATGTACTCAAGATGGAAATAAAAACACTTACAGTCTTCAAATTTCCATGTTCTGAGCCCTGTTGAATGATATCATCCACCTCTGGAAGCTCTCCACTTGATTCAGACTCCTCCTGACTTTCCTCTTCTGTTGACACAGCCTAGAAAAAACAAGGAGAAAGAATTAGATGTGATATTTGAGTGAAGAGTAAAGATGAATCATTACCTCTGATTCCTCAGATTCATCCATCTTCTTAGGCCTACCACGTCCTTTTGTCTTGGCCAAAGGTTCCTACAAGTTCACAAGAAATCAATAACCAAAGACAAACAGACAAGAGATAAATGAATGAATAAATACCTTGTGTTCTGTCACCTGCCTCCTTGGCCTTCCTCTTCCTTTCTTCTCCAATTCAGTGTATTCATATCCTGAAGGATCCCTTTTTGTTGAAGTAGTTGATTTGTGTTTCCTTTTGGCGCCCTTTGGTCTTCCTCGTCCTTGGTGATCCTTGCTAAAGAGAGGTTCCTGGATGGCCACTGTGGTGTAGTTCCCTTGAAAGAGCTTCTTGATTTCGCCAATGTAGAATTTTTGCTTGCCAGGTTGAAACGTTTGGAATTCCTCAAAGAGATCTGTTAAGAAAATTTCCTCGTTGTTTTCTTTGGTGGGAAGTAGACCGTCACTTGATCCATTGTTGTTGTCCTCTTCAATGAATTTCTGCTCATAAATGGAGGCAAAAAACAAATTAGAACTATAAAACTATGAAAGAGAAACAGAAACCAGGAAATTATATTAGCCAACTCACTTCAAGATCCTTTTTAACATGCCACTGAGAATGGAAATTGCAATGGGTGAATTTGCTGCCAAGTCCTTTTGCTTCGTGAACTTGATGGATGCAAGGGATTCCCATGTGAGAAGAGTAGTTTCCAGTGCAAGTGGAAGTTGGCGGTTTAGAAATGTGGTGAGAATGGATGATCTTGAGGGCATAGTGGGAGATGGTGCCATTTAGATCACCAACACAAGGGGGGAGGCCAGTGAGGAGTTTGTAGGAGTGCTGAGATGATTTGATGTACCGTTCGTGAAGTTGATTGGTCAGAGCTTGGTGGATTTGTTTGACAACAGCAGCAAAGGAGGCAGTGGAACAGTTGATGAATCGTTTGATGTACGCGTGAAGACCTTTGACTCTAGAGGTGATAGTGTTACCGAAGTGGGGTTTCTTTTCGACAAAACAGGCTACAATTTTTTCTTTGCAAGGGAGGATGTTGGAGATGATGTAGTCGGCGGTTGGTGGATTCCAAGTCATAGACAGCTGAGTGAAGTTCTTGTGATAGTCTGAAACAGTTTTGGAATGGAGTAACTGATTCCAATGGTTTCGAAAGGTGGACCATTCTTCTTCAGAGTTGAAATTTTTGTAGCAGTTGGACTGGATATTCTTCATAATGTGCCAGGAGCAGAGGAGATGTGAGGCATTTGGGAAGACATGTTCAATTGCTTTGATTAGGGCGGCCTTGTTGTCGGTGACTAGTACAGATGGAGATTGATTGTCCATTGAGATGCGAAGCTGATCCAAGGCCCAAGAGTAGTTGGCTATCTTCTCAGCAGAAATGAAACAGAAAGCCAAGGAAAAAGATTTGTTTGAGGAGTTAATACCAACGATGTGAAGAAGGGGCATTTTAAACTTGTTGGTTTTGTAGGTGCAGTCAAGGAGGAGAGTGGTGGGAAATTGTTTTGCCAAGTCAAGGGATTTTGGATGAGCAAAGAACAAAGAGGTCATGTGGCCTTTGGAGGTATCAATCGTGTGGTAGAATTCAAGATGGCGGATTCCATGAACAACAGCTTCAATCGGGGTACGTCCTTCAAGTTGGGTGGATCTCAAGAAGTTACGGTGATTGTAGATGGTATTGAGGGTGACAGAAGAGGGGAGATTGGTGTCTTGCAATAACGCAGTCTGAATAGTTAATGGACGAACTCCAGAATGGGTTAATTGGGTGACAGTGGTTTTTTGTTCTTCGGTTAATCGGCAATGGACGGCATGGATGGAAGAATCTTCAGAAGCTGGGTGGTTGTGGCTAGGATCTTTGATCTTGATTTGGAAGTAGCCGTTCTTCTAATAGAAGTTTCCAGTAAGTTTGAAAGGACAGGAAATCTTCTTGGTCTTCCCCAATTGAGTACCATCTTTGGTCTGAAAAACCCCAGATCTGTCACATTGATAAGTGCATCCGTTCTCCCCATTTTCAGTGGAGGAATGGGTTATGCAGAGGGCATAGCCATGCTTCTTGGCCCAAGTTTGGACAGAGCTATGCATTTCCTCCTTTGTTTGATATGTTAACTCAGGAGGAGGAGCAAGGTTGGGTACTTCAGGAGTGGTGGGGGGAGTGGTGGCAGCATCTTTGGCGAGGAAGAGGGGGTTGATGTGAGACATGTTGGATTCTGGGGTTTTTTTGGATTGGGGGAAAGGTTGAAACAATTGGTGGGGTATGGAAGATTTTGAGGTGGCGTGGAGAGGGGAAAAAAAGAAGTTTTTTGGTGTTATTTTTAGTGGGTTTGGGTGGAAAATGGATGAGGAGTAGTGGTGGAACTGAAAATGGGTGGTGGGAGGAGTTGGGAAATTTGGGAAAAAAAAAGTGAAATTGGGGAGTTGGGTTGCGGAGAGGAGGGAAAATGGGGAATTTTGGTGTTTTTTTTGTGTGGATTGGTTGAGTGGTTGATGAGTTACGGGGGGTTGATGATTTAGGGGGGGGTGGCGTTGGTTTTTGATTGTGGTGAGTGGATTTCGATGTGGTTGATGTTGGAAGTTGGATGAGCATACCGGGGGAGCCTGTGCGCATCATATGCCACCCTCAATTTGCATATTGAATAAAAACTCGAAATTAAATAAAACCGGGTGTGCGCGCGGAAAACCGGGTTTGCTGCGCAGCCGCATCTGCGCAGAAAACCGGGTGTAAACACGGAAGAACTGGGTTTTTTTATTAATGCCCTAAATAAAATAAAAATGAAATAAAAATAAAATAAAATAAAATAAAATAAAATACAACAAGAAAAAAAACTAAAATTTAATCAGGGCCCATTAGGCCCTGTATTGAAACTGGGACAAGCCCCAAAGGGCCTAGTAAAGGGGCCAACAGGGCCCACTATGACTGGGCATAAGGATCCAACTGTAGGGAGCCTCATTCCAGCTGTCAATCCTTGAAAAGTGGCCCCTAGGCCCCTTTTGGTGCTTCCCAGCCGCCCAAGGTTTACATGTTAGGCCAAAGGGCCCCTTTATATCTCCACATAGGCATCCAAGGGCCCCATTCCCCTTTTCCAAGCCCCGGACGGGCACACCAGCACTTGATGTTCTTCCACTCAGATCCATATAATCTCTCCACATCTTCATTATTATTATTTTCATGCCAGCTGATTATTTCTTCTTGTTCCTCTGAACGCACAGATATCAGCAAGTATTCTTTGCATCAACTTGTATTACCCTCCAGCAGTGTAAGTGCATGTCTATCAAAGTAAATATCATCCAAAATTACTCACTCTGGCCGTTATTCACAGCAGAAAATGTCTCAGCCAGGCCAAAACCCCCCCTACTACCACGTATCTCCCAACCCATATGGCTTCCACAATCAGCCGCACCCCCAATACCATAATGCAATAACGCATGCCAGTGTTCAGCCTAATGTCACCCAGTCTCACTTGGCACAGCATGTAAGCACACACAGCCCAATGCTCCTCCTTAAATAACTTGCTCACACAGTCCTTCCTCCTGCCTCCATCAGCCGCAACCACCAGTTCCATTTGGGCAACCCCCTTGGTTCCACGCCCCATCCAACTCCCCCATCCTTCCTCAAACGTCTGATTAATTCCCTGGCTTCCCCAATTACCTACACAATGCTGTCCCAATCACAAATAATCCCACAAACCAAAACCCCAGCTTCACCAACCATGGCCACCCCGCATACCCGTCAAACTCAATGGCCTTTCCAATTCCAAATAATGGCCAACCTGCACCCCATATGGGGCACCAAATACCATCATTCAGTCCATACAACAACCTTCCCCCCCACCAATCATCCCAAATTGCCTCCTATAACAATAGTACAGCCTTTCCTCACATTCCAGTCACCGGCCAACTCAATACAAACTTTTCCAACTACAACAATCCACCAAGAAACCCTCAACAGGAATCAAACAATCCTCCCACCCACCAACCCAATCAACCAACCTCCTATACGTTACAGCAGGAAATCTACTCCAACAACTGGCATGCCCCCCAACCAATCCAACACCCATCATCAATACCCAGCAACCCGTCTGCATCAAGACCCAGCAACCCGTCCGTCAACCAGCCCACATACTACTGGGACAACAACACTAACCAATCCGCTGTTGAAATCAATTCTCTGCTTGACTCATTAAGTCCGCCTGCCCCATCCGCGCAACTACCTACATCAATTGATCCACTGGCTTCCTTGGTTGTCCCTCAAATGACTGACAATACTGCTCAAGGTAGGTCTAACTTTCTCTTGTAATGTATATTTCTTGAGAGCTGAAAAACTGTAAATCATCAGATTTTCCCCCTGATTTCCTGCCTTCTGCAAATGACCTGCCTGCTCCCTCTTTTCCCACCCAAACCAATGAGGATCAAGCTCAAGGTGGGTCTTAGTTTCTCTGGTAAAGTTGCTTTATTGGGAGCTGACTGTTTATTGATTAATCAAGTGGTTCCAACTCTACAACATCTGTGGTACCGTCTGCAGTCCTGGCTTCTGCAAGAACCGCCCAGGAAATTCCTGTTCCCTCCCCAATCCCCCTGGAAGTGTCCGTTCCCTCTCCAATGACTGAGGAAAATCCCCAAGGTGATTGTAGGTTTCACTCAGAAAAGTCATTTGCAGTGTCTTACCAATGTTTTATCATACAGATCCCAGTGCATCTGCGCACCACACCAACGACTTGTTGATTGCCCCAAATCACCCGGATGGAACTGCTTTTCCCAAAGCCCTACTGACCAGTGAGGATGTCAGATTTTTTGACTATTCTGTGGGAGGTCAGTGCCTCATTGATTCATCATACTGTTTCCAATGGATGCTCATGGGAGTTAATTTCCTAGAGCCCATGGACCCACCACCTGAATACCTGTTCACCTGTGTTGACAATCTGAAGAAATTTGTGTCCACATGGGCGACCGAGCATGGTTATCAGCTGGCAGTCTCAAGATCCAAGGCGGGGAAGAACATTTACCTTGCGTGCTCACTGGCTGAAGAAGACACTACCACTGTGGACTTCTGTTGGGCTTGTGAATCACATAATAAGCGGGTTGGATGCGCCTTCAAGATTTTGGGCCACTGTTCATGTGCCAAGAACCGTGACAACGACTATTGGGATCTCCGCAGCAAGACTGTCCCTCACAACCACAATGTCATCCAGCACAACTATGAGGCCATCCACAAGACACTTGGGGCAGAGGGCCAAGCAGAGGTGGCTTGACTGGCCTCTCTTGGTTTGCAACCACACGCAATTGCCCAGCAGCTTAGTAAAACTGAGGGACGGTTTGTGACAAACTGTACAATTTACAACACAAAAGCAGCGCAGAAGATAGAGCGGAGGGCCGGCGACACCCCAATCAACCATCTCCTACAATGCCTCAAAGGCTCCAACTGGGTTCACGATGATGTTTACAATGATGACGGAAAGCTCCTCTACCTATGTTGTGTGCACCCTGGTTCAATGTTACTTGCTTGAAAGTTCCATCATGTGGTTAAGATTGACTGCACCTTCAAGACCAACCTCTGCAAGTACCCCTTACTGCATGTTGTTGGCCAGACCTGCACAAACAACTCCTTCTCAATTGGATTTTGTCTCATGAGGAATGAGAAAAATGTGGCATACTCTTGGGCTCTGAATAAGTTGAAGTGAGTGTGGTGTTTGCCTTTTTTAGTATGAGATTGATAATCTGATGGGAATTCTACATACACCTATCAATTCTTGCAGGTTGTTATGGGAACCAGAGAGCTCTCCAAAGGTCTTTGTGACGGACCAAGAGGTGGCTCTCCAAAATAAAATTGCGGAGCACTTCCCAAATGCCACCTCAAACCTATGCGCCTGGCACATTGATTGGAGCATTGTCACCAAATGCAAACAGGCTTTTGCATCCAAGGCAGAAAAATTGACAAATTTCATGAAGCTATGGCACAAGGTTACATATGCTCCAGACAAACCCACCTCAACACAGCTTGGGGAAAGCTTCAGGTGGACCTCAGGGAATGAGCAAATGTTCTGTAATACCTTCAGAACCATTTTCTGCCATTTTGCACACAATTCATGTCTGCATGGGCTGGGAAAACACCGCACTTGGGCAATCTGATGTCATCTAGAGTTGAATCAGCTCATAGCTGGCTGAAAACATACATGACATCTGGCAAGATTGACTTTGTACCCTTTTCCTGACAATTTCATCAGCTGTGGACCGGCAACTGGACAAAGCACAGGTCACCATTGGCCATGAAAGGATCAAAGGGCTATCAGGACTCCCAAACGTTTTCAAGCCGCTTCACACCAAGATCTCAACCCATGCCCTCAAATTGGCTATTGGAGAGTACAATAAGTACTTGAAAATGAAGAAGGCCAAACATGATGATCTGGTCAGGCAGTGTACGGGGAACTTCAATGCGGGAATGGGGTTCCCATGTGCACACTTGATTGAAACATTGCTCAAAGATAAGGGTGATGTGGAACCAGCTGACTTTCATCCCCAGTGGCAATTGTCTTACACCCCAGATGGACCAGTAAGTGTATAAATCTTCCCCCCCCCCCCATAACCCATTGGCTAATCCTGTTTGAACTTGCTTAAATTTCAGAACCTTGATGAGGAGCCGTATAACTTTGATGATGATTTTGAGGCGCTAAAGCAGTTGATCTTGGAATATCACCCCTCCACAGCTTTGCCGGCACTGATAAAGAATTTGTGTTGAGTTGTTGCAAACACACATGTGGTCCCACTGATTGAGCCAGACCCCATCAGACAAACAACTAAACCAAATCAATCTTGGAAGAAGAAGAATGGAAGCCGCCGTGTGCAAACCCAAGATCCTACTCAGGCAGAAATCATGGAGTCTCAGATTGAAAAGGCACAGAAAGCCAAAGGGAAACAACGCGCAAGGACCAGTCGGAATCAAGCAGGCCGGAGAAGGTTGGAAAAGTTGCAAAAAGATAGCTCTTCATCAATGGAAGACCCTGATGAGCTGCCCACCTTGGCCAGACTGACTGCCCCAAAACCGCAAGGCCCACCAAGAAAGGCTCCCAATCCCGCAACATCTTCTGGAGAAGACAATCAGAGCCCACCGTGTGTGGCCAAGCGCCAAGGCTGACCTCCAAAGTCTCAGCTACCATCTACGTATGCAGCCAATAAAGACTACCAACCAGGCCGCACATCACAAAAGCAGAAAGCAAGTCCCGCCACTTCAGACCGGCCCAAGTCCCAACGCCGTATGGAAGAAAAGTGCTCAGTCTTGTCTGCATTGAGTCAGATGTCTTTGGCAAAAGGGAGCTCCGCAGATGGTAGTAATTCTGGGTCATCTAGTGGAGTATCAGACTCATCCAATGATCAATCTGATGGCAGTGATGGAGATCCCTTTGGGTCTGAAGGAGATGCATGTGAATTTGCAGAGGAAAATCCAATTGATATTCCTCTTGCCGGGACTTCAAAGTCAACTTTCCTGGTAAGCCCCTTTAATCAAACCAAGAAGCTTCTCCTAATAGTTATTGGCCTAATTGTTCTGTTGTATTTTTGCAAATCAGGATGCTATTCCTATGTTGCATACAGAAGGTGATTTTCAGGCCAATGACCCCCCCAGGCCACCCACTTTGGAGGTAAATTCAAGGTTTAGGATGAGCCCATTCAATGAGTCAAAATTATAACTGATTGGCGTTTCTGGTTGAATTCAGGATGAAAATATGGTTTTCAAAAGTGGTCCCACCTTAGGGACACTGGCTCAAGCCTCCAAAGAGGTTCTGTCTGATAAATCAGTAAGTGAAAATAGTGTGAATTCATTATGATTACTGATGAGAGCAAAGCAATTTACTCACTCTCTTGTGCTTATGCTGAATTTGCCCTCATCTCCCCCAGGTTGAGGAGTTACCTCCTTGGGTCATTAAGTATGTCCAATCAACTTATAACCCCAAAGGCAATGGCAACTGTGGGTATTCTTGTCTGGCACATGCATTGGCTGCTGAAAAACCCAAGGGCCCATATGCTAGAGACAATGGGTGGTATCAAGTGCAATTGGACATGTTACACGAGCTGCACATCAACAGGGCACTTTGGACGAGGAAGCTAGGTGGACCAGATATGTTCAAGAAGATCTACAACAGCATTCGCGTGGAGAATACCAAGGGACCAGTGCCCACTTCCAATGTCAGCCACCAAGATATTACATGTAGTATGTAACATGTAATACTTGAAACTGCAAGCTTGAATAATTATAATTATTCTTTATTTTTTATTATTATATTTTATTACATTGACAGTCTTAAACAGAAGAGAAATTAGACTTTGTCATATTATCAAATTGTAAAATAGTCTAAACAGTTAAAGACTGCCTTAGTAATAACTGTTATAAACACAAGGACCTGAGTTCAAGCCACACTCATGACCACATTCAATAAAAAATATTTATTTAAAATTTTGTCTATTTTTTTACCAAAATTAAGTTATAATTTAATTAGTGAAAATCTTTGGAAAATTGATTTTCAAACATGCAATAAATGGATAAAGAACCATTTATTGGCATAGTTTTCTTCTTGAAAATCCTGGAAGATCCAAGATTAACACATGGTAATTTATAGTATAAAATTACACATAAATAAAGGTAAATCTTTATGTAAAGTATATTAATTATGCAATAATGACTTATAAATTAATTCACACATGTTTAACTCTCCAGAGCAAGCGCTTTTCCAAGCACTAACCCCAAAGGAAGTTACATGTACATGTGATTAATAATTATTTAGTTTAATTAAGAAAAATAAATATTAATTTAGTTTGATTAATGTGAAATAAATATGGCATCATTTTAATTAAAAATGACACCATGTTTCACTTCTTACCAGGAACAGGCTGATCAGACTCACCTGTCAAAATTGCCCCAATCCCCACTGTCAAATAAATTACAGAGGGATTAATACAAAATATTTATTATTTAAGGAGGAGGTTTCTTCACCAAATTGAAGACATCTTTCCCCATCAATTTTAACATACACTAGATAACTTATTATAAGCTACAAAGGCGCTCACCTTCTCCTGTGGGTAAGGAGGACTGGTCTTTATTATCTATATACTATCTTATAGACAAAATTCTTCAAACAAATCCCCCCCAATCAATTAAATACCTTTAATTGTATTGGAAGAACCGTTTATCAATCTGGTTAGCCCTTCTGAGGATTTATTCCCTTAACAGAAGTTTTTGCAGAAGGGTAATAACCTGTTCTTTTGTGATACTTAGTGTTTTTATAACACTTAAGTTATTATTTTTATTGGTACTTGCACTATTGCACTTTTAAGTGTAAGATTATTCTTTTAGTCCTTACTGTACACGCCACAACAAGTGGAGTAGAGTACAGAAAGCTGACATCCAAGTGGATGGGCAGGCTTGATGGTGGTTCTATTCTGGCTAATGCTTACAATAGGCCAGTGGTGTTCCTCACAAACGACCGAGCAGCTGGCTGCATCACGTTTCTCCCTTCAACTGTTGCACCCGACCCCAAACCACCCAGCCCAATCTACCTTGCACTAATTAACAGGAATAACTGGATACATGTTATAGTCAAGCGTGGCCTAGTACCTTTCCCTCCACCATCCATACCTAGATCATTTCCAAAGAGCCAAGCTGCTGGTTGGTTGAGCATCATTGAACCTGCCACACTTCTTTACTCCAAAACTTGCAAGCCAATGTACCACCCCTCCTCTGATTGGTAATTACTATATTAAATTTGTTTCCATAAATAAAAGTAGAGTAACCGCTGTCAACATTACTCCTGAATATGGCCACATTACACATTGCCAATACTTCCAATACTTCACCTATGATGAAGGGCCATATTAGAATTACAGGTAATCATACTTTTAACTGATCATTAAAAAATTGATCAGTTATTAGTATCATATCATATCTATAATAATTTTTAGTTGCACACCAAGACTGACACTTATAATTTAGGAAAAAGATAAACCACAAGGCAAATAATGTATCATTCAGATGGAAGTGATCAATAGAACATGCAACATGTAGAGCTTGAGACACAGGCTAGGAGTTAAATACCATACAAGTCAGAAGTGATAGTTGGACAAAGCTATTTCTATATCTTGAGAAAAAATGTGGAGTAGGTGGTGAGTAGCAAAGTAGTGGTGAAATTCTTTGTAGGTTCTTTCCCAATCCACTTGGGGGAGTCTGTTCTCACCAATATTTTTGAAGCCCATAGCACACAAGAAGTCCAGAAAATATATACAAAGATTGTCTAAAGTTTGGTGGGGCATTGGGAGATTAATACCACCATCCACCTAACGGGTAAAGTTGGATAAGCTGCAGATATACTCCAGAGCTGACATCGCACCAACCAGGTGCTGTGACACAAGCATGAGGCCGCCAAGGTTTGGTGAATTGGCATCAAATGTCCCCAGGTTCTTGTAGGTTTGTTGGAAGCCCCAGTGAGAAGAGTGGACCTTTGTTGTATCTAGTGGAAGGGGTTCCCATTGGGCGCCCTGCTGTTCACCATGACAAAAAGCCCAGCATTGATCTAAAGCAGATTTGAGTCGGAGGTATGCTGTGTCAGGAGGAGAGATGAATGATGCCATGTTTGAGGCCAGTGTGTGGACCTGAACTTGGTTGGTTATTCTCTTGCTTTTGTTGGCCCAGACAATTTCAATCTGATCCATGTTGATCATGTCATGAGTGATCAGAGACATTGAAGTAGCAGGGTGGAGAATTTTTTCTTAACCGCACCACAAAAATTAGTCAGTGTCATTTTTAATTAAATAGATAGTAACTAGGAGAATTAACTGATTTGCAAGCAGCCAGAGTTATCGTAACGTCCCGCCAAACTCTTTCCTTGAAATTTTGGTCCATTGGGCCATGAAAAGAGAGCATTTGGGGGAGGTGATGTTCTTTATCATCTTCTCAGCTGATGTGATGGACCATACAATGCCATGCGGCAAATCATTGTTCAAGTTTTCTACCACTGATCTTGGAATCAGTGGGCCTGGTAAAAATAGTTCAACAGCTGCAACAGACGGGCGTTGACAAACGCACGCCAACGCCAACCCGACAAACGCACGCCAACGCCAACCCGCACGCCAACGCCAACCTGCACGCCAATTTTTTTTGGCGTGCGGGGCCCACACGCCAAGAATGGCGTGTGGTTCCCACACACCATTTTTTTTTGGCGTGTGGGCCCCGCACGCCAAATAAAATTGGCGTGTGGGCCCCCTCGCTCACATAATCGAATGGGAGGGACCATTTGATTATGTGAGCGGGGCCCCTCCTGGTTGACGAGGTTATACAACCTTGTCAGCCAGGAGGAAGTCCTCCTGGCCGACGAGGTTGTATAGCCTTGTCGGCCGGGAGGACTTCCTCCCGGCTGACAAGGTTATACAACCTCGTCAGCCAGGAGGAAGTCCTCCTGGCTGACGAGGTTATACAACCTCGTCGGCCGGGAGGACTTCCTCCTGGCCGACGAGGTTTGTATAACCTCGTCAGCCAGGAGGACTTCCTCCCGGCCGACGAGGTTATACAACCTTGTCAGCCGGGAGGACTTCCTCCCGGCACGAGGCTGTATAGCCTTGTCAGCCGGGAGGACTTCCTCCCGGCTGACGAGGTTATACAACCTCGTCAGCCAGGAGGAAGTCCTCCTGGCCGACAAGGTTGTATAACCTCGTCAGCCGGGAGGAAGTCCTTCCGGCAGACAAGGCTATACAGCCTCGTTCCGGGAGGAAGTCCTCCCGGCTGACGAGGTTGTATAACCTCGTCGGCCGGGAGGAAGTCCTCCTGGCCGACGAGGTTGTATAACCTCGTCGGCCAGGAGGACTTCCTCCTGGCTGAAAAGGTTGTATAACCTCGTCAGCCGGGGAAATTCCTCCCGGCTGACAAGGCTATACAGCCTCGTGCCGGGAGGGGCCCCGGGAGGGGCTCACGTAATCGAATGGTCCCTCCCATTCGATTATGTGAGCGAGGGGGGACCTGCACGCCGAACAATTGGGCGTTGATAAACGCACGCCAACGGCGCACGCCAACGGCGCACGCCAACGGCGCACGCCAACGCGAACCCGCACGCCAATTTTTTTTGGCGTGCGGGGCCCACACGCCATTTTGTTTTGGCGTGTAGGGTCTACACGCCAAAAAAAAAGGGTGTGTGAGACCCACACGCCAAAAATGGCGTGTGGTTCCCACACCCCATTTTTTTTTGGCGTGTGGGCCCCGCACGCCAAATAAAATTGGCGTGTGGGCCCCCTTGCTCACATAATCGAATGGGAGGGACCATTCAATTACGTGAGCGGGGCCCCTCCCGGCTGACGAGGTTATACAACCTCGTCAGCCGGGAGGACTTCCTCCCGGCACAGGGCTGTATAGCCTCGTCAGCCGGGAGGACTTCCTCCCGGCTGACGAGGTTAAACAACCTCGTCAGCCAGGAGGAAGTCCTCCTGGCCGACGAGGTTGTATAACCTTGTCGGCCGGGAGGACTTCCTCCTGGCCGATGAGGTTATAAAACCTTGTCGGCCAGGAGGAAGTCCTCCCGGCCGACGAGGTTATACAACCTCGTCGGCCAGGAGGAAGTCCTCCCGGCCGACGAGGCTATACAACCTCGTCGGCCAGGAGGACTTCCTCCTGGCTGCCGAGGTTGTATAACCTCGTCAGCCGGCAGGAAGTCCTCCCGGCTGACGAGGTTATACAACCTCGTCAGCCAGGAGGACTTCCTCCTGGCCGACGAGGTTGAATAGCCTCGTTGGCCGGGAGGACTTCCTCCCGGCTGACGAGGTTATACAACCTCGTCAGCCAGGAGGAAGTCCTCCTGGCCGACGAGGTTATACAACCTCGTCGGCCGGGAGGACTTCCCCCTGGCCGACAAGGTTGTATAACCTCGTCGTCCGGGAGGAAGTCCTCCCGGCCGACGAGGTTATACAACCTTGTGCCGGGAGGAAGTCCTCCCGGCTGACGAGGTTGTATAACCTCGTCAGCCGGGAGGGGCCCCGCTCACGTAATCAAATGGTCCCTCCCATTCGATTATGTGAGCCAGGGACCCGCACGCCAAACAATTGGCGTGCGGGGCCCACACGCCAATTTTATTTGGTGTGCGGGGCCCACACGCCAAAAAGAAATGGCGTGTGGGTCTCACACGCCCTTTTTTTTTGGCATGTAGACCCTACACGCCAAAAAAAATGGCGTGTGGGCCCCGCACGCCAAAAAAAATTGGCGTGCGGGTTGGCGTTGGCGTGCGCCGTTGGCGTGCGTTTATCAGCGCCCCAAACAATTGGCGTGCGGGGCCCACACGCCAATTTTATTTGGCGTGCGGGGCCCACACGCCAAAAAAAAATGGTGTGTGGGCCCCGCACGCCAAAAAAAATTGGCGTGTGGGTTGGCGTTGGCGTGCGCGCTTGGCGTGCGTTTATCAACGCCCGCAACAGACAGACAGACATGAGTTCAAGAAGTGTTTAATGTTTAGAGACGAGGGGAATGACTCACATGCATCCCGTGTGGACCTTGCAGGGCCAGGAGGGCTGTTATGGTCTGATCTTGGGAGAGGACGGCACTGGGGTTTTGGGGTTTCTGGGGTTTTGCGATCCTATAATGTAGATTGCAGGATGAGGAAGGGATGTGGATCCTCGTCCTGACAGACTATATAGTGGCCTGTCTGTGACATGTACGTGATAGACTATCTACATGTGGTGCGGGCTCTGGTGCGGGCGGGCCCGCGATACGGCTCATGACAAGGGCCTGTTGACCTCTTGCTGGGGTTTGAACTGGAGCTGGGCATTGAACTGGAACTGTCCACTGCCTTAGTGGTTGCGGTGCGGGAGATCTTCATGCCTTTCAAGTGTTTGGCCGTTATGACAGTTGGGTGGGGAGTGAATAGGTGGCTTGGGAAGTTTGGGCCGGTGTGGTGATCCATTCCACTTCATTACTTATATATTTTAAAGATTACTTATCATTCATAAACCCCAAATACTTACACATATACACATATAAGTCCCAAACCTTACACATATTCAGCTCTATTATTGCATAATCAGATTCTACACCCCATTTTAACCCTAGTCACTCACTCCAAGCACCCTCAAATTCCTCATGGTTCAATAGTTACAGGCAAACCAAGAATAATCCAGCAAGTTAAAGTATACAATAAGTACATATTATAAGTAGATATATTACACAACAAAGATAAATAATACATATTATATAAATTAAATAGACACTACATAACATACACTGCACATTTCTAGGCTTTATTCAGTAACATCTTACATCATATCTACTGTACATAAAACTCTACCTTCCCACTACTCATCTGTCACCAGCATGACTATTTCATACAAGTTACTTTCCCACTACTCATCTGTCATGTTCTTCCTTTTCCCACCAGCTAAATGACATAGCCTTGTTTTTCCTCCTCTTTCTCAGATATATAAGGACACCTGTTCCTCCCTCTTGTTCCCTTATGAACCCCCAGACTTACTAAGTTACCCCCTACATATACCAACATTACAGATCCCATAAATTAGTATAAATACTTAGTAGAGTTACCATCACCCTTATAAAATATATAAATATAAATAGCAGCTTGACCCATCTTGACTCCAGAGCTATAACAAACCCTTGCCCCACATTACAATTATATTACATATACTTTATACAACTCATCCCCCCCTGTTATCCATTCCTCTCACCTGGTGTGTGTAGTAAGTAAATTCATCAGTACTAGTCTTCTAAGAATAGATAGAAATTAGCCACACCTTTATTTTATTCTTAGTTTTACCCTCATCCCCATAGCATTAGTCAGGAAGGCAGCTCTTATATCAGCACCTTTGGTATAACTTACATTAATACTAGTGTAGTCATCCATCCCCCTTCTAAGCTCTATTCTGTCCCTTGAGTAGTTCCACACCGGTTTGCCTTGGGTCAATATGCACAGTGTGTTGATGAGAGGAAGAGGAGCCCTGTTGAGGGACTGGGCTTGCACCACATGAGGGAGGATTGTCTGGACTTGGGGTGTGATGCTGGGATTTTTTGGTTGTAGGATCAACAAATATTGCAGTTGGATAGCAGTAGCAAGCCCGGCGTGGGTGGCTTTCCACAATAGTGGAAAGTGGGCGTTGACGTCGTGACAGATCAGTTGAGCTCCTGGGGATGTGTCGGGCCGCAGGATGGTTGTACGACAAGGAGACTTGTGAGGCTTGAGGGTTGATTTCCAATTCTTCAGGGTTGGTTTCCCTCTCGGCATCCGGGTTGTTCATATTGTCATCACAGTTTTGAGATGAGGTATGCAAGGCTAGGTTGGCATTGTGGGATTCTATGCTGGTAGTTATACGATCAAGGTAAGCCTCAGAAAAGGTGGACAGATAGGTGCTTTTGCCTTTGCTGTTGCGCCTGGGTGATATTATTGGGTGGATGGGGCCATATGCCGGGTTCATAACATTGGGCCAGCCGTTGTCAAATCAAGCGGGTTTGTTGTCCAATTGAGCTGGTTTGTTGTCAATTCAAGTGGGTTCTGGTGTGGGATGAACCCTTGGTGCCGCATTTTTTGCTGAGAGAAAAGCAGACAGTTGTGGAGCGGTTGTTTGAGGTGGAGTCTTTGGGAAGATCAGGAAACCAAGGAATGAATCGGTTGAGGTTAGGAGGTGGTTGGTTGACGTTAGGAGTGGAATGTTGGATGGTTTGGCTAGCTGGGGGGTCAAATGTGTTTGTTGGAGCTGGGCGAGTTGAGGAATCATGACCCTCATCGTCTGACTGCTTGTATTCGGCTTTGATTTTGTTGGCAAGAACTTCCAGATACTTGTATTCCCCGGGACTGCATGCAGGATGCTGAGCAAGCTCAGTGCATTTTTGCCGGAAGTCCAAACCTGATTTGCAGTGTTGTGGGGTGGAAAGTGGTAAGCAGGAGGATTATTGTCATACATTTTATGAGGAAACAGAACTTACATGCTTGTTTGTGACCACCAGACATTGCATGGGAATACGTCTATAGTTTGAAGGAGGAAGAGAAGACAGTGTTGCTGTTGGTTGGATTGCAAAGTAAAACAGATGTCAGCTGCCGCTCCCGGAATTAAGTACCTTTTGCAGTGGGAATATGAGAAAGGGGAATATCAGGCCTTGCGGGGGGGCACTTTGGATGTGTAGTGTCTCTAGGGGGCTTAGACTGGGGACTTGAGGCCTGGTATGCATCTGTGGGTAATTCCCGGGGCCCTTTAGGCCCAGATGTGTCCCTTGCACATTTGTCCTGGGCCTTGGGTTCAATGGGGGGCTTGGGAGGGGGCCTAGTGGCACATTCACACCTTGAATGTGTCCATAGGGGCCACTGGTTCTAGTTGGCCCCTTTTGGCCAGGCCCAGGTGGCCCATCTGGCCCCTTTTGGCCAGGCCCATCTGGCCCCTTTTGGCCAGGCCCATCTGGCCCCTTTTGGCCAGGCCCATCTGGCCCCTTTTGGCCAGGCCCATCTGGCCCCTTTTGGCCAGGCCCAGGTGGCCCATTTGACCCCTTTTGGCCAGGCCCAGGTGGCCCATCTGGCCCCTTTTGGCCAGGCCCAGCTGGCCCATCTGGCCCCTTTGGGCCAGGCCCAGGTGGCCTCTTTGGGCCAGGCCCAGTTGGCCCATCTGGCCCCTTTGGGCCAGGCCCAGCTGGCCTCTTTGGGCCAGGCCCAGCTGGCCTCTTTGGGCCAGGCCCAGCTGGCCCATCTGGCCCCCAGCTGGCCCCCTTTGAGGAGCAGGCGGTGTTTTGGGTGATGGGCAGGGGGGACAGGGGGGGCACGGGGGAAAAGGGGGGAATAGGGGGAAATTGACTTACATGCTGATGTCCTGGCGGCTGGCTGAAGGTTGTCCGGCGGCTAGGTCGTTCCGGCGGGGCGTTGATAAACGCACGCCAACGGTGCACGCCAACGCCAACCCGCACGCCAACGCCAACCCGCACGCCAATTTTTTTTGGCGTGCGGGGCCTACACGCCAAAAAAAAGTGGCGTGTAGGGCCCACACGCCAATTTTATTTGGCGTGAGAGACCCACACGCCAAAAATGGCGTGTGGTTCCCACACGCCAATTTTATTTGGCGTGTGGGCCCCGCACGCCAAATGAAATTGGCGTGTGGGCCCCGCATGCCAATTGTTTGGCGTGCGCTCCCACACGCCAAACAATTGGCGTGTGGGAGTGCACGCCAAACAATTGGCGTGCGGCTCCCACACGCCAATTGTTTGGCGTGTGGGGGGATCCCGCTCACGTAATCGAATGGGAGGTGCCATTCAATTACGTGAGCGGGCCGGCTGACGAGGTTATACAACCTCGTCAGCCGGGAGGACTTCCTCCCGGCCGACGAGGTTGTATAACCTCGTCGGCCAGGAGGAAGTCCTCCTGGCTGACGAGGCTGTATAGCCTCGTCGGCCGGGAGGACTTCCTCCCGGCTGACGAGGCTATACAACCTCGTCGGCCAGGAGGACTTCCTCCTGGCTGACGAGGTTGTATAGCCTCGTCAGCCGGGAGGAAGTCCTCCCGGCTGACAAGGTTATACAACCTCGTCAGCCAGGAGGACTTCCTCCTGGCCGACGAGGTTGTATAGTCTCGTCGGCCGGGAGGAAGTCCTCCTGGCCGACGAGGCTATACAGCCTCGTCAGCCAGGAGGACTTCCTCCTGGCCGACGAGGTTGTATAACCTCGTCGGCCGGGAGGAAGTCCTCCCGGCCGACGAGGTTATACAGCCTCGTGCCGGGAGGAAGTCCTCCCGGCTGACGAGGTTGTATAACCTCGTCAGCCGGCCCGCTCACGTAATCGAATGGCACCTCCCATTTGATTACGTGAGCGAGGGGGGACCCGCACGCCAAAAAAATTGGCGTGCGGGGCCCACACGCCAAAACAAAATTGGTGTGTGGGAACCACACGCCATTTTTGGCGTGTGGGTCTCACACGCCAATTTATTTTGGCGTGTAGACCCTACACGCCAATCTTTTTTGGCGTGTAGGCCCCGCACGCCAAAAAAAAGTGGCGTGCGGGTTGGCGTTGGCGTGCGCCGTTGGCGTGCGTTTATCAACGCCCGTTCCGGCGGGCGTGTTGGGCGGCTCGGGTTGGTTGATTGGGCAGGGAGGCTTGGGTAGTGGACTGGGTTGTGCAGCGGCCGGCTGGTAGGTGGGTGGGGGAGGCTGTCGGCTGGTGGGGTTGGTGAGGTGGTGGTTGGGGAGGGATTTGAGGAGGGGGGGGGAGGAGAAATCGTCGATGGATTGGGGGGAGGGGGCAGGGGGGTATGCTGATTTCATGTGTACATTCCTGTGTACGCATGACATCAGCAATGTATATAGGCAGGGGCGTGCCCCCACCTATATACATAGAATCAGTGTGCAAGCCGCACGTTGATTCTATCTATATAGGTGGGGGCACGCCCCTGCCTATATACATAGGTCGGCGGTGCACCAATCTATGTGTATAGGAAGGGGCGTGCCCCTACCTATATACATAGAAAGGGTGTGCGGTTCACACGCCCTTTTCTGAACACGGCGTGTGAACCGCACGCCCTGTTCTGAACGGGGTGTGTGACCGCATGCCTGTAGATGGGCATGCAGCCTGCACGCCAATAAAAAAAAGGCGTGCGGGCAGCAAGCCTTTTTTTTATTGGCGTGCATTGGGAGTGGGTGTGCGCCCATTGGTGTGGGTTTATCAACCCCCCTTTAATTACCTTCATTTGGCCTCATAATTTAGGATTATTTTGTTATTTTGATGTCTGATTTATTTTTATTGAAATGCCTTTAATTTTAAATGATGGATCTTGGGATGATATTGTTCTAGTGACCTCATTTGAATTATCAGAGGCATGAAAATACTAATTTAAAAGCATCAAAGCCTCAAGAGAAAAGACATGATTGCTATACTCCTGCATGAATAGCACTTAAAAAACAGTTAGCTCACTGCAAAAGGGGGCTACACTAACAGTTAGCGGAGCTGAAAAGGGTGCTACACTAACAGTTAGCGTAGCTGAAAAGGGTGCTACACTAACAGTTAGCGTAGCTGAAAAGAGTGCTACACTAACAGTTAGCGTAGCTGAAAAGAGTGCTAGACTCATGTGAGCCTGGGTCTCTAAAGTGAAAACAGGACACAACAATGGGGGGAAACAGTTGTATTTCAAAGGATAAAGAAAACAGCTGTTGAGGAATAAAAGAAGAAGGGGAAGGAAAAGAAGTGTTGATTGTTGATGGATCTTTGATTTGAATAATCTGAGATCTCTTATTAATGATGATCAACAACCTGGAAAATTTGGAAAGCTGTGCCAGAGTCTTTGAGAAATGCAAAAGCCTCTTCACACAATGGAAAGTGGCAGGAATCTGAGAAGACAAGGTCTAATCAGCCCAGTTTTTTAGACTATGATCAAGCTGGATATTCAAGGTTCTTTAGAGGGGAACCTATGTGGTTTTTTTCAAGGAACAACCACAGAAAAAGGTTGAAGTAAAGCTTGAGGATCTTTTGAGATGATTAAGGTAGATCTGATATGAGGATTGAAGCTTGATTTGATCTGCTTTTCTGGTTGAGGATGAAGGGGAAATGGGGAATGGGAATGGGGAGACAGAGAAGGATTGCTGTCAGATGAGAAAGGTTCTGAAAGGGGACTGACTGAAAATACTGGTGAAGTACTGGGTGAAAGATGCCATTGTTTGGTTAGAGTGGTGAGCTGTAACTTGATGAATCCTTGGTGATCTGATTTGGTGGTTCTGGGTGTCTTGAGGTTGTGTATCCTGCCTGCAACAGGGGATACACCAAATTCAACAAAATTTCAAGGTTTGCTTATTTAATCTAACATGTAGATGTGCTTGGCTGGCCTTTTTTCACTTGCCCAGCAAGCTGTAGCGTAGAATTGTTTTTTTAATTACTCCATGAAGGATTTGAGAAATTATAAAGTGTTCAGTGAACGCTGTAGTAAATGTTAATGAAGAAACAGAATTTGAAGTCAAAACAAGGTTTAAACCTCAGGGCAACAAGATACCATGCATTTGGGACTAGGATTAAGATAATGAGTAATAATGGCAGACTTTACGTCAGCTGCACTGACTCTAAGGCTGAAATTGATAGTGAGTAATAAGGGCAGACTTTAGGTCAGGTGCACTGAATCTAAGGCTGACAACTAACAGTCAGTGTCAGCCTCTGTGATGCCAAAAACTGGATTCTTCTAGCTACACAGGGTGCAAGGTAAAAATAGCTTCAGGTTGTGCAGGGAAAAGTGGGTAAAAAGGTGAAAGATATAAAAAAATTAAAGTTTCTTTTTTACAGAGGGGCCTGAGTTACAGGGGTATTCACTGTGCACTCTAAAATAATCAGGACCTGTTTGAACAGGGGGTGTTTTGAATACCTGAAATTCTAGTCCTTTGAAAAATGAGTACACCTAGACTATAACTACTGAAGGAATAGAGGAAATAGACTTACTGGTTCTCTTTCCAATCTGGGATTCTTCAGGGGTTGTAAATGGTCCAGAAGCACCCAAAGGGCTGGGTAACAGGTAATTGCTGAGTTCTGAAACAGGTGAAAACAGGTTATTGGATAAACTTTAGCTATAATACAAGCAGAAACTATACTACGTAATAGGCTATAAGACTGGTTGATAAGATGGTAAAAGCTGGTAAACGTAAATGAAGATGGAGATATTATTTTTTGGGAAGGAAGGGCTGTGTAAATATTCATTCTGGGCCCTTGGGGGCAAAGAAAAAGCTCTTTTGTGCCTAGTCTAGTCTTCTACTAAGCCCTAGTTACCTGTATAACTGATTTGGTTATGGTAGGGCTTAGTTACAGGTTTCAAAATGCCTAAAGTGGTTTATGATTCCCAGTAAGGTGAATACTTTGTTTTCTTCCTTCCTTTTTGAATAGTAGTCCCTTTACAGCCAACCAATTGGGCTATCTTGGCCTTAGTAGGAAAAGTATGGCCACAGCGTTGGTTGTAGCTTCACTGCCAGCATAATTTCCTAGGATGAAGCCATCCCAGTTAAACTGGGATGCACTCAACCAATTTAAACTTGGTTGAAATCAACTGATGAAATATAAATCCAAGGGACCCCCCTTGGTTTTATATTTCATTGGTTGAGGTCAACCTGCTTTAAATTGGTTGTTTGCAACCTTAGTTTAACTGGGATGAAATCAACCTAGGCAATTATGCTGGCAGTGCTTTTATTACAGGTGCCATGTACATGTACCTATAGAAATGATGATTCAAACCTTATTTATGCATCATACCTGAACTCTATTAACCTTAATTACATAGTCTATTAGCATATATTTAAGGTTATGTAGATCTTTAACTGATATGAAATCTTGAAGGCCTTGTGAAGGGAGATGAAGGAGTAATAATTACGGGGTGCTTTTGCTGAGCTACCCTAGATTAATTTACCTGTAGATTCGGAATCTAGAATAATATTCCAAGTTCTCTCCATACTTGAGGATTTATATGTAGATTCTTTGTTATATGTTTTTGTTTTGATAATTTCTTTTGAAACAAAAGACATAAGGTGGGCATTCTTTTGAGACTATAAATATAAGTTGTATATTGGTATAATTTTCTATAGTCAGGATTTCTCTGAATTAGTAGCAGGATGACATGTAAGATAATATATTTATTACATAGAACAAAAAAATAACCACATGAGCTAGTTCAATAAGAAATTCAAGTGATTTATTCCATCTCATCACCACAGAGCAACCAATTGTGAATCTTCAGGTCCTTGCACAACTGGTAATTAGTTTCAAAATTATGTGAGTTGTTGTTGAAAACTCCTCAGTCTAGTCAAACTCAATGGCTAAGCCCCCAGTAACTCTATGAGCCATGCGGGGGGTTTAGCTAGAAGGCACTCAACTAGGGGTCTCTTGTCATCAAGTCTCTTCTGATTCCCTCAACTTAAACCATCAAGTTCAAAGTGATTCAATTCACTCTTGAGTTGGCCAACTTTGTTCTACCTCAACATCAACCAAATTCTCTTCAATAACCAATTCAGTGTTGGAACACAAGGCAGTAATCTATTCTACACATCTGATTTTACCATCTGAAACCCAATCCCTGCTCACTCTTCTTTCTATTCCCTTCTTTATTTCACTTCTTCTCTATCAGATCTCTTAACATTACTTTCCTTGTCATCTATTTACTAAAAAGAAACCCGCGGCTCTTAACTCTCCTGTTTGTTCTCTTCTAACTGATTTGTTTATCTTTCCTCTACTGTGCTTGATTTCTTTGCTGAACCTTCATCATTTCCTCTTCTCTTTCATCCATTGTAGATAAATCTTCTTCCTTTCTCTTCACCTTCACAGTACTATCTCTATAACTCCTATCTCATCTAGTCCAAGTGGTACAAATCTCTCTCTTTCTCTCTACTGTCATTCTCAAAATCTTTTCTCTGATGTTGTCTATGTTTTCTAGTCTGGTTTTGGTTCACAGTAATCTCATCAATTTATACTAGTTGTAGTTGTTTTTGGAGATAATTAACCCAGGTATGGGCCAAACAAGGGTCTCAATGATTTGGGATGATTTCAGCTGAAGAGGGAGTCAAAAAAGGGCTGATTGGTGATTGTTCCTCCACAATCATGTTGTGGAGGATGATGCAGCACATCATTATCTCCATGAAATTGTTCTTCTCCCAAAGCCAACAAACCTGAGTGAGACAGTGCCAGCGTGCCTGAAGGACTCCAAAGGTTTGCTCAATGTCTTTTTGAGCCAATTCCTGAAGTTTTGCAAAGTGTCTTGAGGCACCATCCTTTGGATTCCTGATTGAAGAGACCAGAGTGGACCAAGGAGGGTAGATTGAGTTGCAGAGATAGTAACCTTGGCTGTAGTTTTGATCATTGATGGTGTAGTTGATTGAGTCAGAGGCACCGGCAAGTAATTGGTAAAATAGATGGCTCTGATGAAGTGCATTGATATTGTTAAGAGCCCCTGGAGTCCCAAAAAATGCATGCCATATCTGGAGGTACTTTCTAGCAACAGCTTCCAAGACCATTTTAGGTCTTTTCTCCTTCCCTGTGCACTGGCCTGCAAACCCCAAAGGACAGTTCTTCCAGGCCCAGTGCATGCCATCAATACTGCCAATAAATCCTGGGAAGCCGTGTGATTCATTCTCCGCCAGGATAGTCTGTATCTCATTGCAATTAGGAGGTTGAAGGTAGTTGGGGGCATAGAGAGCAATGATGTGTTTGCAAAACATTTTGAGTGTTTGGGGCGCAGTTGTTTCCCCAATTTGGATGTACTTGTCCATAATATTGGCACTAGTCTGATACACCAATTGTTGGGTAGCAGCCATCATTTTTTGATGAGTTGATAGGCCTATCTGGCCACAGCAGTCCTAGAAAGGGTGAATATCAGCTAATCAGGAAATATTAGTGAGAACAATAATGAACATCACACACCACTTTCCAAACCCAGAATCAATTGTGTTGTTGAAGATCTCTGCACAACCAATCAAACATATGGTGGCTCATTTGGAACCATCACTCAAATGTTACATTGTTATAAACCGGGCTTTCAAGAAAGTAGTCTTCCATAAGATGTTTGTTGCCTTAAATGTGATTCTGGAGAACAATTAATTTCTGGTCAGCTTGAATATTTCTGGGTTCAGGCTGGGAAGCTTGCAGGAGGCAACAAATCCATTCTTCCTCCTCAATGTCCCAGACGTAATCAAGATGAAGTTGATTGTGATCCATTTCCAAGTGATGTTACTGAGTGGCACAGTTGGACTCAAGGGTGGTTGTAGTGTTTTTAGCTAGGTCCAGGAGGGCTACCAAGCGGATACCAACTATTGAGGGTGGGGTTGGCTCTTTAATTAGTCACCAAATACCGGGGGACTTGCTGCTTACCTAAAGAGTTACCGCAACAGTGGTGGATGCTCTTATTTCTGTTTCTGTTTCTTTTCCTTTTTTTCTTTTCCTTTTCCTTTTTTTCTTTTTCTTTTTCTTTTTCTTTTTCTTTTTCTTTTTCTTTTTCTTTTTCTTTTTCTTTTTCTTTTTCTTTTTCTTTTTCTTTTTCTTTTTCTTTTTCTTTTTCTTTTTCTTTTTCTTTTCTTTTTCTTTTTCTTTTTCTTTTTCTTTTTCTTTTTCTTTTTCTTTTTCTTTTTCTTTTTCTTTTTCTTTTTCTTTTTCTTTTTCTTTTCTTTTTCTTTTTCTTTTCCTTTTATTCTTCATTCAACTTTTGGTTTTTTGTGTCATCTGATGTTTTTTCAATTGAAATTCATAATATAATTACACCATAATTCTTTTTGGTACTATCCATTTCCCCCTCCCAAACAAAAACACCCACTCTAAATTAAATTCACCTCAAGTCCCTCAATTTGGGCATTGAATAAAAAAGCTTTTTGGTAAACACAACATGTCAATAAATGATCAATGTGTATATAGATATATACATAGACCCCTTTTCTTTTGGCTTTATGTGTGCAGCTGCGGAGAGGGGCTTCAGCCGGATGGGATCTCAAAATTGGACCGGCAGTGTCTACCTTGGCCGGGGGAAGAACTGTAGCGAACCAGGACGAACGAAGAAGAAAGCACAGAATGACGACGAGCCTCGAGAACCAGACTAAGGACGAGCATATGAACAGTAGAAAACAGACATCCGAAAACTTTACCACCGAGCACCACTACCACCAATCCAAACAGCAGAAAACTCATAATAATAGCCATCATCAGCAGCCCTTTATCAACGCATCTCCAGCCTCATCCTCATCCTCCACCTCAAACCATCAGCTCACCAAGAAAATCAATTCGGAATGCTCAGCCAAGAGACACCCCCAATTCGATCACGAGACCCTCGACCAGATCGACCGAGTCGAGCTACAGAGACTCTGGGGGCCCCATCTCGTCCCACTGCAATTCGTCATCCAACGGACTATCGCTCAAGTCTTTAGTGAACTACAGATATTATCTCAGGCGTGCGAAAACATTTCACTAATCCTCTCTCATCTCGAGCAAAACAAAAGGGTATCATAATTTCCTCTCCCTATGTCACTCCACTTATGCTATGACGCGCCTCTTCCTCTTTTAACCCATCAAGGACGCCAACTCTAGATGACTACCATCGCAGAAAACGCGTCATCGATTTCGTCATCCACAGTCGTCGTCAGCTCATCAAGCTACTCGTTCTCGTCAAATGGTCATCCAACTCAGTGCCTGTTCATAAGATAATGGTATTTTTCTCTCAATCTTATCTAGCAAATCCGATCGGAGCCCCATCCTATCATCTTATCACAACTGATTCATTTCGTTATATATATACATATATATTTATATATTTATAAATTGTATTCTCTCCCTCGATTTCAATCCCAATATTATTTCCTCTGGATGAGTCTCACCATCTTCTCTAGAGTATCGTCGCATTCCTACAACGTCAAAATAGTCAATTCGAGCGCAATGTGAACATTCTCAAAGCTTCAAAAGAAAACTTTCATTCGGCCAGGTCAGTAACTAATCCTCACATTTCTAAAAAAAATACACACAAAATGGGGTCAGCATACAAATGTCGAAATGGCGGACTTATTTTTTGTCAAACAGAATGCGAAATTATGATCTTCCGACCGCTCTTCAAGTGTTGACCAATGGGTACCCGACACTCCCAGGACAGCTGATCGATCAGTTTGACTCCAAACCTAAATTGTCAGATTTTGAAGTCACCAAAATCATGCAGGACTTGAACGAGTTGATCAGATATCGGCTAGCTTCATGCGAGGTCATACCGAAAGACTTTCGGTCCTATCGGATTTGTTCGTCGAACCATTCCACATTCTCTCTTCATTTACTGGTAATTTGTTTCTAACGGGTACGATCACATGTATCCCAATATATGCTTCTAAAAAAAGACGATGGCAGAGCTGTCTTTACAATCGCTGGAATGTTTCAATGTAGTCTCACTCTGGGCGGCGGGGAATTAGATTCTCAGTGGTATTTATTGCACGTCGAGTTCTTATTCCGAGTCACAGGTCCCCGAGGAAAAGGTTCTCATTTCAAAAAAATCTACCCTATCAGTATCATTCATCTTTCTGGCTATTTGCTGAAAATAAAACCTAAACCCCCATTGTCTACAGATTTCATGACCATCCCTCAAGGCCCAATCAAAAATCAGATTATTGAATGTGGAAATAGGATGATGGCTCCCAATACTCTGCCTACAGAGTCTGATCCGGATCCTAAACCCCCTGAACGGCCTATAATGAAATTGTTTGCTTACCTTCGTCAGTTCCTGTTTCTTTTTTTCTCTCCCTATATCACAATGGAAACCTAGCATCTTGAGCTTGCCCGCAAGTTAAATTAAAACAAACAATTCAAAACCAGGCGATCTTTGCCTGAATTATCAACTGGAGGCACTGCATTATCAAGCAAGTCAGCTCGGTAGGTCCGCTTGGGCTACCCACACCAGGCTGTTGATCTCACCTGATAGGGGTAATCTGACCGTAATGTATTGGTTGTAAGTTTCACCTTTTCATGCAAAGCTTCTCTCAACGAATTATTCTGCTGTGAAAATTGAATCACTCAAGCATTTACGATTGGTCTCCTTCTAGACACGCTCGATCTGTACCCCTAGCGACTCGACCTGGTCAGCAGCCTTCCAAGAGTTCCTCTCAACAAACACCACAAGGCACTCTGACTATTAGGCGGCATGTTGAGAGACATAGCCCAAACCGGACACGTGTGTTAGATTTCTTAAACGGGTACCCTTTGAAAGACAAGCTACCACCAGATGGACAAGGTGGTGATTTTGGAGCCAGTCACACCGAGCGATTACACGTAGTATGGAGGCCAATTGAACTTACAAACCAAGGAGGTTCGACAACGCGAGAGGTCGTGCAGGGCTTGGAGCTTCGCCAGGGAAATGAAGTGAATTTTTTGAAAACCGAAGCCGGAGTGATCGAACTCGAATTGAAGATGTCCGAACTCTGCTTGGAAACCATTATTCAACGAGCTGTCCGTGTTCACACTGATTGTACTTTGAGGCGGGCCTTTTCGCACTTAACACGACTAGAGCGACCAGCAGGCGGTCATTCAACGCGGGTCGTCCCCTACTTTACCTCAGTACGGCTGATACCATGGGTGGGTACTAGCAGCTCAGAGCGTTTTGCGAAGTCAATCGAGGTCGTTCTACATGCTCGGCATGCCGTCGAAGTCTTGATCGATCAATTTTCAGGTCGGTTCAGACTACAATCAGTCACCCATCATTCTCGGCCGAATGAGGATAGTAATGGCTCAGCACACAGGCTGGGGGGTGGCTGCTTTAGTGGCTATAACCCGTTTAGGCTCAGCCAATCTGCAAATAAGATTAATCTGAATCCAAGTGGACTGAGGGACGTTCTTGTCCGTTTGAAATCAGATGTCAGTATACCAGATCGTTTTCCAATCACATTCAATGTCACATCAAAAAAGAGACCATCGATTCACAAGATAAGGCTAATGCTTCGATTGGATTGGCGATTCCCAATATCATTTCTCTAGATCTTACTCGATCAAATTGAGTTTAAAGCCCGACTGTTAGGGATTCGAACCACTCGAAACTTGCCTATCCAACTACAGCTCCTTTCGATGCCTTCATACTTATCATCTCCATCGACAATTCCACAGCATATCTTCCAATTGACACTGTATTGTAGATTATCCAATTTCCCACATCATTATTTGCTGATCATGGTCACGGAAAATGGTATTAGATGTGCTCTGATAATCGTCAACCAAAATCGAGATGACCAGTCTAGCAATCGAGGCGGGAGCAGTATGTTTTGGAAAGTCAACTCAGTCTCAGCGGTTGAAGTTCCTACTTTTGTTGACGATCTAGATGAAGACGGCGGGGTGTTGGATCAGTTAAGCCTCTTAGTTTCCATCCGTTTGGCATTTTGCCCCCAATTCTCAAGCTCGGTTAGTTGGCTATATCTCATTCCCCTGACTTTTCTTTACAGGTTCACCCTGAGCCGGACGCAATTACAATATGTTTATCACTATTGCCTGTTAGTTTACTGTCTTGATAAAGCACATCTCAGTCGACTCTCATGCTAATATATGGTATCAATGTTTTACTCTGCTCGATAACATTGCCTAAAACAAAACGTCACATCATCGCAGAGTTCAAGTCACACTAAGTCAACTAAAAGTTCAGTTAAGGAAGAATGGAATCAGTTATGAACAACTGTTGCCATTAACGACCGAGATAATCAAGAAACAATGTACGGAATATCGATACCAAGGATCTAAACTGACCAGAAAACCATCGTCGATCAAATTGCCCGAATTCCACCCGGCATTCGAAGTGACCGGTTTGTTGAGCATCCCCCTTCAAGGATTTCTCAAACCTTCGTTCTTCCATAGCCACCATCAACTCTCCCAGAAAGATATTTTCGCTGGTAACAACCTGGCAGTTGCAGTCTTCCTTCAACCAGATTCTCATTTTGGTATTCAAGTTCAGTGTTTCTTCTTTTTCGTGATCTCACTTGATCAAACAGATGGCTGACACGAGTCGGGTTTTACGCTCCTAAAAATTGGATTTTTTACTTGACTTTTGGTAAATCATCGGGCCTTTACAGATTGAAGTTCGATTCAAATTCAACCCCGACAAACTACAAGCTGATGAGCTCGGACAGATTATTAAATCCAAAGAGCTCTTCATCAACACAAAAATTGCTTCGGAGTATTTGATGAAACAGTCCAAATCCAAATCCAAATCCTCGACCGTCGCCATCCTGCGGAATCTCGGACAATCATCCAAAGCCGATGTCGATGATGATGATGATGACGAAGATGAAGAACCGTTATCGAGAAGGATACAGATATCAGGTCCAAAACCCCTCTCGCTAGCAGCTATGAATACAGTAGATGAATCAACAAATGAATCGCCCGATCCAGAAGAAGACCTGGATTGTCAATTGGTTCACTCTGACTCGTGGTCAATCGATTCTCAAACACACCAATTCGTCATCCGCTTTCAAAACTTCAATCAACGGATCGATCAGATTTATTTGCTTTCAATCCAGAAATTCTTTAATCTAATCCATTCTTCTGCTTCTTCCATTCCTTGAATACTTTCATTTATCTCGTCCTTTTTTTTCTTTGTTGCTTTGGTTTCTCCAAGCATGACTAAAAAAATCAAATAAATAAACAAACACCCTGACATATACATATGCATATATACATATATATAGTAGATAGATATATATAGATGTGAACTGGTCATGAAATTCCTTTCTAAAGCCCATTGTTATCTTGACATGTAGATAAGAACAACATGTGTACATATTGCAGGTGTGTGTTTTTTCTGTTATTTTGTCTCATTGAACTTTGTAATAAGTTTGTCATAATGATCATTCAAATACACACATGTTTATATTAAAATAATCCAATAATTCCCAATGATTGCAGCCAATTCCACTCCAATAACCTGTAGGTTCCATTTGGTAGTCTTGCAATGGATTGAATTGTGTCGTGAATCTTGTAAAAGCAAAATGTTGGTCCTGTTTGGCAGGTTACTGTGATTCACTGCAAAAAAAACTGGCTCAACTGCCTGCAGTTGACATGCGTGAGCTCTGAGGAAGCCAGTGGTGTTACTCCAACCTTTCTCACAGTGTAAACTCAACCAAGCTTCAATGCACAGTGACTGTGCAAACAAAGCTACATATGTAAACAGGTGGAGATACACTGGCAGCTTGGTTGGACTGGATGTCAACTGCAGGCAGTTGAACTAGTTTTTTTTTGCAGTGATTGTTACCTAATGATTTTTTTGTCCCAAACCTTCACTAGATCTGTCAGCTGCCATGATTCCAAGGAGTATTCCTTCTATGGAGATATAATAATCTCAGCTTGTATAAGAATAATCATCTCTCCCAGTATAACAATTTCTCCTAGTATAAGAATAATATATGTTAAATAATTAGTTTATTCTAAAAGGAAAGGGAGATATAGAGATTCCAGATTCCAAATTTATTGATCCTACCCCACATCTTCTGGGCTCTCCAAGTCTCCCAGCTGCCTAGAGTCCTTCCAGAATCCTCTTAAGATCACACCCTCCTGGCTTTCCACTGGCTTTTCTTTGAATCCTGTTCCTCAGAATCCTTTCCAAACAACCACTGAAAATGGCAATCTAACCCCCATCATCTCCCAACAAAATTGTCCCCAAACTTCTGCTATCCTTTGAATCCTACTACTTCCTTTTTCAGACCACAACAAAGGCAGTGTCATATTGCACTATCTCTTCAAGTAACTGCTGAGGGCCCAGCACCAGTCGGAGTTCCACACTGGAGGACGTACCTCCAGTCAAAGATCTTCAAGACTACATAGTATTGTTGACTGGAGGAAGTCCTTCCAGTTGAATATACTACATAGTCTCTTTGATCATAGACTACACAGTCTCTTTTACTGGGGGAATTTCCTCTGGTTGAAGAGACTACATAGTGTCTTTGACCAGAGGAAGTTCCTCCAGTTGAATAGAATACATAGTATCTTTGACCGGAGGTAGTTTCTATGTTTGAAGAGATTACATAGTGTCTTTAAGGAAGTTCCTCCGGTTGAAGAGACTAAATAGTGTCTTTGACCAGAGGAAGTTCCTCTGGATGAAGAGACTACATACTTCCTCTGGTTGAAGAGACTACATAGTCTCTTTGACCTGAGGAAGTCCCTCCAGCCAAAGAGACTTTGTAGTCTCTTTGCACCAAAAAAAAACAATGATCACTTTTCTACAAGTGAAATTGAAAATTAAAAAGGAGCCTTTGTACTTTCTGATGTCACTTTTAGACAGGTGATCCTTGTTTTTTCTTGGTTTTGAACAGAGGAAATCCATCCAGTTGAAGAGACTACATAGTCTCTTTGACTGGAGGAATCCATCTTTGACATATATGGCATAGCCCATACATATACCCAAGGAAAGAGCTTGTGGCTGGTGTACACTTTCTATGGGTATACAGCATGGTCATAGCCCATACCATATATGCATACGGGGGCGTGTTGTCAGCAGGCTGCTAGTCTCAACAGCGCAGCCAGCAGACAGAACTGCTAGAGTCTGCGACATGCTTAATGGCAGCAGGTTGCGTGTAGTAACAACAGCGCAGCGCAGCTAGCAGACAGTGAATACCGCGACACGTCTTCTATAAATGAATATTCTCAATAAGCATAATAAACATTGGCTGCGGGTACGCAGCGAATGATCGACAGATTGACTAGTATAAATGATTGAAAAGTGGAAGAAAATATTCCTCAGATTTTAAGAAATACCAAGCCCGCCTACTTTGTAGCCTTCGACTTATTCAAACGCTGCGATTGGGGCTATTATATTTAAGATCCCTTATCCCTCTCTTCCCTCCATTTTACAACTCCGCCGCTTGACCTCAACCCAACCCGGTAAGTCGAGCTTTTCTCTTTCCTTTGTCTTCTCACGCTTCTAGTAGAGTCTGTTTAGACTCTGGTTGATTAGGTGTCAACAGCCCCTCCCATAGGAGGCGTGGTTTATTTCCTCCCACTGAGCCGGTCGAGTAGAGCTCTGACTAGAGAGTCAAAGAAGCTAGTGACCTATTCTATTCAGGGTTTAGTCACTATAGAGACTATCCCTGACACGTGTGCACACCCATATTTGGAGAGGTGTCACATGGTGGTGGATGGGTGTGTGAACTGCATGCCTCTTCCTTAATGGGCACACAGGTTGAAAACCCATCCTTTGGCATTTTGAAGCTGAAAAGAGGATGTTCCCCTGGTGTGGGTGTGTTTATCAAAATCTCACTTTTGAGAATATGTTTTCAGTCTTTTTTTGATTTTTTTTTACTCCATCCAAAACCAAATTTTATGAAATTTCTCAGAACCTCAGGACCAGCCTGAGCTGCCTGATCTGGCAATGGTTTTTTTTGACCATTTTCCTCATGTGGAACCAACATGGGCATAAATTTCCAGTGGATTCCTTGTGGAATTGATGGGGAAAACAAAAGGCCTGTTGGTTCCATGGGGACAAGTGCTGATTTGTGGAACCAAAGAGCTTACCAATCATTTACCAAGCCCAACCACATTGGTTCCATGGATCATGCCTGATTTTTTGGACCCACAATCCTGCGCATTAGGAAGTACTCCTAAGGTGTAGAAGCATCACAGGTCATCTACACTTCTCAATTGTTGATAATATTCTCCTGTTCCCAATTTGGGACTCCTCATAAAACATATTTAATGTTTAAAATAATTCTTATCTGGTGATTTTTACAAGGATTCCCACTTGTACATCCACAATTCTTACCTTCTGGTTTATTAAACTTAATACCCCAAATCTGGATATAATATGACCTAATAATGCTATAGCTTTTTCCAGAGTTGTTTCCCTTTACCTTTTGTGGGTAAAAACCCCCAAAAAGATTGAGGTGCTCCTTGGATTCCTGTCAACCCTCTGTATTTATTTGGATGCACTCTTATTATAGCAAGACTTTCAGTTCAAGATAGACTGATAGATTGATTACTCCTTCCAAAATGACTTTTGAACCCTCAAGCACTACTTGATCTTGTTGAGTTTAAATCATCAACCTGACTCAGTTAAAACCAATAATCACAGTTAGTTCCACACCCAGGCTGAAAGAGATTGTCTACAAGATAAGACAAGAAAAGTAATCAGGCATGGAAAGTACCTACACTAAAATAGAAACTCAAGAAACTGCAGGCAGTCAACATGCAAAAGTACACCTTTGTAATTGTGCACGTTCATAGCAAGCAGTTTCTTGAGTTCTGATTTTGTAGTTCTAGTTGAGTTAAAGCAAGGGTGAAACAATGAAATAATTAGTTTCATTAAATGTAGAAAGATGAAACAGAATGAAGAAAAAAAGAGAACAAAAAGAAAGAAGATGAAAGGAAAGCAGACCTGAGAAATACCAGTGAGTGCAGTGAGCAAAAAGTAGATATTTTCTCTGAGTTAAGACAAGATTTCAGCTTGATACTATGGCAGAGAAAATCTGTCATAAGCAGAAATAGTATAACAAATAAAAAATACAAAACATGAAATATAAAATATGAAATATAAAATCAACAACTCAGAATGTTATTTGATATTCAGAATCTATGTAAAAACTAACCTAAGGTACCCCACTTACAAGTACCCCTATTTCTCACTCCTTGACTAGGTAAATCAAGGTCAAAAGTGTAACAGGTGCTTCCCAAGATAAATAAGTACCTGTATGCTTATATTTACTTACATATATGCTTAAACCCCATTTTCAGTCACAAAAATAAGGTTCTTTGTAAACTCAAAGAGTTGGTGTAAATGAGGTGTGAGCATCTCTAAGCCCACTTGCTACAGGCTGTGCAGAATTGCAACCTGTGGTCCTACTTTCACACCCAAATTGGACTGGAATAAGCCCATGTATGTGAAAACTAAGCTCAGAAATGCACCCCAGTGTAGCACACAGAAACCAAAGCCCTCAAAAGCTCATAATGGGTAGTAAAAGCGCCCCAGCACCCGCATTACATATGATGTATATGTAATAAGGAGTACTAGGAATAAAATTAAAACATAATACAATGTTAAAACACTAAAATAATACTTATGAAGTACAAAAACTATAGGAAACAAATACTGTGGCTTATTCTGTGATAAAATTCCACATAATTGAGCCACAAATATTAAACATATAATCATTAAAGGTTTACTAAACTGGCATAAGTATTAAAGTATTGTCTGAAAATAGATGAATTAATAAAAATTGAACCTGGTGACTGATACTCTAGGCTCAAGCCTCTGTAGCATCACCAGATAGGCCAAAACTTGGCCAAAGCGCCCACAAGTTGGCCTTTGGCCCAGAGTGATCCCAGGAATATTTAATGATCTCTTCAACTGCCCAAAAAAGTCTCCTCATGCTTTAAATTACCCACCAGTCACTTACCCACCTTTTACAAGTAGTATTACTCTTGTTATTCCACCACAGTAAGGAGTGCATTGACTCTATTTTTTGGGTCAGGAGTATTTAAATCAATCCTGTGCTCAGTAGGCTGAGCTCATAACCTGAGAGACACCAGTGGCAGCTGTGAGCTACAAGGAGTCATACTCTGAGAGGGAGTGAGCTTAGAGACAAAAGAAACTTATGTACCTGAGAGAGAACATTGGAAGATGTGCACTACAAGGAGTAATAGTTCAAGAGGGAGTGAGCTGAGAGAAAAAAGAAATGTATGTACAGGTAAAAGTGACACAAGACAAGGTGAGTCGAGAGAATGAAGCAGCAGGAGAAAGAGAAAGAGAGAAAAAATTAGATCTAGACACAAGAATCAGGAAACCTAATCTAGATATACTGAGTTTGGCCCTCTATTGAGCTCAACCCCTAACCCTGATCTGGCATTGATAGCTCACTTCCAGCACAATTGCCTGGGATGAAGCCATCCCAGTTAAACTGGGATGCACTTAACCAATTTAGACTTGGTTGGTATCAACTGATAAAATATAAACCCAAGGGAAACCCCTGGTGTTATATTTCATTTATTGAGGTCAACCTACTTTAAATTGGTTGTTTCCATCCTACGTTTACTGGGATGAACTCAAACTAGGTAATTTTGCTGGAAGTTTAGGTTCATTGCCACAGTAACAAGGTGTGAGAGATTGGGGGTGGATTTGTGCCAGAGCTTGTACCACTATTTTAATTGAATAGAGCTGTCTGGAGACTTATTTTCCAAGTAGACAGAAGTGGTGATGGCCTTTTGTCAGACCTAGAGATACTCCAGAGTATCCTAAGAACTGACTAAACTGTAAAATACAATAAAAATACTGTATTACTAATGTAAACAATGACATATCATAAAATATAGTTATATTAATCAAATCAGAATGCAAAATTAAGTGGGGCAGCTCACTCAAACCACCACTAAATTCCTACTCCTTCTAGTACTCTATCATAGAAGAAGGATACTTTAAGAAAAGGGAACAAAAAGTATAAATTATGGATTAGAAATTATTGTCATAAAAGCTGAGAGACAATAAGCTTATTTTCATAAATATCAGAAGAATAACATTATGCTTATAAGAAAGACATTACCTAAGTGCATGATAATTTCCCAGTATTGTTCTATTAAAATGAATTGCCCATGATGTGATTGGTTATAAATACATGTCATGAGGTCATGGGGACATAGAAAATACTGTGCTCAATTCAATACAATTCCCATTGCATCATAGTGCATTTGAATTGTAATACATTAGAGCAGAATATACAACAACATTCTAGAGCCTTCCCCTGAAGACCTCTAGAATATAAAAGGAGGCCATTTCCTGGCCTAGGATTGGATCCTCAGCATATTCCCCCAGTACCACATTAGTAAGTACACTGAATATTCTCCTCCTTAGTTTAGAGTAGTGTTATTCCTTTATTATCCAACCCACCTTATTTACTTGAATAGTTATCAAGCTATCTTAGAACATCCCCATCTTAGACCTTGGTCTATTCCTTATAAAGCAGTTTCTGCAAGACTACCACCTCTGACAGTAGCCAATCAGCTCAAGTGCTTTCCAGCTGCTTAGTAACAATTTATATTGTTACATTTCTCTCAAAAAGACAGAAAGACAGCCAAACCTATATGGTTAGCTGTTAGTCTTCTCCTGATTGACTCATTTGTATATCAAATAGACAATTATAAGGAGTTTAGGTTATCCTCTGTGCATAGTTTGGACACTATAGAGAGAGAATAAGACTTGTGATTATTCTGATAACCTTTCAGCACAGTGATAGTACCTGGATTTTGAGAGAAAAAGACTTTTGATTATTCTGATAACCTTTCAGCACAGTGATAGTACCTGGTTTTCTATAGACATTAAGCCAGTATTTCATACACATAGCTGACATCTTTCCCCACCAGTAAAAACAAAGACAAGTGGTTGATGGTGTGGCACAGAATATTTTGATGGTGGTACAGTTACACCTCTTGGCAAAATGGTTTTCTTGTGCCACGTAGGGAGTGGAGGTTAGGTGTTGAATATCTTTTTCCACAAAGAGGTAGTTGAATTGGTTGTTGATAAATTCACTGATGTTTGAAGACAACAGATATCAATTTGTGGCCAGAGGTGTTTTCTGCTTTGGCTAGAAAGGTGCTGGAGATCTGAAAGGTGTCCAACTTCTGGACTATCAGATATATGAACCTGCATTTCTAGTAGCCATCAAAATGAACCTGTATTTTGATTGGCCATCATATTTTTCCAAGAAATCAATACTCCCACAGCAAGAGGAAGGAGTAATGGGACCACACAGATCAATGTGGATTACTTCCAGGGGTTTGTTTGCCTTTGGAAACAAGCCTGAAAACATTTTTTAATGTATTTTGGAGACATTTCAAACTGGGCATTCAACCCCTGCAGTTTTCAACTCCAGGAAAGCCTTCTTAAGATACTGTAGGCTTGATTGACCCAGAGCCCAGTGGTAGTCTAGAGCCAGCTGCTGAAGATAATTTACAGATAGAGCTTTGGGCTCATTCAGGCTGATGATTATAGAATTCTCATTTGTGTTGATGGTACATAGAGCATTGCTGGTGGAGAAACAAAATTCAATACCAAGTCCATTGGAAGTGGGGGTAAGGGATTAAACTGTTAGAATTCTGCCCCATTCCCAAAAGAGGGCTTATTTTTTCATTCCTTGTCATTCCTTTCTGTTCCTCAGCACAGCTAGGCCCTGAACTTAGGCCCCTTTCTTGTCATGTATTTCACCTGTTTCCATCTGAAATGAAAAACTCACTTAGTTCTGAGCCTATACCACTGAGACTTGCTCTTCTCAAGTCCCCTCATCTGTTGATCTGAGTTCCTGAGTTTACTGAACTCTTGATTTTTACAGCTCCCCCTTTTCTCATTATTGGGCCTTAGGACACATTTCTTTCATAAACACGTCAAATTTAGCAAGACAGGGGAATGTGTGAATTGGAGAGATCTGGAGTATAGAAGGCTTCAGATAGGATTATGGGAAAGGGGATAGCTTGAATGATGGCAGATCAAGCGCCAAAGATAGGGATGGCTGCCCTATTTTAACCAAAGAAAAAGGGGTGTTGATAAATGCACGCCAAAGGCGCAGGCCAACGCCAACCCGCACGCCAATGTATTTTGGCGTGCGGGTCCCACACGCCATTTTGTTTTGGCATGCGGGGCCTACACGCCAAAAAAAAAGGGCGTGTGGGAGCGCACTCCAGACAATTGGCGTGTGGGAACGCTCGTCGGCCGGCCAGGAGGAGTTCCTCCTGGCCGACGAGGTTTGTATAACCTTGTCGGCCGGGAGGACTTCCTCCCGGCTGACAAGGTTGTATAATTTCGTCGGCCGGGAGGACTTCCTCCCGGCTGACAAGGTTGTATAATTTCATCGGCCGGGAGGAGCTCCTCCTGGCCGACAAGGTTATACAACCTTTTCAGCCAGGAGGAGTTCCTCCTGGCCGGCCAACAAGAGTTCCCACACGCCAATTTTTTGGCGTGTGGGGACTTGCTCTCGTAATCAAACCAGTCCACTGGTTTGATTACGTGAGCTATCCCATCAATTTCCCACTTAATAAACTTGGTGTCCGAAAGTCAGGTGGCTCAAGAAGCACTAGATCTTGTAAGGATTTAGGGTTGACAACATTACAAAACTCTACATTATGTACTTTATTTTTCTCATGTCACATACTCTATTTACATACTACATAGTTACCCAATAACCCATAACATGTAGTTTATAAATACTGTACCCACGACTGGGTGTTTTAGTTCCTCACCTCTTTGGACTAGAGCACTCCAGCCGCGGAACGGGAACTCATTGTTCCACTTTCTTACAGGTCTGTTTCTTTTTCTGTGCTTTCTCTTTCTTTCTCAAAACATATGCAATATAATCTCTTTGGAATAGAACACTCCAGCCGCGGAACGGGAACTCATTGTTTCACTTTCTTACAGGTTAAAAGCCAGCACTACCGTAACCGTTTACATACCACTACAATGTTGAAACAAACCTCTTCCTCAAAAGGAAAGGCGGCTGAGTTACACCACGGGAGATCCAATTCCCCGCTGACCACACTACCATCCATCAGCCATGTCACCGCAGAGGAATTGAATGAGGATGTAATCCTCAAACACATGAAAGAATTCAATGCCAAACACCGCGTTCAACAGATGGGAAATCGCGAGACACGTACCCAACTTGGCAATCTCAAGCACCGCCACAACATACTGGAAGGGAAGATAGACAATGTCATTAAGGCTGTGAATCAACTCACTACCCACATCGACCAGCAACGCGACGAAGCTCCTCACATTCCAAAACAAGAACAATACGTCGAGCCAAATCCAGCACCCTACTCATACAATCAGAAGCATTTTATGAAAGACCCCATGGCCTTACACCGGTTGATATACGCAAAGGTTGAATATCTCAAGTTCAACGGCGAAAATTATACGGCATGGGAGCGCCAAATTAACACCACGTTGGATTTCGTCTTCCGACGCGAAGATTTCTTGTCAAAATCATCCAACTGGATCCTTATCAATGACCAGCAAGAGCCTTCGTTTGTGATCTTACTCTGATCCTCCATAGAACAGAAGTTAATCCATACTTTCCAACATGTACGCCGTCCTAAAGATATCTTTAACAAACTTGAGGGACGTTGCAAGAGGAACGACGGCAAATCAAAGTCAGCTTTTATGGACGACTTTGTGATTTCTATCTTTCGGAGCGACAAGAGTCAAATGACAAACTCATCGCCCAGTTTCAAGATTTCTTCCTTGAGGTACAACAAAAGAAACTTACAACAGAGGAGATGTTTGGACTGATTCTTCAAATGGTCGTACGACCTCCCGTGGACGTAGACAAGAATTTGCTCTGCAACAACTTGAATCACCGCTTGAATACATCCTCAATTCCAGTCACATTGGACCGGGTTTGCCAAGAAATCACTCAGGTTGAAGGAGAACTACACACCGGAAGCTCCGACAACCCTATCCTAATCAACCATATGCAATCAAGGCCAAGCAATGCTTGCCAAACCGCCAATACACCGCGTCTGAACTCCACAACCCAGACTCAAACTTTCGGGATGAAAGCATTGGCGAACGCCTTAGCTTTCAAGAACACGGCTCCTAAAACATCTCAAATGGCCGACAAGGGCGCCGAGTGTAACTACTGTGGGCAATCAGGTCACTGGGGGTCGAATTGCCGGATCCTTGCGCGAGACCTACACGAAGGAAAACTGAACATTGCTAAACTGGTGACTGCTCCCACTACCCCATTCAACCACGCATCTTCCTCCTGCCCCACACCAGTCAGAGTTTGTGCCATAGACACGACAGCATCCCATGATGATACCGTACTGGTTGATTCTGGAGCATCTGCATGTGTAAGCGGTAATTCCCCATTTTTTATCTTTGAGCAACAGCTAACTGTCCCTGTACCTGTATTATTGGCATCCCGGAAATCGACGCTCACCCTCACTGGTATTGGCAGTCTGAAAATCCCAACGCCTAACGGAACCATTAGGATCAAGAATGTGTATCACAATCCTACTATCCCCTATGTTATCCTCTCACTTGGTTTCCTTGTCACCCACGGATTCCGGCCAATTTTTGATAAAGACTGTTCCATGTCCCTTGCTCACACGCACCAAATTTTTAATTCTACTTTTTCCAACTTTTGTTGGAATCTTGTTACTTCTACCCCATCTTTCCCCAAACCTTGCAATGATATCACCATTGCATCAATATCAAACAAACCAAGCATGGAGTCAATTAAATGGCACGAGAGACTTGGTCATGCAAACAACAAGAAGGTAAAAATCTTTCTTGAACGTTTTCTTGGGGCTGAATGTGCCTCTAACTGGTCAACGTTTCTCTGTGAACCATGTGTCATGGCTAAATCAACAGGTAAAAAATTCCTCCCCCCTTCAACGATTCCCAAAAAGGATGTCCTTGATTTACTCGTCTCCGACGTGATGGGACCTTTCAAGGCGGACATCCATGGATGCCACTTTGCGCTTACGCTCCGGGACCACGCATCAATGTATACATTAATAATGCCACTCAAACAGAAGTCGGACGTTGCCAACCAACTCAAGATTTGGTTTGACACGTTCAAGAATTGGATTGGACACTTCCCGCGTTTCCTCCGTTGCGACAACGGTGGGGAATTCATGTTGAAAAAGCTCCAACAAATACTCGACAAACGCGGCATTGTTCTAGCACATTCTTCTCCTTATCACCCTGAAGAGAATGGTGAGGCAGAATGCGTGAACCGTACCATAAACGACATGGCCCGGGTTATGATGCAACAAAGCAAGCTCCCCCAACGATTCTGGAACTACGCTCAACAAGTGGCCGTCTACATACACAACCGACTCCCCCACTCTCAAATTGCGCCCAAGACACCTCTCGAACTAATGTACAGAAAAGAACCAATTCCAGACTACATTTTTCCCTTTGGCGCTAGGGCCCTTGTTTTCAAACCTACAGAGAAACGAGATGGGAAATTTGACTCTCGAGCAGACAAGTGCTTCCTTGTAGGTTATCCTCTGTCTGAGAAGGGCTGGATTTTTTACAACAAACACCTGAAAACTTTCACTCACTCGGCAAACACCGTCTTCCCCGACTACCAACAACTCCCAGTGGCCCCCATCCCTACAACAAAAAATGATTTATCTTTTATCTTAAGCAATCTTGTTCTAGGCAAAGAACCAACGGATATTGAGGCAGACATCCAATAGGAGGAAATTGATTCACTTCCACTCCGAATGGACGTTGCCATTCCAAACAACATTCATCAAGCTTTACTCAACCAAGTGGAGGGAAGCGGCTGAACTCGAGCTATCCCAACTTGAACGCCTTGGAGTCTGGGAAGCTGTTGACCCACCCCGAAAAACCAAGGTCATTGGTGCACAATGGGTATTTGCTGTCAAACGCGACCCCGAGGGTTCCATATTGTCTTTCAAAGCACGATACGTTGCTCGAGGATTCAACCAACAGCCTGGTATTGACTGCGGCGACACCTTTGCACCCACTGCATCCCTTGCGACCTTACGACTTCTTCTCTCAATCACGGTTCAACAACAGCTGTCCTTACAATCTTTTGATGTAAGCTCTGCATACCTCTATAGCCCAATTAAAGAGGAGGTATTTGTTGAAGCGCCTACGGAACTTTGGCCAGAACTAAAAGGCAAGGTACTACTCCTCAAGAAAGCGTTGTACGGCACCAAACAAGCGGGCCGTTGTTGGTGGCTCCACTTCAGGGAAATTTTGGCGTCTATTGGATTCACGGCATCAGAGATCAAATCCTCCCTTTACGTGTATTGCAAGGCTGATGTTTCCATTTTTGTCTGGATGCATGTCGATGACGGCCTTGTAGCAAGCAACTTGCCTGAAGCGTTATTGACACTCCAACGGGACCTGACGGCACATTTGGACATCAAATGGAAAGAATCGGTTGACCAGATAGTTGGCCTAAATGTATTACACATTGATGGCTCCATCTTGCTCGAACAGCACCTTCTGGCATGCCAGATTGTATCAAACTATAAACGTCCTGTAATTCACCAGAACACAACACTACCCAACAACCTATTGGCTACTTTGAAAGAAGATCCAATGGATTCAACCAATTTCCGCTCTGTTCGGGGATCCCTCATGTACCTTGCTTGTGGGACGAGACCGGACATCGCATATGCCGTCAACATGTTAGCCCGGTACAGTAGCCGACCTTCACTAGACCACTGGAAGGTGCTTGACCATCTCATTGGCTATGTCAAGGAAAACCCACACAAGGCTCTAACATTTGGACTAAGGATGCAACCCGGCATACCGGGTCCGGGTCAATGTAGTCCGCAACCCAATCGGCTTTTTTCACCGGGTCAGCCGGGTACTGGCCGGATCCCTAGCCTGGCGGTTGTAGTCAAGAAAAAAAAAAGAAAAGTGACCTCATTAAGTGAAGAGATCAATCTCTACCTTGACTCTGAATGTGAAGATGAATCAACCGAGCCAATCAAGTATTGGAAATTGAATTACTCTCAATATCCAACTCTTGCAAACATGTCCAGAACCTTTCTGGCTGTTCCAGCTTCAAGTGCACCATGCAAGCGAGTTTTCTCAGCCGGACGTTACATCCAAAACTACATGCAAGCGAGTTTTCTCAGCCGGACGTTACATCCAAAACTACACTCGCAATCGCCTTTCACTCAAGACCCTGGAGTCTTTGATTTGTCTCAAAGACTGGATCAAGCACAAAATTGTAGACATTGACTCAATCAATTAATGTACTCATCTCCTTCTTTGTCTGTTTCCGATTCCGATCCCAATTCCAATCCCAATTCCGATTCCAATTCCAATTCCGATTCCAATTCCAATTCCAGTTTCCATTTCCAATTCTGTTTCTGATTTTGTTTCCTTTTCTCCCTCTCTCTCTCTCCACTCACATGTCAATAAATAACAATCTGAAATAAAAAAATTGAGCCCTTTTGGGTACCGGATCACCGGGTTCCCAATTGGGGAGTCCGTGACCCGGCCCGCTGCAGTACCCAACCGGGCTGTGCCGGATCTGCGGGGTCCGGGTTGCATCCTTAATTTGGACCCGGTGACGATGCTGTGCGGCTATTTGTTGATGCAGGCTGGGGCGGCGAGCATGAATGCTCCACTTTGGGTTACTTCCTACACCACTGTGGTAATCCCATTACTTGGGGATCCAAGAGGCAAGTGGTGGTCGCGATTTTGACTTGCGCAGCGGAATACGTGGCCCTTTCAATTGCAGGGCAAACATTGGCAAATATAAAGCTCGTTTTGGATGATACTTGCCCCTCCAGCAAGTATGAAATACTGTGTGACAATCAGGCAGCCGTCTTAGTAGCTACAGACAACGTGTCACAAAAGAAAACCGCATACCTCCAGCGGGCATTTTATTTTGTCAACAATTTTGTCAGGAAATACGCCGTCAAACTGTTCTGGATACCCAACACCCAGCAACTAGCCAATATATTCACCAAGCGTCTTGGCGCGTCAAAGCACTTGGCCGGCTGCAACGCATTGAAACTAAGGACTTCTCAGGACGATCAACCAGGCCCTGCTAATTTTTTTTATCTCTCTCTTTCTGTTTTATCTTCTCTATCACGATTTTTTTTCACTTTGTTTTTTTTTCTGATATTAATAATTTTACAGGTTCTTCATGTTGTGGGGGGCTGTAAGGATTTAGGGTTGACAACATTACAAAACTCTACATTATGTACTTTATTTTTCTCATGTCACATACTCTATTTACATACTACATAGTTACTCAATAACCCATAACATGTAGTCTATAAATACTGTACCTGCGACTGGGTGTTTTGGTTCCTCATCTCTTTGGACTAGAACACTCCAGCCGGGGAACGGGAACTCATCGTTCCACTTTCTTAGAGCATCTCCAATCATTTCACTAACTTTTCGACAACTGTCGAGCTCCTAGCAAGCTCGACAGCTAATTTATCAAGAGTGTCCCCACTTGTGGCTCGATAACCCGGCTCGATTGCTAGGTTATCAAGCCGTTCCACACTCGTGCTCCTCTGCAACTCAAGTTCAATAACTCGAGTTGCAGGGGGAGCACTACATGGGGTGGGTTTTTATGGGTGGGGATCTCTCGGGGGTGTCGAATGGGGGGGTTGGTAACTTGTGAAAGATATTCACGAGTTAGCTTATCGAGCTCAATAGAGGTCCATAAAGTTGCGCAAACAGGTAAGACATCAATTCCACAGAGAGCTTGCTGCAATCCAAATGTTTTATCTGATTCTACTCTTTGTCCTTTGCAGCTGCAAGAAGAGAAATTACACGTTCCTTCAGAAGAGCTAGAACAATTAAAATCGGTAGAGGCTGGACTGGACTCAGGCGCACCGGTTCTACTCATCCAATCTTCATCCACAGCCAATCCTCAACAAATGCAGCCAAAAACATTAGCTAGCGGTCAAACTCGCTCGGCCCATAAGCTTGAAACCAAGCTACTTAAAAATAAAAAACGAAGATCGGGTGGTCCCAATCCATTGAGTGTTAAGAAGAAAAAATCATCTGCCACTAACAGACGTAGAATGCCTAAATCAAAATCCGATTCTACGAACGTTCCGCCTCCGAAGACAACTTCCAAGAGCCCCCGAAAAATATTGTAGACAAGACCTGGGAAGGTTCACTGAACCAAAGGCCGTTGCGGACCCGGATTCTAATCAACCAGACCGGGATTTAAGGGTAGTCTTGGCGCTCTAGAATCTTTATTTCCACATTTCAATATTTTTTTAGGTTGTACACAACTATGCCTCAAGCAATTCATTCTCGAATCTTTTAACCGTAATGCCAGCCTGATCAGTAGAAACGATACATCAAAACAGTATGCGATTAAAATATGATAGTTTACCGCTGACGTGGGGTCCAAGCAGACTGGGTGAATGATCCCATGAGCACGCACAACTAGGGTAAGACTAAATGAATACTAGTGCGATCTCCACATGCTGCAAAGGTCAGAACCTCACTGAAACACCCCAGAGAGAATTGTATTGCAATGTCTTGATCCATCGGCGCATCCGGATATAAGAAAGCTTCGGCGATTACAACGCGTGCCTCTATAATATGTTACGATTACTCATGGTTCTGTACAAAAAATACAAGATATATAAATGTGCAATAGAAATTCACATTACTGAAGAAAACGAAAGATATCAAAACGGGGACAGAAAATCTTTTATTGGATCAATATAAGTTGCTGTTCCTCTACAGCTTTGGTCCTATGACTCAAGAGACTCGCCAGCAATCTTGTATTTGATTGTATTGCCCAATGTCGCGTAAAAACGTATTCAACATCAAGTTAAGGGCAAATGGTTTCTCAAAATATGACTGTAAACTTTGCATCTTATCCTTTCATGACTCAGTCCCCGGTGTTCTGGGTACCGTGATCCGTCGTGTCGACAGGGTGGCCAGCGGTAGTCTACATGTTTATGAATGTGTGCCTGTATTCACACAAACACATCCAGCCACAAGATCAGCAAACTTATGTTCATGTGGATTTCGTACGCGGGGTTCACGAGGGTTCAAGTAAAATTACATCCCAGAATGAGAGTGGCAGGTTGCCAGTTGGGCACAAAAAAAGGGGAACACTCACAACGGAATTGATTCCGATCTCCTTGAGAATCGTCTCACTCTCGGTACATGTAATAGCACATCTACAGGGGACTATAGGGTTTATAGCTTGTCGGTGAGTGGTGACTATGTACATCCGTCCGGCGCCCATCCCAAAGGCAGCTTAGCCGTAGGGGTTCGTTTACAAAGTAGGGCTTATAGGATGGCAACGCAACGCAGTATTCCCTGGAATGAAATTTTGCAGGGTACCCGAGACTATCAGATGCGTTTCACGCGAATCTATCTCAACACAGTCGATTCCTCTTGAACAGATACTTCAAAACCTCTTGGGAAACTCCCCGGCATAACAGCCATATTCATTCCCTATCGCAACAGTAAACACTTCGCATTTAATTGCACCTTACAATCATTAGAATGACATCTCCAGTTACCATCTACCTTCTTTTTTCATTATTATTTATGTCCCAAATTTGCCTGAATAGTCACATTCCTTTAGCAACCATTCACCACAAACGAGGGCAAGACAGCTCCACTACTCCACCACCCGGTAGTTTGGTCGTGCGGCAAACCAATGCTCAGCCGGGAGAGTTCCAGTAAGTCGCCGGTCTGAAGGGCTCCATTTTTCAGAAAACATGCACTCAGCTGTCATATCCTCGAACCTCATTTACTTTTCTAGCACTATCACCGCCGCGGCAAATGCTTTGAAGGCCTTGAAAGGCCCACAAATTATCTTCATCAACCCAGGTAACCTACCAATGCCATCGCATCAGCAATGGGCTGTCTAGAATATTGCAAAAAAATTCAGCCTCCCCATCTGACACGTTAATACTTTTGCAGGCACATATCATGAACAAGTCCACATCAACTACCAGTATGTAAGTAACTGCTTACCTCCGTGTTTACAATAGCATCACAGGAGAAAGGCTGGACAGGGCTGAATCTGATGATAATGCAACTCTTCATCAACAAAACAGCCTCTAAGGATCCAAGGATATTCGTCTGATCCGACCTCTCTTGCCAGCAATCAAGTCACGGTACAGGTGGCAGTCGGTGCAGCAATGCGCAAAGGTGAAAATGCTCCAAGTTCAGCCATCTGGGTCCAAAGCCCCCGGTATGTAATACACCCTTTACTGGTGATGTTCAGGCTCCCGAAGTATTCAAAGCCACTGAAATCTGCTGACTGTTCTACTAATCATCTTCCATCAATAATCCCGCGCCTCTCAATTTGCAGTTTTGACATGTCCAACGTGTGAGTTGAAAATCTTGAACACATTATCTTCTTCGTAGCAAGTAGCAGTCCACTTTCCCCCATTGGCAGGGTTCGCGATTGAAAATTAGAAAGCTTTAGCGCCAATATGAGGTACTTGGAAGCCAAACATTAGAAAACCTAAACGTGGTATTGATTGATCAGAAACCACTTTATCAGTCCTGCCTGAACTCTTTGGCTTTCTGACAACAATCATGAACCCCGCTATTTCCTGAGCAGGGCTTAATCCACATGTCATTAACTTATCAATCCACCTTCTCAAAATAGGAATGTGATAAATTCCTTTGGCACAGGTACTGACACCCAAGCAGTGGCATTAACAGCCGCTGGACAGAAACATGGTCAGTCACTTTTCATTCAGCCATGTTCTGTTCTCCTTGAAACATTACGTCACAAATATTAACCAACAACAAAACTGAACAAATGGAATCGATCCCAGTCTACAAATATTGTGTTATCAGTAGCTACCAGGACACACTTTTGATCGAAACTCTCTCTTCCTACTTCTATGGATGTCGAATTGAAGGAGCCGTCGGTGAGCAACATCAACCAACCGCTGTCCCCATCAGAAGCAAAAGCAAGCTCGTATATTAACGTTTTAAATACCCTACATTTTGTCTAATAACTCAGATTTTATCTTCGGGCAGGGGACAGCTTGGGTTGAGATGTGCGATATAGTCGTCAAACCCCCTAAGCACTTTGCAGCGTACGTTTGAAAAAACCAGATAATCCAATAGCATAAGATCTGACATTCACCATTTATACAAACCTTTCCGTCCGACTTTCTATGTGCCACATAAAAAAGAGTTACTGCGCAGCGAAGAGCCCAAGGCGAAAACACAATTTTTGTCTTTAACAAATCCAAAGTACTTCCATATAGCCGGAGCACCCCACCCGGCTCAGTATATCTCGGCCGACCGTGGTCAGCATATGCAGCCGTGGTTTTTCAATATTGCTATCTGAGTAAGATTGTCAATCCCCTGGGATGGACTTCTTGGAATGGAGGCTCAGTTGACCCCAATGAACACGTTACCTACCAAGAATATCAAAATTATGGCCCCGGATCACCCACGCAAAGACGCCAAATGGGCGGTGTGAGATCTCAAGCTTTGACATTATCAGCTGTTTTGGGCCCCGTAAGAAATCTCCTTCTGGTTCTTGCAATCTACAATCACAAAGGTATGCTAAACCGAGCCCAGTATGCTAACATGTCATCGTTCTTATTATTGCCTTGGCCTCACTCAGGACTACGCTACGTGGGTTGGCTAGCTGAGCTTTATCTGCAACTCTGTGCTCCAATTCCAGGAACATTGGCACTCCTTGAAAAATTTAGCTTGAAATTTCAGACTACATACATACCGAGGTAATTTGATTAACCTATTCACTTTCTTTTCAATACTTCCACAAACCATTCCCTGTCCACTCCATTGTTAAATACTTCCAAGGTGGTACCCAATTTGTTTGGTAATTGGCAGAAATCATCCTGATGGCCTTGTATTTTCAGAAAGGGGTGTATAATCTGTGAGACTTGTTATTGCAACTTAAAAGGCAACCATGTAAAGCGGGGGTTGAAGAAACCCAAAGAAACTCCCCAAAACGTATGATCATCCATAGCTTATGAATCAATGAATATTACCAAATTTGCCACATATCCATAACCACCAAGAATCAATAAATAAGAGAGAAATGGTACATATAATGAGGCATTGGGAAATGGAGGTGTGTGCGCCTTGGATCATCCCATACACCAGTCCAGTCCCTGTGACAATATGTTTCAATGCAGAACAGCAGTCATGTAGCCTTTTCTTTCACAAAAAACGTCAATGTATTTCTCAAAGACCACCTCTTTCCTTGGAGGTACTAAGTCTTCTAAATAGAACAACAAAAATGCTTCAAACCTCACCCATCCATCTTCCAAATCCATCTTACAGCCCATTCTTCATTTTGGCCTGGTGCCACAATTTAATTATTACATTTCACCACATTGCCTTGCTTGTCTAGTTTTTCTTTCTTGCAGTCATTCAAAATTCTTTGAAAATCATTAAAATGACCACTCACCGCTTATTCAGCTCCTCCTACCCACTTATTGAAGACTAAATGAATATTGTCCCACTAAAATCCATGCTTGAGGTTACTGTACCACCTGGCATCAAAGCCCATCCCAATGCCTTGCAAATGGTCCGAAAATTGGGGGGTACTGCCCCGTCTTTTCCGACCAATCCCTACCTTTTCACCATACCCGGTCAATCAATTTCAGAAGCAGAAAACTTTGTGCATGCCATGCAGGCTACTGTGATGTGTACCCGCCAAAATTGCCGCTAAAAATATCTCCAACTCCTGGATTCCAGAACAAGTTTGGCTGGCCGACCCACCAAATACTCTTTTAAATTTGATTACATCTGTCCTTTCCAAGGCTACCATCAAGCACCTGTCAGCTCACGGAACAAACAGCCATCACAGCAATGTGGTTGCTTGGCTTGCTTCAGTATCTCTCATCATCTTGCTTCCAACTCACTTTGGGTATCCTGGAATTGGCATCATAATCATGATCCATATTCAGAAGCTGATATGAAGTGTTCACACATTCCTCATGTGGTGAATGAATGGCTCACTGAACGTGTTATGTCTGGTCTTAAATGGAATGACATTGGATCATTGCTCCAAACACCAGATCTCACATCTGTAAGCACAGATCTCACCTGAATTATGGAGAGTGTAACACAAACTGACAAAAGAAAACTGTAGCTTGACTCTTCAGAAAATTATGTTCCAGAGGCCGACAAAATTGGATACAACAAGGAAACTACCCTATTTGTAAACTTTTGAAGCCTCTAGGAAAGCTTCACCCAGATGTTTACAAGTCCCTGGATATGTTGTAGGAATGTGAGTTCAAGTACTTTATTCCAACTAGTATCAAAAAGCTAATAGTAGTAAATCACTTAAACAAGAGATAGAAAATAAAACATAAGTAGGGAATTGATGACATAAATGAATGAAATCATTAAATACCTTCTATTGATCTGGACCTAGTATTGATGTAAAAAAAACAAATAGAAATCTTAATAGGAGATTGGAAAATAACAACAAGCCTGAAATGAAAAAATGAAGGTCAACAACAAAATAAACAGTGAATAACAAAAAGAGAATGAGATGAAACATAAATGAAGGATAGAAATACCTCCACTTGATTTATGACCTTTCTCCTCCTGATTTTCCTGAGTCTTTGTTAAGTACGTGTTTTGGATCTAGATGCAAGCAGATAGGATTGAATTGATAGTGAATTAAGGGCTGTTGGTTTCAATGGTGGATAAAAATTGTGGTTCTTGTTGAGTCTGGGTATTCACTCAAATGTGACCAAGTCTCTTCAACATCCGCGCATGCATACACTTGAATTCAATTTGGTACATAACTTGACCGCAGCAGAGCAGGATTAACTATCTAACATATGTGGCGTAAATCATTGCATCAATGGGGCTGGAATACACTTACTTGTTCTATGGATGACTCTGAAGGCTTTTTGTTTGCTATGCAATCACCCTGGAAAATGGAGATGATGGGAGAACATGGGAAAAGCATGATCATGCTTGATAGTACCCACAACTTGGTTCAGAACTGTTTTTTATTGGGAAGCCACAAGGTGAGCCTTTACACAATAATGATCCCAAATCTAATTGTTGGGAAAGGTATTCCTGTTTGCTCATGCTTTACAGCTTCTGAATCCAAGTAAGAAAATTCTTTAGTATTCTTGGCAAAAAAAAAAAAGTATTGATGACTTTGCCATTTCATTTCTTGCCAATCTTCACAGAGAGCCAATTGAGGCTATCCTTCAATGGCTTTGCTCCTCAACAGGGCTCATTCCTCACATTGTGATGAGTGACTGTGCACTACCAATAAAAGCTTCCATTAAATCAGTTTTTAATGATTTGATTGATCAAGCCCCCCACCACTATTGGTGCTTGTTTCATGTTCTCAAAGCTTTTAAGGGCCAGGCCATCACCTATCTTCAAATCCAATCAACTGAAGCAATCAATGATTTCCAAAATCAATTGTACTTGACCACCTATCCAGCTAGCCGCATGGGATTATTCCTGGCACAATGGCGCGTAATCAACAAGGATCTTTCTAACTATGTCAATGCCAAATGGATTTTTTTTTTGGAGAATTGGTCCATGTTTTTCCGTACTGTGAGTCTCCAAAATTGAACACAAAACCCTAGATTACCTCTCTAACTAAAATTTCCTACATACTAGAGAGCCCACCAGGGAATCCAACCAAACAGCTACACTGAAGCGTGGCACCAGGTTCTGAAATCACAATATCCCAACCCCAAGGAAAAGAAGAGAATTGATGAATTGGTTCAGATCCTTTGTGATGAAGTTGTGCCAAGCTACCACTCAGCATCCTCTCAAGTTGGAAGGGGCTTCCAAGAAAAATGTACCAATAAATTCCAGTGCCAAGCAAAGAATATTGCAGATGGATATACACCAGCCTTATTATCATCTTTAGGTGTAATGATTCACCAGCTTTTTCAAACATTGAGACAATAACCCATATGTCTAAAAAATTGTAAAAGTCACATAACCCAAAGGTTGTGGACTTGTACTTAAAAATGAACTAAGTAAATTACAATAAATTCATAAGTTCAATTCCCATTTGATTCATAATTTTACATATTTATTTTATCTAATATTTATCATTTTAATAAACTAAGTATTATAAAATACTATAAGAAATTCTGATTGCAGGAGAGATTAACATCTCTCCATGAATTTACCCTACAATACCTATTTTCTTAAATTTACCCCATGTAATATAAAATCTTTGAGTCATTACATTGGGGTTAACATTATGTGTAATATTTAAAGGGGCTGAGATTACCTTCTAAAGGGAATTCCCCCCAGATTATTACCTTAAAATCCTGCTTACCTTAATTTTATTTAGTGAGTGGGGGTTTTTATTATATGGTCTATCAAGCCTGTCTGGGCACAAGCCCAAGTCCTGCTTGGCGCTGCGCCACTGGGGCTTGGGCTTGTGCCCAGGAGGCTTGGTTGTGTGCCCAGGGGGCTTGTCTGGGCGGGCTGTGGGGCCTGCGGATCTTGGCACACAGCCAAGTTCTGCTGGCTCAGACCCAAGCGCTTGACCAATCAGCAATCAGTAACATCCAACAGCAACACTTCACATACAAGTAAGTTTTTCTTTTTCTTTCTTTTTTTTCTTACCGTTTCTTATTAATTTTAAAATTCAACTGATTCTAATGTTTCTTCAGGTCATGACCAATTTGGCTAGGGACTTGATAGCACCCAATTTGACAGTGATGGATCCAGTTGAACTCAAAATTGAAGCCAATAAGGTCTGCACTTGTGAAATGCTTGACAAGCTCTGCAAGCTGAAGAAGAATACATCTAAAAACAAGGCCATCAAAAAGGCCAAAAACAAAATGTTGCTCAAAATCAAACCTACAAAAATGAGCGACTTACCCATAAGGATTGGAAACCAAACACAATCATCAAGCCCAAAGTTTGGGAACTTATACACAATAATGCATTATCCAAGGGTATGAAGGTATTTGATGCAATGGAAACCTTCAATGTATCACCTTGTCAAATCCAAAGGATCAAGGCAGAGGATCCCAACAGCATCCGGGTTTATAAGAAGCAAACCAGTAAGTTCACCAATGACATGAAGACAGATCTTCTGGCTGAGCTTGACCAAAATCAAAATCAATCAAGCTTGAGTTCCTGCCACCATATAGTACAGCTTCCACTCAATCAAGACATTCATCAGATCAAAGAGCCCAAAAATTGATCAGCTCTTGTCTTTGAAATCAAGAATGCAATTGATGAGAAGATCTGCCCTGAACAATCACAAAATTATGTCTCTCATTTTCAGCGCTTGTATTGCGCCTGTTCTGAATTCCAGGTCATCACTGGGAAAATTTCATCCCCCCCTCATGAATAGTTTTTATTTTTTCTTTCCTACAAAAAAAAAGAATGGCAAAAAAAACAAAAAACAAAGAATTTCTTTTAAAAAAACAAAAAAAATAAACCTGTATAATAGTAATGAATAGTTTATTCACATAAGATAGCCTTGATTTTTGTTCTTTCTAGTAAATAATTAAATAAAGGGCATTAATAAAAAACCCCGGTTTTTCCGCTTTTACACCTGGTTGTCTGCACAGATGCAGCTGCGCAGCAAACCCAGGTTTCTGCGCGCACACCGGGTTTTATTTAATTTCAAGATTTTATTCAATATGCATATGGAGGGTGGAATTTGATGCGCACAGACTCCCCAGCCATCCTCACTCAACATCCAACATCAACCACATCAAAAAGGGCGTTGATAGACGCACACCAACAGCGTGCCAATTTTTTTTGGCGTGCGGGGCCACACGCCAATAGGGACGCCGCACCCGCACGCCCATGTAACAAGCGCTCCCACACGCCCAACGCAAACAACACCGCAGCGCGGCACGATATTTTACTTTGGACGTGCCGGGGCCAACACGCCAATATTCGTTTTGGCGTCGTAGGGTCTATACAACACCGAATTTGTATTTGGACGTGTGAGGAACCCAACACTGGCCAAAAGGATGGCTGACGTGTGGTATCCCACACGCCGAATTGTTCCTGGCGTGCAAGCTCCCACACGCCCATAACAAGTTGGCGTCGTGAGGAGCTGACACAGCCCAAACACATGTGAAGCGCTGCGGCCCTCCCCACACGCCAATGTGCGCTGTTTGGCGTGCGGGCCCTACACACCACGCTCCCACACGCCAACACAATTGCGGGCGTGGCGTGGGAAACAAATAGCGTGTAGGCCCTGCACGCCAAAAAAAAGCGTGCGCACGCCAAACAATTGGCGTTGATAAACGGCCTCCCAACACGCCAATTGTTTGGCGTGTCTACACACCGCTGAGACCCACACGCCAAACAATGGCGTGTGGGAGCGCACGCCAAACAATTGGCGTGCGGCTCCCACACGCCAATTGTTTGGCGTGTGGATCCCGCTCACGTAATCAAATGGGAGGTCCCATTTGATTACGTGAGCGGGCCGGCTGACGAGGCTGTATAGCCTCGTCGGCCGGGAGGACTTCCTCCCGGCCGACAAGGTTATACAACCTCGTCGGCCAGGAGGAAGTCCTCCTGGCTGACGAGGTTGTATAACCTCGTCAGCCGGGAGGACTTCCTCCCGGCTGACGAGGTTATACAACCTCGTCAGCCAGGAGGAAGTTCTCCTGGCCGACGAGGCTGTATAACCTCGTTGGCCGGGAGGAATTCCTCCCGGCCGACGAGGTTATACAACCTCGTCGGCCAGGAGGAAGTCCTCCTGGCTGACGAGGCTGTATAACCTCGTCGGCCGGGAGGACTTCCTCCCGGCTGACGAGGTTATACAACCTCGTCGGCCAGGAGGAAGTCCTCCTGGCTGACGAGGCTGTATAGCCTCGTCGGCCGGGAGGACTTCCTCCCGGCCGACGAGGTTATACAACCTCGTCGGCCAGGAGGAAGTCCTCCTGGCTGACGAGGTTGTATAACCTCGTCGGCCGGGAGGAAGTCCTCCCGGCCGACGAGGCTATACAGCCTCGTCAGCCAGGAGGACTTCCTCCTGGCCGACGAGGTTGTATAACCTCGTTGGCCGGGAGGAAGTCCTCCCGGCCGACGAGGTTATACAGCCTCGTGCCGGGAGGAAGTCCTCCCGGCTGACAAGGTTGTATAACCTTGTCAGCCGGCCCGCTCACGTAATCGAATGGGCCCTCCCATTCGATTACGTGAGCGAGAGGGGACCCGCACGCCAAAAAAATTGGCGTGCGGGGCCCACACGCCAAAAAAAATTGGCGTGTGGGAACCACACGCCATTTTTGGCGTGTGGGTCTCACAGGCCAAATAAAATTGGCGTGTAGACCCTACACGCCACTTTTTTTTGGCGTGTAGGCCCTGCACGCCAAAAAAAAGTGGCGTGCGGCGTTTGCGCGTTGGCGTGCGTTTATCAACGCCCCTAAATCATCAACCCCCCGTAACTCATCAACCACTCGGGCGTTGATAGACGCACGCCAAGCGCGCACGCCAACGCCAGCCCGCACGCCATTTTTTTTTGGCGTGTGGGGCCTACACGCCAATTCTTTTTGGCGTGTAGGGTCTAAACGCCAAAATAAATTGGCGTGTAGGCCCCACACGCCAAAAATGGCGTGCGGTGTTGAGTTGCCTGTTAGTCTGCTACCATGATGTAGAGACTGTAAAATGAGGACTACCAACCAACACCCTGGCAGTCACAAGCGTCTGTAGCCTAGTTGGTAAAGGCAGCACTCTAGCATGTGTCTGAGCTTAGCTGAGGTCGTGAGTTCGAATCTCACCAGACACATCTCCATTTTACAGTCTCTACATGTGGTTCCCACACGCCATTTTTGTTTGGCGTGTGGGCCCCGCACGCCAAAGACAATTGGCGTGTGGGACCCGCACGCCAATTGTTTGGCATGCGGGTCTCACACGCTCACGTAATTCGAACGGCCCCTCCCATTCGATTACGTGAGCGGGGGGATGGATATGTGTATCCCTACATATCCATCCCCCCGCTCACGTAATCGAATGGGAGGGGCCATTCGATTACGTGAGCGAGCCCGAGTCTGTTTCCGGACTGGGGCTCGCTTATGGTCCTGGTTTTGTCAACCAGAACCACAACAAACACCGCCCACCGCTCTCCGATCCAATCAACAAAAGCGGTGAGTCTGAAAATCCAAAAAAAAAAAAAAAAAAAAAAAAAAAATCAAACAAAATAAAATAAAAAAAAAAAAATCAAAAAAAAAAAAAAAAAAAAAATCAAAAAAACAAAAAAAAATCAAAAATGAGAAATAAGAAATGAGGAAAAAACCCCAAAAAAACCAAAAAAAAAGGGTTTTTTTGGGGTTTAATTTTGTGGAAAAGCCAACAGGCCCAGGGCTCCAAGACCCAACTGGCCCAAAGACAGGGCCCAATGGCCGTAAGAAGGGGCCCGCCTCTGCCCATCACCTCCCGTGGGCCCACAGGCCCACTTTGATGCTCCAAAGGGGCAATAAAACATTCAAAGGGGCCATTCAAACCCCCCAGGCAGCTCAAAGGGCCCCGTATAAGCCCCAGACGCACACCATCCCCGCCAAAAGTGGCCCATCTCAAACACATCTCTTCCTATTTCCATTTTTTTTTCACCGTAAATATAGTAACACGTGCTGACAAACTCTCCCATTCAAATGCAAACAGATTCCGCACAAATCACCAAATCAGCAGCAAAAGATGTCACACACCGGTGATTACAACTCCGCAAGCAATCAGCCTCCACGCCCATACGGATTCTACGAGGTTGACCCCAACCATCACCCGCACGCCCCACTTGGCAACATGTATCAAAATCAAACCTCTGCGTATGGAAATCCACACGTGCTTGGCCAACCTGCAGCTCCAATCAATCAATCAGGCCACCTAGCAACTAACTATGGCTACCCAAGCAACCAATATGGCCAAGCCCCCCAGCCCCTTACTGTCCCCTCAGCCCACCCAGCCACCTACAGCTTCAATGACAACAACTACAGACTGGCAATCCAGCCAAACCCTGGCCCCCCAGCCCACCCAGTAGCGCAGCCTGTGTTCCGCCCATATGAGGTACAATTGCCTCAATTCACCCACTATCACAATCGACCTCCAGCCTCCACCTATCAGCTTGATCCAGCCCAACCATCCTATCTGGCTCAGCCAGCCCTCTACGCACCACCTCATATAACTCAAGCCCCACCATCCCATCCGTTTCCGCAATCCCATCAAGCACCACAAATCTCAAACTACTGGCAGCCGGGACCCCAACCATTGTCCCACCCGGCCAACCCATTCACTCTTGGACCCACTCACTTCCAAGGCCTGCCAACCTCACACAATTTCCCCGTTGGCCAACCATCAGTGCCCGCTCCGCCGCAGACAAATCAAGTCCCTTCCATACCCGTCATGCAAGATATGCAGCCATCTCTGGGGGAAATAACCTCCTCTGCGCCATTTAGCCCTCAAATTTGGCCACCTGCACAACCAAGTCCTCAACAGTTTCCCCCTGCAACGTTCAGCCCTCAAGTCCTTCAAACTGTGGCTGAAGGTGAGTTTTCAAATACTTCTCCACTTTGTTTTCATATTACCAAGAACTAATGTTTACCTACTCAATTCCCCAGTCAAATACCCAAGGATCACGGCTACATCTCCTGGCGGGTATCAACCTGCACCACCCAGCCCTCAACTGTTTCCCCAAGCAAATTTCAGCCCTCAAGTCCCTCAAACTGTGGCTGAAGGTGAGTCTTCAAATACTTCTGCACTTTGTTTTCATCTTACCAAGAACTAATGTTTACCTGCACAATCTCCCAGTAAAATACCCAAGCGTCACGCCTACATCTCCCGGCAGGTATCACCCTGCACCACCCAGCCCTCAACCGTTTCCCCCTGCAACTTTCAGCCCTCAAGTCCCTCAAACTGTGGCTGAAGGTGAGTCTTCAAATATTTCTCCACCTTGTTTTCATCTTACCAAGACCTAATGTTTACCTAGTCAATCTTCCAGTATACCCGCTCAATCCTTTAGGACGTTCACCGCTGGCCCCCGCAATGTTACCCGCCACCAATCAACCGCATAAAGTGTTGATGAAATCTGAAGATGTACAATCTTATGATTATTCAGTTGGCAGTAAGTTCTTCTAGTTTCTTAATTCGCCCACTTGAGGCAGACTGGCTGAACTGCTTGTGTTTCCAGATGCAATGGATGCACCACCCGAATTCCTTTTCACATGTGTCACTGATCTCAAACACTTTGTCACCACATGGGCCCACAAGCATGGTTACACTCTGAAAGTTTGTGCTTCCAAGCGGGACAAGAACATCTACTTTGCATGCACAGTTGCCGGGGATGACCAAACCTCAGTTGATGCTATCCGGTTTCGAGAATCTAGGAATAAGCGACTGGGGTGCTGCTTCAAAATATCCGGCCACAAACCGACTTCAGTAAAACTCAAGGATACACCATGGGAACTCCGATGCCAAAAGACGATTGAGCACAATCATGGTCCAATCGATCTGGAACATGTAGTCATCCACAAGAAGCTCTCTGTCGAAGGCCAAACTGAGGTTGCTCGCTTATCGTCTCTTGGAATGCAACCCCAGGCAATCGCTAGACTCCTTACTAGCAGTGAGGGAAGGTTTGTAACCAACAGGACGATATACAACACAAAGCAGGCACTGAGGGCAGAGAAGAGGGCTGGCAACACCCCAATCGAGTACCTCCTACGTTGCCTCAACGAATCCAATTGGACACACGAGGACGTTTACGACACAGACGGCAAGCTCCGTTACTTGTGGTTTGCGCACCCAGGATCGTTGCTTCTTGCTCGCAGGTTCCACCATGTGGTCAACATTGACTGCACTTACAAGACGAACCTGAACAACTACCCCCTGCTGCATGTGGTTGGCCAAACTGCAACCAATCACAGTTTTTTGATTGGTTTTTGTTTGATGCGAAACGAGAAGAATGAGGCCTACTCATGGGCTCTTGATAAGTTGAAGTGGGTGGTATATTTGACTAATCACCTATTCTCATCATAAACTGACTGTACTCCGGTGCCTGTGTGATACCCATAGATCTATATGGGACGCTGACCACGCGCCAAAGGTCTTTGTGACAGACAGGGAATCAGCACTGCGTAATGCTATCTCAAAGCAACTTTCCGAATGCAACCGCGAACTTGTGCATGTGGCACATCGATTGGAACATTGTGACAAACTGCAAGCAAGCCTTTGCTGGCGATGGCGAAGAATGGGCCAAATTCATGAGGCTCTGGCATGAGGTCGCACATGCCCCCAATGAGGACACCTGCAACTCAAAGTGGGCTCAACTGACACGGTACCTAGTCACTCGAACTAACGTCTACGAATACCTGTACAAGAACGTCTGGAGCGAGCGACAGAAGTTCATGAATGCGTGGGCCGGAATGACACCCCATCTAGGAAATCTGACTTCGTCACGATGTGAATCTGCCCACAGCTGGCTGAAAACCTATGTGACGTCGGCTAGGTGCGACTTTGCAACACTTTTCATTACAATTGCTGCAGCAGTGGACCGACAACTTGACACAGCCCACACGAACCTGGCACACGAGTTACAGAAGGGATTAACCGGACTACCAAATGCCTTCAAGTCCCTCAGCTGCAAAATCTCCTGTCATGCGCTCAAGTTGGCCTTGTCTCAGTACAACAAGTTCATCAAGATGAAGAAAACCAAGCCTGGGGATCCCAGCCTTCAATGCAAAGGTAATTTCCAGGCTGGCTTGGGCATTCCGTGTTTGCACACTATTGAATTTTTGGTCCAGGGGAAGGGAGATGTGGAGCCTTCTGATTTCCATGTCCAGTGGCATCTGGCCTATAACCCTGATGCCAGTGAGTCCTCCTGATGTATGACTTTTTCATGTCCCTCCTAGCTAATCTTCATCTATGTTCATTGCAGGCTCTTGATGAACCACTGTACGACTTTGACAAAAATTTGAGGATTTCAAGCAGGAGATCTTGGCGTCCCACCACCCCTCGGTGTTAGAAGCAACAATGAAAAAATTACGAAGGGTCCATGCAAACACACATGTGGTCCCGCTTGCAGAGCCTGATCCTTTCCGAGTGAAACACAAACTGGAAAGGCCGTGGAAGAAGAGAAAGGGTAGTGGGCAAGTTCAAAAGCGCGATGACACCCATGCAGAAATTGTGGAAGCGCAAATCCAAAAGGCGCAGGCAAGGAAAGCAAGACAGAAGGCCGGTGTATCAAAAGGAAAAGGGGGTAAGAGACAGTCCAAGCGCGCGCAGGCTCCATTGGACACCTCAGCTTCTTCCTCTGGGGACCTGGATGAGCTACCCAGTGTGGAGACACTCATGCGTAAGCAACTTTATTGCATGTTGTTTTAAGAGGCTGATAACTGATGGACTTACTAAGCAGTCAAGAGAACTCACCCCCCACGAATTGGCAGCCTCACTATTGGGAAACGGAATCGGGGGTCTTCCAGTTCAGGAACATCACGGCGCAAGGAAACGTGGCAGCCCAAGTATGGTAGTAAGGATGGTGTAACAGATGAAGATTCTGATTCTGCAGATGCAGTTTCAGATGAAGATTCTGATGCCCCAGATGGGGAATCAGATGAAGAATCTGATGCCCCACATGGGGCATCAGAAGAAGAATCTGATGCCACAGATGGGGAATCAGTTGCAGAATCTGACGCACAAGGTGGGCAATCAGACGAAGAAACTGATCCCCCAGTGGATTCCTCCTCATCTATTGAGATGCAGGATGAGGAAAAGCTGCTGTCACCTCCGGAAGCCTCAAGAAAAGCCTCAAGCTCTCATGATCAGTTGCTGGGTGAGGCCAGGCTACATTCACCCCCGACAGCCAAGGTAAGTACTATAACTTTGACATTAGATTATCAGGGTCTGATTCCATTGTATGTTTCATAGGACCGGCATGTAGATGCTGAGGTTGCACCCAAGGCTGGCCGAACAAGACAGGGGAATACCAACCCTGATGTTGCAGTGAGTGACTCAAGCTTGACACGGACAAGGAGGAATGCACTGACTCTAACTGATAACCAACTTCTCATCATTCTTGTCAGGCGGAGCTTCCCCCATGGATCTTAAAATACCTGCATTCCACTTATAACCCTGCAGGTGATGGGAACTGTGGTTATGCATGTGTGGCACAAGCATTGGCAGCAGATAGACCAGAGGGTCCCTACGCTAAGGCCAATGGGTGGTACCAAGTGCAAAAGGATGTGTTAGAAGAGATGGAAAAGAACAAGGCACATTGGACAAGATACCTTGGGGGGCCTTCAGAATTCGACCACGCTTACGGACGTGTTCAGGTGACTGACCCACGTGGATCAGTCCCCATGAACAAATGGATGAGCAAGTTGGATGTGGGACCAATTCTGGCCAATGCGTATAACCGGCCATTTGTCTTCCTCAGCAGAACGGGCGGGAGCACCACATATATTCCCGCCACTGTTCCCCCGGACCCTAAACCGCTGCCAGCCCTCTTCTTATCATTTTTCAATGATAATCATTGGATACGTGTGATAGTCAAGCGGACCCCCACGATTCCCTTTCCTCTCCCTAAAGTCTCCCGGTTATTTCACAAGAGCCCAGCAGCTGCTTGGCTAGACTGTGTTTCCCCTTCCACTACTCTTCACTCTTTGATACCTAAATGATTAAACGTACCAAGTTACTGCAAGTAACACTAATTATTATTATCCTTATTAATATTTACCATTCTTATTATTCTTTAATATTATTCCTTTAAGATCTCTAGTGAATATTATTAGTATTATTAATTCATCATTATGACTTTAAGAAGTGATAACATAGTATTATTAAACTACAATCTTTACAATAAATAATATACTTAATTTAAAGGGCATTAATAAAAAAACCTGGTTTTTCCGCGTTTACACCCGGGTTTCTGCGCAGCTGCGGCTGCGCAGTGCACCTGGTTTTCCGCATTTACACCCGGTTTTTTTTAATTTTTAATTTTTAAGCAAATAGCATGTGGAGGGCGGCATTTGATGCGCGTGACCTCCCCAATCATCCTCATTAAATATTTTATTTAAAACAAATAAAATAAACAATTAAAACAAGGAAAATAAACAAAACAAAATAAAAATATGGAGGGCAGCATTTTAAATAAGTAAAATAACCAAAAGTAAATAATATAAAATTAAACAAATAAGAATGAATGAAATGAATAAAATTAATCAATTAATTAAAAGCAAGAGACATAATTGCAAGATAATGATTTATGAATAACGCAACTTCCCCAATTATCCTCATTCAATATTTTATTTAAAACAAATAAAATAAACAAGTAAAACAAGTAAAATAAACGAAACAAAATTAAATTAAATTAAACAAAATAAATGGAATAAATGAAATGAATAAAAGAAATCCTGGAAATCAAGCTGTGAGGATTTTTTGTGAAAAAACCGGGTGGATTGGCCAAAAAAAATAGAAGCCATAGTTTTTTTGCAAAAAGAAAAATTACTATAAAGTTCTACACCCCTGTAAGTATAATAAATAAATTTAAAATCTCGAAAAACAATGCAAATCCGCCCGCAAAAAATTAAATAAAAAAACCGGGTGTAAATGCGGAAGCCCGGGTGTACTGCGCAGAAATTTGGACGTCGCCGCTGCGTAAAACCGGGTGTAAATGCGGAAAAACCGGGTTTTTTTATTAATGCCCAATTTAAATATACTTAAATTAATAATACCTTGATTAACTAACACATGAATAATTCAGGCTACTCTGTGATAATAAATAATAGAGTGATAATATAGTATGATTAAACTACAATCAATCTTTACAATAAATGATATACTTAAATTAATAATACGTTGATTAACTAACACATGAATAATTCAGGTTACTCTATGATAATAAATAATACTTATAAGATGTGACAATAACAAATGACACATACGCGATGATAAGTTAGTATTTTATTAATATTAATAAAAGGGCCTTTAATATAATAAGGGCATTAATCAAAAAACCCAGTTTTTCCGCCTTTACACCCACTTTTCTGCGCAGTGCACCCGGTTTGCCGCATTTACACCGGGTTTTTTGTATTGTTAATTTTTAAGCAAATAGCACGTGGAGCGCGTCATTTGATGCGCGTGACCTCCCCAATCATCCTCATTTGATATTTTATTTAAAACAAATAAAATAAACAATCAAAACAAGGAATATAAACAAAACAAAACAAAACAAAACATAAATATGGAGGGTGGCATTTTAAATAAGTAAAACCAGTAAACATTATTTATTTATCAAAATTTCAAATTTATTTATTATACTTAAAGTGGTGTAGAACTTTGTGGTAGTTTTTAATTTGCAAAAAAACTGTGTCTTCTACTTGTTTTAGCCAATCCACCCTGTTTTTTTTTAATTTAATTTTTTGCGGGTGGATTTCCATTATTTGTCAAAGTTTTAAATTTATTTCTCATACTTACAGGGGTTTAGACTTTCATGGTAATTTCTATTTTGCTCAAAAACCATGGTTTTTGTTTTTTTGGGCAATCCCGCCGGTTTTTTCATAAAAAATCCTGACAGCTTAATTTCCAGGATTTCTCAACATTTTCACATTTTTTAAACTTTTTCTAAGCACTTTAAGGGGTGTAGAATTTAATGTGAATAACAGTTTTTTTTTTTAAATCACTGGTTGGATTTTGATGATTTTTGGACTCAATCTATTTCCAAACACCTTCACATCTGTCTTTCAAGATATTCAGGGAGTTTTTAAATGGATTCATACACTTTGGAGGGTGAAGAATTCATTGGAAACAAATACTGATTATAAAATTGACTTCTGATCAGATTTCATGACAAAGAAATGGAAATACAATTATACACAGAGGTATGGTACATTGCATGATGCTTTGGAGTGTTACATGTTGTTTATTAAATAACCAACAACTGGGTGTAAATGCGGAAAACTGGGTGTAAATGCGGAAAAACTGGGTTTTTTTATTAATGCCCTAGAATAAATGAGATGAATAAAATAAATACATAAAATACAAAGCAAGAGACATAATTGCAAGTTAATAATTTATTAGCACACAAATAATACGTATAAGAAAGAGAAATTGTTATCAACACTACTGACAACAGCTAGAAAATGCTTACAAATGGTGAATATACGCCTGAATTACATTCCTGAACTGATATGTTATGGGCAAAAAAAAATAGAAGACATTGTTTTTTTGGGAAATAAAAATTACCATAAATTTCTACACCCCTGGAAGTATATTGAACATTTTTCAAATGTTGAAAAAAAATCAAAATCCGCCCGCAAAAAAAAAATAAAAAAAAGGGTTTAAAAGCGGAAAACCGGGTGTGCTGCGCAGCAAATTTGAGGTTGCCGCTGCGTAAAACTGTGTGTAAATGCGGAAAAACCGGGTTTGTTCCTTAATGCCCTATAATAATTATGATACCACTAAGGAATCCCAATAGCCCAATTCTGGATAATCTATAGTTTAATGCTGATATATCATCAAGAATTGGCCACAACCTACCTTCAATAAGGTAGAAAACACAAACCCACATGAGTACTCCTTGGATGCCTATTAATAATACTCTGTTTGGGTTATATTTCAAAAAACACTTAAGTCTGATGTTTCATTCAAGTGGATGAGCAAGACAGTGGTGGAAATTACAACTCAAGGGCATGTGAATGAGAAATAAAAGGGAAACCAAAGAAAAAACAACACCCGATACATATATCAGAAGTGGTAGTTGGCTACAGCTATTTCTATATCTTGGGAAAACAAAATTTGGAGGTTTTGAATAGAAAAACATTTGTGAAACTCTTCATGGGTTTTTTTCCAATCAACCATTGGCAAACCATCATGACCAATCCGGTTAAATCCCATGGAGCACAAAAAGTTGAGAAAGTATAATCGGAGGTTATCCAAAGTCCCGTGAGGCATCACTGAAGTATTACCACTATCAACCTTATGTTTCAGAACATTGGCGCCAAATTCCAATAAGGCCGAAGCATTTGAAGTAGTCGGACGTTCGGACCCGTATTTGTTAGTGACAAAGGCGGTTGTTGGACCAAAAACCAGGAGACCAGCAAGCATCCGCATTTGCTCCCGCGTGTTTAATGTTGACCACTCATCAAGCTTTTTATACTTTGGTCTTGTTGGTGCCTGGAGACCGCAGATGTAACACAAGGCTGACATAGCCCCTGTGAAGTATAGACCAAGGACCTTGAGACCGGAGGTGTTTGGTTGGGGGCTTGATCCATCCTTTGCGTGACTTCCAAGGTTTTCATAAGTTCGTTGGAATGCAAGATGGGCAGTATGCACCAAAGATTTCGTCCAGGGGAAGAGGCTGCCATTCACTGCCCTGTTGCTCCATGTGTCGAAGGGCCCAGCAGTCTTGCAAAGCACTTTTAAGCCGGAGATAAGCGTGGTCACTTGGAGAAAAGTATGAGGCCAGATTCGCCGCAAGTGTGTGGGTCTGGACACGTTTGGACGGCGGCGCCTTCCGGTTCTCCTGGGAAGCCTCGAGCTGTGCCATGTTGACAACTTCAGGAGTTATCAGAGAGAGAGCACCAGGTTGAGTGGGGTTAAGAATTCTCTCTGCATACCACACAAATATCAGCCTTTGTGATGTATGAACAAGTGAGAAAAAAAGTGAGTATTTACCAGATTTGCATGCCTTCAGAAGTGTATCCACTTCCCTCCAAACGACTCGGCTGAACTCCTGTGGCATCGTTGGATGTGGTGTGACCATTGAGCGAAGGTGTGTGAGGATGAATGCTATGTTTTGAATCATTTTCTCGGCTGAACGGTGTGACCACGCAATTCCACCCGCCAAATTTTCATTCAAATCATCTGCCAATGCTTTTGGAAGCATTGGGCCAGGGATAAATAGACCCATAGCTGTGCGCAAAGGAGGGATGTTAATTACAAGATGGGTGTGCATAAGCAATGGGGAGTGACTTACCAGGAGGCGTCAGGACCGGGGGAGGAGGAATTGATTCGCCCGGTGGTCTTTGGGTAGGTGGCTTGACTGTTGATGGCCCAGCAACAGGGGGGTTCCGTGGAATTCTGAGGCCTTTCAGTGATTGCGCAGTGATGAATTCGTGAGAGGTGGGATGAGGGGTGAAGAAATTATACATGGGGCCTGTATTTTTAGAAGAAGAAGCAGAGTTGTCCAGGCGCGCCTTTTTGCTCGTCGGGTCTTCAACCGTAGGATCTTCAATTCGTACCATGTCATAGCGATATCGGGTTTGTTGTGGCACCGGTTCATGGACTGGCTCCTGGTGGAAGGTAGGTTTGGGACGTCCATGAAGGAATTGTTGGAGGACTTGCTGGTCTTCTGCACCATCTTCAGAGTCATCTGTTTCACCCTCTGCGTCAGGGTCTTCAGAGCTGTCCCGGATGGCTGGATTGTTAATTTCTCGTCTCCCGTCCGCATTGGGGGCTTTGGAGGACTTCTGGCCAATGAGTGCTTGGTCCCTTTGTACGCCTTGAAGGAAAGACTGGCCAAAGGTGTTGAGGGTTGTCTTGTGGCCTTTGACATCTGTCCGCATCTCTCCGCTTCGACGTGGGGATCCATCAGCTGGGTTTGTTGTGTTGGGCTGGCCATATTGAACATCCTTGTTGATTTGGTTTGCAAATTGATTGAGCGTGGGGATTGGGTTGGTTGCAGGAGGTAGGTGATCAGGAGTGTGTGCATATAAGTATGCCATTGAGTCGGTTGCAAATTCAGGGCGTGGGTGTGACTGTGGTGGAGCAGGCCTAGTGGCGCCTAAGGTGTTTCTGGCCGGGGCCGGGGTTCTGGAGACCTGTTCATTCTCATCGTCTGACTGCTCGTATTCAGCCTTTATTTTAGAGGCCCAATTCTCCAGGTTTTCACGTTCATCTGGTTTCAACGCAGGGTGCCGCGCCAGCTCTGTGCATTTTTCCCAGAGATCCAAACCTGTGTAATGGTGGGAGGGTGGGTGGGAGTGAGCCAGGGACTTATATTATACACAAAATAAAGGAATGAATCTCACGTCCTAGTTCACTTGTCTGATGTGAAGACATTGTTGATTGTTGAAGTCAAATTGGTGATTTGTGCGGAATCTGTTAGCATTTGAATGGGAGAGTATGTCAGCACGTGTTACGATATCTATGGTAAAAAAAAATTGAAAGAAAAAATTGGAAGAGATGTGGGGATTGATTGTGTTTGAGATGGGCCCATTGGGCCACTTTTGGGGGGGATGGTGTGCGTTGGGGGCTTATACGGGGCCCTTTGAGCTGCCTGGGGGGTTTGAATGGCCCCTTTGAATGTTTTATTGCCCCTTTGGAGCATCAAAGTGGGCCTGTGGGCCCATGGGAGGTGATGGGCAGAGGCGGGCCCCTTCTTACGGCCATTGGGCCCTGTCTTTGGGCCAGTTGGGTGTTGGAGCCCTGGGCCTGTGGGCTTTTCCACAAAATTCAACCCCAAAAAAACCCTTTTTTTTGGTTTTTTTGGGGTTTTTTCCTCATTTTTTATTTCTCACTTTTTGATTTTTTTTTTTGATTTTTTTGTTTTTTTTTTTGATTTTTTTTTTTTTTTTTTTTGATTTTTTTTTTTTTTTTGTTACTCACATTTTTTTTTGGGTGGTGGTGTCTCGAATTTGTGGTCGTTCTGGTTGAAAACAACCAGACCGACGGTCTGATTCCTGACAGGAATCAGACTCGGCGGGCTCGCTCACGTAATTGAATGGTCCCTACCATTCGATTACGTGAGCGAGGGGATATCGCATGCGATATCCCCATACACATAATACATGTATGTATTATGTGTATGGGGATATTGCATGCAATATCCCCCCACACGCCAAACAATTGGCGTGTGTTACCCACACGCCAATGTTCTTTGGCATGCGGGGCCCACATGCCAAAAATAAAAGGCGTGCGGGAACCGCACGCCATTTTTGGCGTGTGGGTCTCACACGCCCTTTTTTTTTGGCGTGTAGACCCTACACGCCAAAAAAAAAGGGCGTGTAGGCCCCGCACGCCAACAAAAAATGGCGTGCGGGCTGGCGTTGGCGTGCGCGCTTGGCCTGCGTTTATCAACGCCCCAACCACTCAACCAATCCACATAAAAAAAACATCAAAATTCCCCATTTTTCCTCCTCTCCGCAACCCAAGTCCCCAATTTCACTTTTGCTCCCCAACTTTTCTCAACTCCTCCCACCACCCATTTTCAATTACACCACTACTCCTTATCCATTTTCAACCCAAACCCACTAAAAATAACACCAAAAAACTTCTTTTTTTACCCTCTCCACGCCAACTCAAGATATTCCATATCCCTCCCCTCAAACTCTTTCTAGCTTTCCCCCCAATCCAAAAAAACCCAAAAATCCAACATGTCTCACATCAACCCCCTCCTCCTTGCCAAAGATGACGCCACCACTCCCGAAGTACCCAACCTTGCTCCTCCTCCTGAGTTAACATATCAAAAAAAGGAGGAAATGTATAACAATGTCCAAACTTGGGCCAAGGAGCATGGCTATGCCCTCTGCATAACCCATTCCTCCACTGAAAATAGGGAGAACAGATCCACTTATCAATGTGACAGATCTGGGGTTTTTCAGCCCAAAGATGGTACTCAATTGGGGAAGACCAAAAAGATTGCCTGTCCTTTCAAACTTACTGGAAACTTCTATAAGAAGAAAGGCTATTTTCAAATCAAGATTAAAGATCCTACCCACAACCACCCACCTTCTGAAGATTCTTCAATCCATGCCGCCCATCACCAATTGACCAATGATCAAACAACCACTGTTACCCAATTAACCCATTCTGGAGTTCGTCCTTTAACTATTAAGACTGCCTTATTGCAAGACACAAATGTCCCTTCTTCTGTCACCCTCAACACCATCTACAATCATTGTAACCTCTTGAGATCCACCCAACTTGAAGGACGTACACCCATTGAAGCTCTTGTTCATGAAATTCCGCCATCATGAATTCTACCACACCATTGATACCTCCAAAGGCCACATGACCTCTTTGTTCTTTGTTCATCAGAAATCCCTTGACTTGGCCAAACAATTTCCCACTACTATCCTCCTTGACTGCACATACAAAACCAACAAGTTTAAAATGCCCCTTCTTCACGTATTTGGTATTAAATCTTCAAACAAATCTTTCTCCTTGGATTTCTGTTTCCTTTCTGCTGAGAAAATAGCCAACTACTCTTGGGCCTTGGATCAGCTTTGCATCTCAATGGACAATCAATCTCCATCCGTTGTGAGACTCCAAAAGTGGTTTTCACCTCTTTTGGCTGAATGTAGAGAAGTATTGAGGGGTGAAAAACCCTGCCTCTCTGAAAGCAAAAGACTAACAACACCCCCAGCTAGGCTGGAAGAAGAAGACAGTGGTCTAGTGTAGTTGAATAATTATAGCACAAGTTCCCAGAGTGGATTGGTTGTGAATGTGATATGTATATTGCAAAGTTTCAGTATTTGTTAAGTGGAGGAGAGTTAAATTAAAGTAATTAATTTTAATCAGATGGGGGGGAACTGGTCTGATGATCTTGTGTGATGAGATAAGATGATGAGATGGGGAAAGAGGAAGGGAGAGCCCCTCCTTATATAGTAAAATGTGAGGCATTTATGCTGGTGTTCTAGTTACATGAGGGGTTTTAGCTGGTGTGCTTTTACAAATGAGGCTTTTTAGCTGGAATGCTGTGCAGAATACAGCTGCATACAGGGTGGCAGTGTAGTAATGAGCAAATTTAGCTAGTGATCTAGTTACAAGTGTGGCTTGCACAGCCTTCTGCTTGCTATGTATTTATATCAAGTGACCTGCACAGCTTTCTGTATTGCTGTGTAGTCTGCTTGAGTGGCTTGCACTGCCCCAATGGTTACTATGCAGCAGGCTGTATGTGGCTTGTGGTTGCTACACAGCCTCATTTATACAGAAATACAGAGGTAATTTAGATATATACCCTTTATACAGTACACATAGTGTAAATGTGTATGTAAACTAAAATTACTGGGGTGAAAAAGATAGTGGGGTGTTGTAAAATATATATGTAAAAAAAACTTTAAATTTTTCCCTCCAGAACAGAAATGTCTACCACACCGTACTAGTCAAAAACAATGAGGCTTCCCTAATCAAAGCAATCAAACAAGTCTTCCCACATTCCTCACATCTCCTCTGCTCCTAACACATCATGAAGAATATCCAATCCAACTGCTACAAGCATTTCAACTCTGAAGAAGAATCATCCACCTTTTGAAACCATTGGAATCAATTACTCCATTCTAAAACTGTTTCTGACTATCACAAAAACTTCACTCAGCTTTCTATGACTTGGAATCCACCCACTGCCAACTACATCATCTCCAAAATCCACACTTCCAAAGAATAAATCATAGCCTGTTTTGTCAACAAGAAACCCCACTTTGGAAACACTATCACCTCTAGAGTCAAAGGTCTTCACGCATACATCAAACAATTTATCAACTCTTCCACTGCATCATTTGCTGCTGTTGTCAAACAAATTCACCAAGCTCTTACCAATCAACTTCATGAACAATACATCAAATCCTCTCAGCACTCATACAAACTCCTCACTGGCCTCCCCCCTTGTGTTGTTGATCTAAATGGCACCATCTCCCACTATGCTCTGAAGATCATCCATTCTCATCACATTTCTAAACCCCCAACTACCACTTGCACTGGAAACTACACTTCTCACATGGGAATCCCTTGCATTCATCAAGTTTACAAAGCAAAAGGCCTGGGCAGCAAATTCACCCATCACAATTTTCATTCTCAGTGGCATGTTAAAAAGGATCTTGAAGTGAGTTGGCTAATATAATTTCCTGGTTTCTGTTTCTCTTTCATAGTTTCATAGTTCTAACTTGTTTTTTGCCTCCATTTATGAGCAGAAATTCATTGAAGAGGACAACAACAATGGATCAAGTGACATTCTACTTCCCACCAAAGAAAATAACGAGGCAATTTTCTTAACAGATCTCTTTAAGGAATTCCAAAAATTTCAACCTGGCAAACAAAAATTCTACATTGGCTAAATCAAGAGGCTCTTTCAAGGGAACTACACCACAGTGGCCATCCAGGAACTTCTCTTTAGCAAGGATCACCAAGGACGAGGAAGACCAAAGGGGGGTGTTGATAAACGCAGGCCAAGCGCGCACGCCATTTTTTTTTGGCGTGCGGGGCCTACACGCCCTTTTTTTTTTGGCGTGTAGGGTCTACACGCCAAAAAAAAAGGGCGTGTGAGACCCACACGCCAAAAATGGCGTGCGGTTCCCACACGCCTTTTATTTTTGGCGTGTGGGCCCTGCACGCCAAAGAAAATTGGCGTGTGGGAGCGCACGCCAAACAATTGGCGTGTGGGTACCACACGCCAATTGTTTGGCGTGTGGGGGGATATCACATGCGATATCCCCATACACATAATACATACATGTATTATGTGTATGGGGATATCGCATGCGATATCCCCTCGCTCACGTAATCGAATGGTAGGGACCATTCGATTACGTGAGCGAGCCCGCCGAGTCTGATTCCTTTCAGGAATCAGACCGTCGGTCTGGTTGTTTTCAACCAGAACGACCACAAATTCGAGACACCACCACCCAAAAAAAAATGTGAGTAACAAAAAAAAAAAAAAAAAAAAAAAAAAAAAAAAAAAAAAAAAAAAAAAAAAAAAAAAAAAAAAAAAAATCAAAAAATGAGAAATAAAAAATGAGGAAAAAACCCCAAAAAAACCAAAAAAAAGGGTTTTTTTGGGGTTGAATTTTGTGGAAAAGCCCACAGGCCCAGGGCTCCAACACCCAACTGGCCCAAAGACAGGGCCCAATGGCCGTAAGAAGGGGCCCGCCTCTGCCCATCACCTCCCATGGGCCCACAGGCCCACTTTGATGCTCCAAAGGGGCAATAAAACATTCAAAGGGGCCATTCAAACCCCCCAGGCAGCTCAAAGGGCCCCGTATAAGCCCCCAACGCACACCATCCCCCCCAAAAGTGGCCCAATGGGCCCATCTCAAACACAATCAATCCCCACATCTCTTCCAATTTTTTCTTTCAATTTTTTTTTACCATAGATATCGTAACACGTGCTGACATACTCTCCCATTCAAATGCTAACAGATTCCGCACAAATCACCAATTTGACTTCAACAATCAACAATGTCTTCACATCAGACAAGTGAACTAGGACGTGAGATTCATTCCTTTATTTTGTGTATAATATAAGTCCCTGGCTCACTCCCACCCACCCTCCCACCATTACACAGGTTTGGATCTCTGGGAAAAATGCACAGAGCTGGCGCGGCACCCTGCGTTGAAACCAGATGAACGTGAAAACCTGGAGAATTGGGCCTCTAAAATAAAGGCTGAATACGAGCAGTCAGACGATGAGAATGAACAGGTCTCCAGAACCCCGGCCCCGGCCAGAAACACCTTAGGCGCCACTAGGCCTGCTCCACCACAGTCACACCCACGCCCTGAATTTGCAACCGACTCAATGGCATACTTATATGCACACACTCCTGATCACCTACCTCCTGCAACCAACCCAATCCCCACGCTCAATCAATTTGCAAACCAAATCAACAAGGATGTTCAATATGGCCAGCCCAACACAACAAACCCAGCTGATGGATCCCCACGTCGAAGCGGAGAGATGCGGACAGATGTCAAAGGCCACAAGACAACCCTCAACACCTTTGGCCAGTCTTTCCTTCAAGGCGTACAAAGGGACCAAGCACTCATTGGCCAGAAGTCCTCCAAAGCCCCCAATGCGGACGGGAGACGAGAAATTAACAATCCAGCCATCCGGGACAGCTCTGAAGACCCTGACGCAGAGGGTGAAACAGATGACTCTGAAGATGGTGCAGAAGACCAGCAAGTCCTCCAACAATTCCTTCATGGACGTCCCAAACCTACCTTCCACCAGGAGCCAGTCCATGAACCGGTGCCACAACAAACCCGATATCGCTATGACATGGTACGAATTGAAGATCCTACGGTTGAAGACCCGACGAGCAAAAAGGCGCGCCTGGACAACTCTGCTTCTTCTTCTAAAAATACAGGCCCCATGTATAATTTCTTCACCCCTCATCCCACCTCTCACGAATTCATCACTGCGCAATCACTGAAAGGCCTCAGAATTCCACGGAACCCCCCTGTTGCTGGGCCATCAACAGTCAAGCCACCTACCCAAAGACCACCGGGCGAATCAATTCCTCCTCCCCCGGTCCTGACGCCTCCTGGTAAGTCACTCCCCATTGCTTATGCACACCCATCTTGTAATTAACATCCCTCCTTTGCGCACAGCTATGGGTCTATTTATCCCTGGCCCAATGCTTCCAAAAGCATTGGCAGATGATTTGAATGAAAATTTGGCGGGTGGAATTGCGTGGTCACACCGTTCAGCCGAGAAAATGATTCAAAACATAGCATTCATCCTCACACACCTTCGCTCAATGGTCACACCACATCCAACGATGCCACAGGAGTTCAGCCGAGTCGTTTGGAGGGAAGTGGATACACTTCTGAAGGCATGCAAATCTGGTAAATACTCACTTTTTTTCTCACTTGTTCATACATCACAAAGGCTGATATTTGTGTGGTATGCAGAGAGAATTCTTAACCCCACTCAACCTGGTGCTCTCTCTCTGATAACTCCTGAAGTTGTCAACATGGCACAGCTCGAGGCTTCCCAGGAGAACCGGAAGGCGCCGCCGTCCAAACGTGTCCAGACCCACACACTTGCGGCGAATCTGGCCTCATACTTTTCTCCAAGTGACCACGCTTATCTCCGGCTTAAAAGTGCTTTGCAAGACTGCTGGGCCCTTCGACACATGGAGCAACAGGGCAGTGAATGGCAGCCTCTTCCCCTGGACGAAATCTTTGGTGCATACTGCCCATCTTGCATTCCAACGAACTTATGAAAACCTTGGAAGTCACGCAAAGGATGGATCAAGCCCCCAACCAAACACCTCCGGTCTCAAGGTCCTTGGTCTATACTTCACAGGGGCTATGTCAGCCTTGTGTTACATCTGCGGTCTCCAGGCACCAACAAGACCAAAGTATAAAAAGCTTGATGAGTGGTCAACATTAAACACGCGGGAGCAAATGCGGATGCTTGCTGGTCTCCTGGTTTTTGGTCCAACAACCGCCTTTGTCACTAACAAATACGGGTCCGAACGTCCGACTACTTCAAATGCTTCGGCCTTATTGGAATTTGGCGCCAATGTTCTGAAACATAAGGTTGATAGTGGTAATACTTCAGTGATGCCTCACGGGACTTTGGATAACCTCCGATTATACTTTCTCAACTTTTTGTGCTCCATGGGATTTAACCGGATTGGTCATGATGGTTTGCCAATGGTTGATTGGAAAAAAACCCATGAAGAGTTTCACAAATGTTTTTCTATTCAAAACCTCCAAATTTTGTTTTCCCAAGATATAGAAATAGCTGTAGCCAACTACCACTTCTGATATATGTATCGGGTGTTGTTTTTTCTTTGGTTTCCCTTTTATTTCTCATTCACATGCCCTTGAGTTGTAATTTCCACCACTGTCTTGCTCATCCACTTGAATGAAACATCAGACTTAAGTGTTTTTTGAAATATAACCCAAACAGAGTATTATTAATAGGCATCCAAGGAGTACTCATGTGGGTTTGTGTTTTCTACCTTATTGAAGGTAGGTTGTGGCCAATTCTTGATGATATATCAGCATTAAACTATAGATTATCCAGAATTGGGCTATTGGGATTCCTTAGTGGTATCATAATTATTATAGGGCATTAAGGAACAAACCCGGTTTTTCCGCATTTACACACAGTTTTACGCAGCGGCAACCTCAAATTTGCTGCGCAGCACACCCGGTTTTCCGCTTTTAAACCCTTTTTTTTATTTTTTTTTTGCGGGCGGATTTTGATTTTTTTTCAACATTTGAAAAATGTTCAATATACTTCCAGGGGTGTAGAAATTTATGGTAATTTTTATTTCCCAAAAAAACAATGTCTTCTATTTTTTTTTGCCCATAACATATCAGTTCAGGAATGTAATTCAGGCGTATATTCACCATTTGTAAGCATTTTCTAGCTGTTATCAGTAGTGTTGATAACAATTTCTCTTTCTTATACGTATTATTTGTGTGCTAATAAATTATTAACTTGCAATTATGTCTCTTGCTTTGTATTTTATGTATTTATTTTATTCATTTCATTTATTCTAGGGCATTAATAAAAAAAACCCAGTTTTTCCGCATTTACACCCAGTTTTCCGCATTTACACCCGGTTGTTGGTTATTTAATAAACAACATGTAACACTCCAAAGCATCATGCAATGTACCATACCTCTGTGTATAATTGTATTTCCATTTCTTTGTCATGAAATCTGATAAGAAGTCAATTTGATGATCAGTATTTCTTTCCAATGAATTCTTCACCCTCTAAAGTGTATGAAACAATTTAAACACTCCCTGAATATCTTGAGAGCCAGACGTGAAGGTGTTTAGAAATAAATTCTGTCCAAAAATCATAAAAAAACAACCAGTGATTTTAAAAATAAACTGTTTGTCACATAAATTCTACACCCCTTAAAGTGTTTTAAAAAGATTTAAAGTTTTGATAAATCCTGAAAATTGAGCCGTGGGGTTTTTTTTTGAAAAAACCAGGTGTATGGGAAAAAAATATATAAGACGTTGTTTTTTTGGAAAATGAAAAAAACCATAAACTTCTACACCACTGGAAGTATATTAAACAACTTTCAAATGTTGAAAAACAAAAAATCCGCCCGCAAACAAATAATTAAAAAAACCGGGTGTAAATGCGCAAAACCGGGTGTACTGCCCAGCAAATTTTACGTTGCAGCTGCATAAAACTGGTTGTAAACTTGGAAAAACCGGGTTTTTTTATTAATGCCCTTGTAAATAAATATGTTTTTTTTTACATGTAGATTGCCAGCCAGCTCCAATTTGGCAGGCATGGCACTCTGGCTTGGGTGTGGCCAAGCCTGGCTTGTGTGTGGCCAAACCTGGCTTGGGCTGGGCCCACCCAAACTTTGGAGTGTGCCAGGCCAAGCTTTGTAGGGTGCCAAGAACACTAGGAAAAGTGCCAAGCTCACTTTAGAGCTGGCCAAGCGTGCTTTGGGGCTGGCCAAGCGCTCTGGGCCTTTTTTTGGCCTGGCATTGGCATGTGCCCAGATGGGCTTGATAGACCATAACCATACAATTCACCTTTCTAATTATCCCTTATCCCTTTCCTAGTCACTAGAATCTTTATTCAAGTGACTAGAAGTCCTCTCCTACTCACAGGGAGCAGTTGAGGAAAATTGCGCAGAGCTGTGACATAGCCGCGTTCCTTTGTTACACAAAGGTGCCAGCTCTTCTGCTTCAAAGTGTAGAATTTCTTAATTCCACTGGCCTTTAAGGTTATAGCGAGAACTCAAAATTAGACTACAGTACTTTAACCAGTATTATCAGTATTATTATACAATTCTAAGAATATAACCCGTGTTACATAAGAGACAGGGGCTGACAAGCTTCCTCAGCATGTACGTGGTCCTTGTTATTTCAATTTTGCAGGAATAATTTTCTTGTCTGACCATGTGATGACTGGCTTCTCCTCAGTTCATTATAAGCTCATTTTCAAGTAAATCTGGTTGTATGCACACCACAGAGTACTAGGGGAAAAATGGGGTGTTTGAAGGACAGTTGACCAGCTGCACTTGTCCCTTTTTCTTAAATTGTGGAAGCGCATGCAAGCACATTTACTACCTGGCTTGACAGACTGGAATTTTGGTGGTAAATAAATCAGTGCCCCTGGGTACATTTTACCTTGAAAGAAACAAAACTCCCACCATTCCAATTTGCATCAAGGATATTGATTCTGAAGTGGAGGTAGTGAATTTTCAGAGAATAAAAACCAAATCAAACAAACACACATCACAATTGAATCCAATATTGCCATGAGAACCAGTATTTTGCAAAAGACTATGCAAAGAGTCAAGCATGTCCTTCCTCAGTGCACATCCCACATTTCACCTGGAACAACAGAACACACCGGAACCTGTCAACACACCACCAGGTCCTGTGGCCTTTCCATTAGATGCAGTTGATGAGGGAAATTCAACGTGATTGATATTGAGGTCTCTGAACTCAGCAATATCTGCACTGAAACAAGCTGTAGATGTAATGGCCAAGAAGAAAAATTGGACATCAATGGCAAGGAGCTTATCAGTCACTGCAATGATGCAATTTCAATCCCTTGGTCACTCAATCATGAACATGATTAAGGAGAGATATCCAGCAATATCAATCACACCAGAAATAAGGTTCATCAACATTTTGGATACTTGTTGAATGAATAGGGAAGAGGTCACAAAAATTGTTGGGGAGTTACTGGAGGTTGGATGGGTGGCATTAAAACAGACCAGGTTTGGTTGGAAAAGAAGAAGAAAAAGGATGCATTTGCCTCAAAATATACAGCAGTGAACATGATGGTATTTAGGGAAATATGTTTTGAAATTGTAACAATATTGGAGGATAGTGATGTGGCCAGAATTAAGAAGCAATTTTGGTAGTCTACACATGAATAAGTTTTTCCAGAGGATCTTGGGTCTCATAATAAGTTGATTCAAATTTTCTTTCCCCTTTTATGTGTAGAATTATTTCACTATCTTTAACATGCTTTTTTTGCTCATCTTTGTTCAACTGTGATATTCCTGATCAATTCATAATGTAGATCAATATGTTATATTCCCACCATCACCATCATCATTTTGTCCCAGCCATTCCTCCTTATATTAAATTTCTACCAATCCTGCGTTAGTCTATTTCATGTATTTCAATTGGTTCTTATGTTGTAATTTACTAACATGTGTTAGTTGGGGGACGGTTCAAGAAAGACCAATTTCCAAATCCCACTGGTCACTCAGATAATCAATGAGACAGCTGGAGTCGACTAAGGTGAAAAGTGATGCACCCAATGTGAGCGGGGCAGTGAATTGTAAATACAAGGGTGGTTGAGGGTTGAGGCTGGATACTTTTTACAGTATTGATTGAGGTATAGAGTTGAACATATACTCAATCAAGAGATAGCAAGGATGAATTAAATTATTGCCCCTATGAGCCCACTGGGTCACCCCCACAGAGGTCCTCAAGTCATCAGTGAGCTTCCCTAGCTTTTCTGAGTTACTTTAATCATGGTCAAGATCCCACACAATTCCTATCATCTGCCCATGCTCCAGTTTAACCAAGGAATAACATGAGATGTGTTCTATCTTTTTCTCTCAACTTTCTACTCATGTGAACTCTCTCAATTCTTTGAGAAACAGGCCGGGAAGGTTTGCAATGCCAGATTGATCACTGATCATATTTACGGGCTTTGATAAACGCACGCCAACGCCAACCCGCACGCCAATTTTTTTTGGCGTGCGGGGCCTACACACCATTTTTTTTTGGCCTGTAGGGTCTACACGCCAAAAAAATTGGCGTGTGGGAGCGCACGCCAAACAAATGGTGTGTGGGTCCCACACGCCAATTCTTTTTGGCGTGTGGGCCCCGCACGCCAAAACAAATGGGCGTGCGGGTCCCACATGCCAATTTTTTGGCGTGTGGGGGGCCGCTGACATAATAGAATCGGAGGGCCAATTCTATTATGTCAGCGAGCCCAGCCGGGAGGACTTCCTCCCGGCTGACGAGGTTATACAACCTCGTCAGCCAGGAGGAAGTCCTCCTGGCCAACAAGGTTGTATAACCTCGTCGGCTGAGGACTTCCTCCTGGCTGACAAGGTTATACAACCTCATCGGCCAGGAGGAAGTCCTCCCGGCCGACGAGGCTATACAGCCTAGTCAGCCAGGAGGACTTCCTCCTGGCTGACGATGTTGTATAACCTCGTCAGCCGGGAGGAAGTCCTCCCGGCTGACGAGGTTATACAGCCTCGTGCCGGGAGGAAGTCCTCCCAGCTGACAAGGTTATACAACCTTGTAGGCCAGGAGGACTTCCTCCCGGCTGACGAGGTTATACAACCGCGTCGACCAGGAGGACTTCCTCCTGGCCGACGAGGTTGTATCACCTTGTCGGCCAGGAGGACTTCCTCCCGGCTGACGAGGCTATACAACCTCGTCAGCCGGGAGGAAGTCCTCCTGGCCAACGAGGTTGTATAACCTTGTCGGCCGGGAGAAAGTCCTCCCGACTGGGCTCGCTGACATAAAAGAATTGGCCCTCCAATTCTATTGTGTCAGCGGCCCCCCACAGGCCAAACAATTGGCGTGTGGGACCCGCACGCCAAAAAAAATTGGCGTGTGGTTCCCACACGCCATTTTTGGCGTGCGGGTCTCACACGCCCTTTGTTCTTGGCATGTAGACCCTACACGCCAAAAAAAAATGGCGTTTAGGCCCCGCACGCCAAAAAAAATTGGCGTGCGGGTTGGCGTTGGCGTACGCTGTTGGCGTGCGTTTATCAACGCCCCATATTTACTGTCAATCCAAAGGGTTGGTCACCTCCTCTTTATTCAGCAAATCTCTCATTTAACTCACCCAGGTTATATTTTCTATTTTATCATTACTTTTGAAATCAGAGTTGGATACATATAATTTTGTGAATTGGAAAGTTTTCAGAAAGCACTGGCACTAACTGGAACTAAATTTCTTGGTCTGCCAGTCATGGTTCAATATACCAAAGCGGAAACAAGCCTACAAGCCATGGCAAATACTCAGCCCAATGTCCCACCTGGGTTTGTGGCCATGGCTCCACCGCCACCTGTCCCTTTCCCTTACATGCCACCTAAAGCCAGGTCACCATGATCTGATTCCCCCTTTACACTTGTAACAATTGTGCTTAGAGGGACTAATTGTGATTTTAACAGGGGACCGGCTCCAAACAATCACAACAGCTACACCAGACTGTATGTGGGCTAACTGAATTTCAATCTTACAGATGATGATATTCAACAGGTTTTGCAACCCTTTGGTGATATCAAATACATTAACCTTCACAGAGACCAGATCACAGGAACTAGAAAAGGACATGCCTTTGTACAGTAAGTTGTAATCTGATTGGACTAGTTGGTCGATTGAGATTTCTCATTATCTTATTGCTTGCTTCTAGCTTCAAATCAATGCATGATGCAAAAAATGTGATGGAAAAAATGAACGGTTTTCAGTTGGCAGGTCGTGCCTTACGGTTTGAGGTTTGTTTCTAGGTAATTTTGAGGAAAATTTGGAAGACCCAAGTACATTTTGATAGCCTATTTGATCAATAATTTACTCAATGTTAATACTTCTTTTCATCCGTTAGTTGGCGGTAACTTGAATCAAATCTCCCGGGTAGAGTTAATGCACAAGCTAGCAAGGACAGAACATCCAACCAATGTACCAGTCACTGACATGTAAGCCATTCCCCAATTCCATTCACCTCCCTTACAGCTCAAGTGGGAGAAAACTTCTTCACAGTCCAATCAGTTGTCAGCAGAGGATTTTTGATTTTATACGGTGTCAGTGCTGGAAATTCTGGAACTGCAGCAAGATGCCAAAACACACCAAAGGGAAGCAAGAAGCGAGGCAAACATAATTTATCCAGGTAGCTGTATCTTTCAAAGGTCACAATAGGCACTCCTATCTCATTCTATTGCTATCTACACCACCTGGAAAGTACATGGTCAGCTGTTTGGATAGTTGGCGTTGGGTTTGGGAGTGGTTGGGTGAGAAATTTGATGAATGGAAGATTTTTTTGTTGTTTGACTCGGGCCCAGTGGATTTATGAGGCTATGCACTTCTAGGGTATGGTAGGAGACTGTCAAACTGGCCGCATGGAGTCCAAGGAAGCCTCCTGCATGATTCAAGGGGCACACAATTTTTTTTTTTAAATGTAATTTTGCCATTGGCATTGCACACTATGAATATCATTTTCTTTGAACTACAAGTTTTTTAAGTCGTAAAAATTGTTTGAGCACTTGGTGTTATGAGGACCTAAGTTTCTGTGAGTATGTGGTAATCTAGACAATTTGATCTACTGCAGGGTTGTGGTGGGGGTGTGATGTTTTTTTTTAACCTTCTCAGGTTGGTTTGTAAACGGGTAACAGGTGTTGAAATTGAAAGAGAGGATTTTTTTTAAAGGGGACAACTAATAAAGGGTTTGCAATTGAAGGGGGGGGTGTAGTTGTCCTGGGTTGGAAGGGGTAGTGGCCTCGGGTTTGGCTTGCCGGGATTCAAACACCGGCCTCAGTAGATTTCTTATGTATTTTAGTTATCTGCGTGTTTGAAGCCATGTATTCATCCACTTGATGTTCAATGTGGTCTTCCAGTCAAAACTGATAGGAACCTATGTACATGGAACAAATGGGCCCCACTACGAGTTTTTTCACCATTTTTTCAGGATACAGGCTCCATGCCACCCTGGATTGCATTGGGAAGAGTGGGAAGATTATTTAGGTAGGTATGTTACATGGTGTGCAATTGCTTGTGCTTCACACTCCATTGGGAGAGGGAATATCAACCAGCAAAGGTGCAAAAGTCTGAAGAGACATTAAACACTCTAGCCACTCAGCTGTTTGTCAAAACAACAACCTAGTGGTTTGTAAAATACCCTGGCTAAGAAATTTTCCAACTCACAGATCTGAACTTCTACAACTAACAAGTACCATAAAAATTTAGGCGGTTAGACTGGATAGAAATCATCCAGACAGAAGGAAAGCCCAATTTTCTGGTTGGCTTTTGAGCATTTCCCTCATAGGTAAAGTTGTGGCAATTTATTTTAACATTCCTTAAAATAACATCACCAAAAGATGCATTTTTAAAATTCAAAATATAGTTACTATCAGTAACCATGTTTGACATGGAAAGTTATCAAAAAGAAAGAAAAAAGCAAAATCAAAAAAGAAGGCTTTCAGAAAAAAGGGTTATGGAGCTCTCACGTACAGCAAATGACACTACCAGCCCAAAAAATGCCAATAAAAATGTACCCTCTTCTAGAATAACCTGGTCAGAAAATAAATTCAGCCAGTTGGATTTATATCCACATGTGAAAACCAACCAAAAACCAACCTTTGCTGATATAAAAATTGCAGAAGACTTGGCCAAAATTTTTTTTACTATAGTCAAGGAAAAGGTGCAGTGCTGGACAAAAGCAAAAATCTAGAGTGATTGCCCTCATTGAGTTTACCCAAATGGATAGGCTGACAGAGGCTGAAAAATACAAACTCAAAATGGTTGGGACCTTTTTGAAAGGAGTACAGGAATTTGTGAACATGGTAAAATCACAGTTGCAGTCATGGGGTGGAAATATGTGGATGGTGGGGTGGAGGAAAGCAATGGAGAGCCTTGAGCTATATGGCAGGTACTGCAATCAAGAATAAATTGATAATGATCAGGATGGATATGAAATACTCATGAGGGAATCTTCAACCTCATTGGAAATACTTGGAAAAATGTTTGAAAATTTTGCAAATATAGCATTTGAAGGAAACCGGGACCTAATGATCAAGAATAATATACCTGCCCTTGCAGCTCTTGATTTTTATGAACCTCTTCAACCGGGAGACTGTGCACCAAACCTCAGCTTCACAACGGATGACTTTTTCAACCCTCCACATGCAGATACAGGAGACATATCATAATCTGCTTTTGGGCTCTTTTTTCCAATCTCTCGTGCCAATGGAACACTAGCCACTGGATGCAATGAAAACAATGTGTCTGGGGGTGCTTTTGCATTCCCAGATTTCAAGTGTGGGGTAGATTTCTCAAAACAGAATGGAGTAGTTAAGATGGTTTGGAAAGCAAAGGATTACAAGCATTGTAATTTACCCCCTGGCAAAGCAAAAGACAACAAACAATTGGGAGTTTTGCTTCAAATAAACAAAAAGATAGCCAATGCAGAAAGAGACACCAAATCAGGAGCAATTTTTGAAAGACCAGCAAACAAAGGCAAAGGTAGAACAAAAATGTTTGTGGGGAACCATAATTCTCATCTATATCCAGAAAAGAGTACTTCTGAGCTTTGTTCCCCATTATAATTCTGATTGGTTAAGATGTTGTTAGTATTGCTGTGATTTATGAAAGGATCTTAATCAAACAGTCATATATTTGAGTAGTTTCAATACCATTGAAAATTTTTTTAGTGATAATGTTGAAATTGATGAGAAACGTGTATTGATGAATTACAACATTGCATTGCATGTTGGTCTTTCCGGTTCCAAACTTGTAGAACACATGTATTTGTTCAACCAATGCTGGAATGACCAGTGTATCCATGGCATGCCAACCAGCCGGGCATGTTTGCATCAGACATTGTTTTCCCCCCAAAGGGTAGAGACATGCTCCCATGATGTTTCTTGGTCCTGCATGGCTACTGTGGGTTTTGTCCAAAAGGCTGCCTTTTTTTTTCTTCAAAAGAACTGCTGCTCTTTTTGCTATGCTACAGTGTCTTTTGGGCATTTTCTGCCAGGTGTTTTTTTTCCAACAGTCCTTGCTCATCCCAACACATATTTTTTATTTATTTCTGTGAATAAGTTTGTTCACGCAATACAAGAAGCTCTTCCAAAATGCCAATATCTAATCTCCCATGACTCAATTCCAGACTCCCACTTGGTGGGAAAAAAATAATCAAAGGTGAAGGTGTACTATGTCGGTGCTGGGGTTGCACACACCAAACAAAAAGGTTTGAGGCCCCATGCCATCAGTTAAATCACCAAATCCCAACTGGGATTTTATGATATCATCTGGCTTGTGCACACCAAAAAAAAGGTGTGCCCCCTGTTGTAGGTGTATGTTGACCAACACACTCAATTCATGGTTTTCTGCTTGATTGGAAGCTGTTTCCCCCTTCGATTGGAAAAATCAATTTGTCCCACATAAGTCTTTTATCTTTTTGACAAAGACAATTGTGCTGGACTAGGGGTGAGGTTTTTGATGAGATATCATGTCACCTTGAAAAAACAAACCCAAAGTGTTATGTGACTGAAGTTGATCACTGGAGTGGCAAATGATTCATTAGAGCTCTGCTTTCTGCTCACTCCCCAATTAATTGTGATGGCAGTTCTAGGATCACTGTTATAATCTGATAATGAGTTTCTCATCTTTAAGTTTGACTCCAGGTCTTTTAGGTGCTTCTGCAATACATTGATATACTTCTTGAAATGTTTGTCATGATTGAATTTGGATTTGAGTGACATGGGGATCTTTAAATGAAAAGGAATGATACTAACAAAGGTCATCCAATGAAAACTCAAAATAGGCACAATACAACACCAGGAAAAAAAATTTGGAACCTCCATGGAGGTGACTTCTCTATATCCCCCAATTATCCCACCTCTATCTACTATGTATCCTTGGTGTGCACCAATTTTATCTCCATGCCTATCTATTATGTATCACCAATGTATAATGATACATCAGAGGAGTTTTCAAAAAAAATTCAAAAGATCGAATTGTTTTACAGAAATTTCTGAGGCAAGAAATTCTTTTTATTACAACCAATGTTTAATCAATGACAGCTCATAACAAAATCAAACAAATTATAATTTGTGAAATGGAGACTATAGTTTGAGCTTGGATGAAAATTTTATCCAACCATGGTTTATCTATTACTACAGTTCTTGGAAAACATGACCATAGAACTCTGAAATAAGCCAGTTATATTTTAAAAGTGCATACATCACCCCAGGAGATTGATCCACCACCCCCACTGCCAACACCTTGGAAGCTGAATTTCTGACATGCACAAGCTTCAAAATCCAAAAAAACATCAAGTAGCTTGATCAAGTGAAATTCAAGGTTTCAAAAATATTCTTTACAACATGGCTAACATGAAATCCTTGTGGTTTTAAACTCTGGTACAATTGTTGCACAGTCATTTAACCACAACTAATATTTTATTTTGTATAAATTTGATATTTTGGGATTACACCTGGAAATAAAACCAATCTTGATAATCAAATTGAAGTAAACAACATGATTCATTATAAGCCATTTATTGCAAAATTCAAGTTGAAAAATTCAACTTTTCCTGTTGAAAAGGAACAAAATTCTTGTTCCATACCCCTTTTCTATGTTGAAACCTTGCATTGGTAAGAATGATTCTTTTTACCCATAATCTATTCAATTTGAAGCCAATATGGCATTGGTTTCCCCAATTTTTTTACTTCCTCCATGTTCACAAGTTTCAGAAAAACAGTGATATCATATTCTTTTTCCTTCATCAGATTATTTGTAATTTTTGAAAGTGCAAGTTGAACTAAGAACACAAGCTTAAAAATCTCCTATCGAAAAGCATCTATGGAAAGTGGGCCTTGAATTCTGCAAAAAATCAACAAAAGATTATTCCATTAATTTTGGTGCCACATTGCACATTCATAAATATAGTATATAGATTTTTCTAAAATCAAATTGAATGCCCTAGTTGGAATCAGGAAACACTTTCCAGGTGTAGGATCATTTTTATCCCCCACATATATTAATATCAATTTGAGAATCACCATTTTAACCATTTTATATAGACTATATCTTTCATTTCTGTCTCAATACATTTCAACCTAACACATAATTTAATTTAGACACAACAAGATTTCAGGTGGGGATCAATTTCTTTTTGATTCTCTCTACAAATCTGCTTAAATGTATCCCTGTCAAGTCCCAAAAAGAATTGTAAGAGAAAAGATGTTATTGATCCTACTGAAATTTGGCCATTCAATTACATGAGAATTTTTAAATATCCACAAAAACAGCTTAAGTCATTTACTTGGAAGCTTCCCGCATGGAAAAGCCCTCTTGGGTATCAAATCTCCTGTATAATTTTGTGTTTTTGTTGAAATATGTATACCATCCTGTTTCTGTGTTACTGCTCTGAATCCTAGATTATCCTCAGATTAGACTTTAGATAATTTTCAAAAACCATACCAAGTCCTGCGGTAAGTTATGCAAAATTACTGAGAAGGAGCAAGAAATTTAAAATCCTGATGATTGGCTTGATGATATATTTCTTACCATATCTCTTACCAGTGAATTCTGGAAGCCTTCTGACCTCACCTCCTATCATCACACTCTTTGTTTCCAACTAAGACCCAAGATTACTTATTATCAAAGAATGGTTGACACTGGAACCTGGTTCGCGTCAAAAATACTCCAGTAAAATGCTGATGAAAAATGAAAGGACTTAAGGATCCACATTTTCTAGGAAGAGCACCTCAAAAGAATCTGTATTAAAAGATGTATCACTTTGGGCAAAGGTAAGGTGACATCTTGTAATACCAAGTTACCATTTTATGTGATGTCTATTTTAGAACTGAATGAAAGAACCTGGAACAGTATATCTTCCCCTGTATCTATCCCTACAAAGAAGGATAAATTGATAGGTGAAGAAAAAAAAAAAAAAGAAGACATAGCAATTGTGAAGGCATCAAGAATGTATACCCCTGATCCCTTGAAAAATCCTATGGTTCCGCATTCTGATAATTACTTCTAGTACCTTGAAGCAGACTCAAATTTTATTTCAATTTTAGCCAGTGACCATTTTTTCCCCAGCTCTTGTATTTATAGATTCCCTTTTCAGCTTCCATCTGTCATTTTATAATATCAAATTTGGTTAGAAATGATTCACATGATTTGAAAAATCTCATTCTTTTTCCATGAATAATCAATAAATTTTGGATTCAAACCAAGCAATTTTGCCATATCCTATGATCTTATGTTGAACCCCAACTTTAATTACCCAATTACTCATAAGCCGGCCAAGCTTTTCTGTTGTAGATTAAGCCCGCCGGGCTTAAACAGAACCCTTGATTTTCCTTGTTTTCCTGCGCATACAATAGTTTTTTAGTTCAAGCATCCTTAAGCCTGCCGGGCTTAATATCAATGAATTTTGGATTAAAACCAAAAACTTTTGATGTATTCTATTATTTTATGCGGGACCCAATCATACTTACCTAGTGACGCACAAGCCCACCAGGAATAGCTTTTTTAGATTAAGCCCGCCGGGCTTAAAAACACCCCTGTGCTTCCTTGTTGCCCTACACTCAAAGTCTTTTAGTCCAAGCATTCTTAAGCCCGCCGGGCTTAATATCAATCAATCTGGATTCAAAAAAAAAATTGTCCACATTCTATGATTTTATTTGTTTCCCAAAACTTACTTAATTGGTGAGACATAAAACTGCCACGATTTTCTGATATAGATTAAGCCCGCCGGGCTTAAATACTAACTGAGCTTGTCATTTTTGGCCTGACCCTCAATTTTTTTTTGGTCCAACCATCCTTAAGCCCGCCGGGCTTAATCACTGAGATGAAGCCCCAGCTGATCATTATACTTTTATGCTACAGTACGAGTGGAAATGTCAGATCTTCCAGAAATTTTTGAAGAGATATTTATCAAGGGAAAATAAAGAGGATGTGGACAGGAATTCTGGATACTAAAACCTGAGTCAGGAGAAAAAAAAGAAATACAGTCCGCTAAGTTGCATGGCAGAAAATTACTCATCCAACAAGAAGTATTGAACTCGAGGAAATGCACATGGATGAACAGATATTTTTATTTCTATATAAACATTAGGTTTGAAATTTACAACAACTTTGGGGTCAGATTGTAGGACAGAAGATGGTGGATTAAATGCAAATTCAATATTTGTGGGGAGAATTGAGTGACAGGAAGTGAAAGGAGTGATATATACGGGAACAGAGAAAACAAGGAGATATGTGAATGATGAAATTACAACACTTAGTGAAAATTAAACTCAAATGCAAGTTTTTTCATCTGGTTTTTACCTGAATGAAAGGATCTTGAATAACCACATGCAAGCTGCACGCTTCTTGCATAAATAACCACCCACAAAAACATTTATTTTTGGTATGATGAAACTTCAATGATTTTTTGTATAAGGCAGCTCAAATATTGCATTAAAATAACTGATTGGACATTTTCAAGGAGACAGCTTCTCTTTGCACGTGGTATTTTCACTAGCCTTGGGGGGGGGGGGGGGGGGTTATATCAAACCCAAGACACTTATTTGGTAGAGACCACATGAGAAAATGATGAATTCAACCCTGCAGTATGATATATTTCAAAACTGGATACATATGAGTGGATTCAGATAGCCAGACATCAGGCATAAAGCATGTGTATCCCTCTGCTATCCCTTTAATCAAGTGATTGATATATGTTGGATACAAAGTGGAGACAGCGTGGTGAAATACAAAGACCTTTTTTTCCCTGAAGCAAATCCTTCTCAGGTTTCATAAATTATGATCAACTCTGACAAGAAGTTTTTAAATAAATTTTGAAGGGTTATGTGGGTAATACATTACAACTTTGGTTCACAGAAAACCGCCTGAAAAACATATCCATTCAATTCACTCAGCTTAGATGATAAATTACAAGATATAACTTCCAGGGTATTCCACTTGAGTTTTAATTTCCCCCAGCACCAACTCTACTATAGTAGAAATAAGATTCTGACCTCTTTTGAATTTTGAAGAACTGCTAAAAAAAGAGGCACACTCTGAGTGATTTCATGTATGATCCAGTATTTTTGAGCTCTTAATATATTCCAAGGAATGATGATATCATATGATATTTACAGAAGATTTCACTGTTTGTGGGTTTCAGTTGGTAACTGAAACTCAACATCAAGAATTTAACCTTACAGGTGAAATCCCCAGGAAATTCAATCACAGAGGAATTAAAAATCCCTTGAATCAATTATACATCTGATAAACAGATAAATGGTGCCGGATGAAACATTTTGATTAAGTATATGCTCAGTTGCTTTGATTTTCATATGAAAAATTTAGAGCTGTTCATTTGGATCATAAACCTCTTATTTGATCCATTTGAAACCATGATTGCTGTGAAATTCAAGCACACTAGCTCTTTGGGCCAAGAAATTTAGCTCATGTATTTCATTTCCTCTATCAAAAGTCATCTGCTCTACAGTACTCTTTGGAGTTTACCGTTCAGAAGTAATTTCCAGTTTCAGCCTTCTCTATCAACAGATACACAAACTTCAAAGATTGGATAATAAAACCACCCCATAAGCGCCTTGCTTAAATACTCCCATCATCCTCCAGAAAAACCACCAATTGTCAAAATTGAATTACATTTTATTTAGGATACTAAATTGGATACCATATCCCATATATACCAAGCAAGAAATTGGTTTCAATTTCTTAAGGAAGCTGTTTTATCATTTGAAGTCATGGTTAATATTACGATCCAGCTGAGCTTGGAGGCCATGATTTGACATAGAGGATATTGTTTGTCCATTGTAACTATTTCCACCAAATTGATGAATCATGGAATTTAATCTCTCAATTTTGCATGGAACAGAGAAACCGCTATTAAGCAGTCCCTGATTCCTTAGTAATTTGGAATACTCATAGAATGCACTTGGATAGAGGTACTTCAGTCATATTTTGGAAAATCATGACATTTTACTGAAATTTCCAGCTTCAAATTCCATCAGAATCCATGATTTGAAAACCAAACACAGTTTCAGGTCAAAATTGACCAATTTTAACCATTGAGGAACTAAATATGCATGTCCTGTGGATTATGAGTTGAAGTCCACTCAAATTTAAGCTCTTTTTTCATGGAATTTTCAGGATAAATATAGAATTACTCCTATTAGCTATGATCAATTCAGAATAACCATACATTCAATTTATTATCCAGGATTTGGAGTTTGTTGGAATAACTGTTACTAAAATCAAGCTGCATCAGTTTTGACCTGACAGTTGTTAATTGCTTCATTTTATCTACATTCTTCCCTCACCATCTCTACTACTTGTTGCTTGTTTCCATATAATTCTGTTTAATCCCTGAAATATTTCAAGCAGTGATCATTTGACATCAGATGAAAAGTAAATTTGGTCTTCATGCATACACATTTTTTTATAATTTTTTCAATGTGAAGGAAATATTTACACTTGGTTCATAGCGTCTTTTTACAGCTGAATTCACTTCATTCAATTTTGCTATTGTCATTTGGCCTGTGAGTGATTATTTTTTAAAACAACTCTGGAATTCCTATCCCTGAATGTTATATTGATCAGAGTTAGTCAAATTTGAGGCTACAAGAAACCCCAAATTCTGGATTGAAATTTCTATATCCACTTGCCTCATTTGAAGTATCTATTGTTTGATATTTCTTTTATCATAAGATATTATCATGAAACATATCTTACAAAAAAATTATCTTATGAAATTTCTTTCATGAGAAATTATTATACCTTTATAGTATAATTAGGTTTGAATAAATCCAAATCAAATTGTTATTACACCCTATGAAATTCATTAGAATTTTTTTAATTCAAATCTAGGCTCAGTTGTTACCAAATCTCAACCTAGAATCACAAGTGATCATTTGACTAGAATTTATGATTTTCCATGTTTCCTCTTGGATTTTAAGTTTAGAATCAGCAGGTATGATACATTTTTCTCATATCTTTTTTAGTGAAAAATTTTACATTCTTATCAATCTATATTTGGGATAAAACCAATCAGTATTAGAAATTTAAAAGAAGAAATATAATAGGGGTTCAAATATTCCCCAATTTGCGTTTAAAACCAGGCAATTATCCAATTTTATTTTGTTATCCAGTGGGTTTTGATAGGGTGTAGTGAAATTACTAGCATGTTTTGTAAATGGTGGATTGTTTTTGGAACAAGTCAATTACAGAATGGTGGATTTGGACATATTTGATACCCCCTATTCAACCATATATCATATGCCTTGAATCCTGAGTCAGTTTAAGGCTCCTTCTGAAAGCATCATGAAATTAGAACATGTAGTTAAATTTTGAATAAATATATTTTATCAATAGTCCTTTCATATTGGGGATTCACAGAGATGGTCAGAATAAGTTAGTATCTACTCTCTATTTTATTTTTCCTAGTAGCTGAATGAATACTGCTCTCCACGCCAAATTTATGTACATAATTAAATACTTATTTTTCACTCTTCAAAATATTTTTGTTGGTTGTGTTTCCTACATGGAATTTGTTTTTCTGGGTGAGACTGCCTGAATTTTATTATTGTCAGTGAATATACAAAAATTTCCCGGTTGAGAAGATCAGATATCATATCTGATTTACATGATACCCAAAGCATAATAAAAAGATAACAAATATAACAAGCCCACATTTACTCATCAATAAATCCAAATTCCATGAGGACTGTTTTTATTGTTGAATAAAATTCATGCTCATGAAAGATCACAATAATTCATGGAAGGTGTAAGTGATTGGTAATACCATAATGTCAAAATTACATGTTCAGGATTCTCCCAGATATACCCATTTGAATTCACTGATCCTCATCAAAAATAATTCAAACTCTATAAATGAGGACTGTTTTCATTGCTGACTGAAACCTACCCTCATGAATGATAATAATAAGTAATATAATTATGTCAAAACAAGTACATAGCCCCCAATTTTGGTGGGAGGGACTTGTGGAAAGGCACGGATCGACACCGAGATCCGTGATCCGTGTCATGCAACCTAACAGGCCGACGTCGACCCGTTAGGTTGCATCAATTGAACCTGTACACTCGGTACAGGTTTTGTTTGGCTCCAGGAGCCTATTCTTTTAGTTCTATAGTAGATTACACATCATCAAGATTCTCCCAGATATATTAACTGATAATCATTGAGATAATTCAAAATCTATACTAAACAATATGCACATATTCCAAGGGTTCTTAGAAAAGTGATAATAGAACAGAAATCAAAAAGAAGAGCAGGTTATGGATCTTCATAAATCAGGGTTAAAATGTGATTATATTTTTAAATAAAAAAAAATTGGAGAATATATATGTATATTATCATTGAAATTCTTACTTGGAAGTGTTACACATAACCTGAATCACATATTATGTTATTAGGATGCATTTTGAATTCATTTATCTGTAAGAGTTGTTTTGTGTTTAATTGTTTGATCCATTCATATAATGGATAAAGATGAAGTGTTTCATCTGGAATTGTTATTTCATGAAGTTCATTGGGGATTTACTTACCATTTGGAAAAAATTATTAATTAAATATATGGAAATACTTCAACTTTGGAGCAGTCATGTGATAACAAGATACCTCATTGATACATTCTGTTCAAGTGGGGGATACAGTCTAGATACAGTGTTGATGTGTTGAGGATGGGTAAGAGATAAGCGAAGGCACCTCCATAGAGGTGCCAACTTTTTTTTCCTGGTGCAAGAAGGAGGATTTGAGAGGAACACACAAGAAAAGCACTGGTTTCTAACTGGTTATTCCACCCATTTGCTTCTACCTAACATTTTCAGCATTAACACAGTTTCTGGAATTTTCTGAAGCCTAATAAATAGGGCGTATCAAATATGACAAAATCCACCTTTGAAACCAGTGAATTAGTTTTTTCAGTGAAATTTAACTTTTGAGAATTTTGAATCATTTTATGTTGATATCCATTGTTTTTAAAAATGGTGGATTTTCAAAACCAGTTGATTAGATAATAGGGGGTATCAAATATGACCAAATCCACAATTAAAACCAGTCAATTAGGTTTTTCCACCAAAGTTCACTTTTGAGAATTCTGATCCATTTTGTATAGATATCCATGGTTTTTAAAAATGGTGGATTTTCAAAACCAGTTGATTAGATAATGGTGGATTGGGTCATATTTGATACCCCCTAATGGTTGATTTGGTCATATTTGATACCCCCTGATGTACCCGCAAAACACCAAGGGAGATGAGGAAATAATTAGGGAAGAGATGAATAGAGCCAACAGGGACAACTCAATAATGAAGGAGAATTTATTTCTTACAATTAATTCTTAAAGGCTATGTTGAAATTGACTAAATACAGTTGGTCAGATAGTGATTTATCAAAAATGAATAGAACAGAATAATTAGTAAAATATAAGTGGCTACTTTTTGTTTAGACTACAGATGAAGACTGATGTTAAAGTTCAGTTATAATACACAAGGCTTTTATATTGCAGGGTTTGATTCAAATTTACCAAATCTCTTACTAGAAATGATGAACAGACAATACCTCAAAAACTTCTATTGAGAAATAAGTATAAACAGTTGAAAATTTCAAACCTTTTCCAACTGGTTCTGGGCTGTCTTTCTTGATTACTGACTGGTTGTTGGGAACTTTTCTTTGACTACCACTTAAAAATTGTACTAAGATGTCCAAAAATAACTTATTGACATTTTATTTACTCTCAACTTTGGGTATCAAACTGTGAAAAAGTTGACTGGTCCTGCAGTTCAAAACTCAAAAACCATTCATTAAATAATGATATACCTGAATAAATAGGGGTTTGAAACACTTATTTTCCTGCATGCAGACTCAGGGAAAAATGAACAATTTCTGAATTTTTATTGCTAAGAAACAATGACCAGAAATTACTTATACAAAAAAGTTAGAACAATAAAAATGTATGAAAGAAGGAAAAAGTGAGTTAAGGAAGAGATTCATACCTGGTAGATGATGATAAGGTTCTAACAGACAACTAAGGAGGAGAGTAGACACAACTGGTAGATGAGAGATGGACACAGGACAGGTAGTAAGAATTGTGGGTTAGTGATTAGCAGTAGAGAGAATAAGATTGATGACAGGTTATACAATAGAAGAAGATGATGATTGATTTCTCACCAAGTTGAGATGAGACAAGCCATCCAAAAGTTGAAGATTGTAGAGATTTTTGGGGTTTTGATAAACCCATTCCCACACCTTTCCCAGGAAGGGTGTGCAACAAACACACCCCTCCTGGGAAGGGTGTGCAACAAACACACCCATCCTATTGGTATAGGATGGGCGTTCAGGTTTGCACACCCATCCTGTAAATATAGGATGGGTTTGCAGGGCTGCATGCCCTTCCTATATGTATAGGAAGGGCATGCAGCTGCACACATTGACCGGAGGGGAATTGCTCCGATTGGAGGCCCCACAGCCTCATTGACTAGAGGAGTCACTCCAGTTGAGGAGGCCATACAACCTCTTTGACCGGGGGGGATTTCCTCCGGTTGACAAGGTTGTATTGCCTTTTCAACAGGAGGGATCCCCTCCGGTCAAGGAGGTTGTATACAAAATCTTGACCGGAGGAAATCCCCCCGGTAAAAGAGGTTGTATGGCCTCATCAACTGGAGGGACTCCTCCGGTTGACAAGGCTGTGGGGCCTCCAACCGGAGGAATTTCCCTTTGGTCAAGGTGTGCAGGTCTGCACGCCCATCCTATATGTATAGGATGGGTGTGTTTGTTGCATGCCCTTCACAGGAAGGGTGTGTTTGTTGCACGCCCTTCACAGGAGGGGTGTGTTTGTTGCACACCCTTCACAGGAGGGGTGTGTTTGTTGCATGCCCCTCATGGGAAGCACCAGGGTGTGTGTTTATCAACAACTAGATTTTTGAAATGATGTGGAAGGGAAAAACTTTTACCATTTCTGCATCCTTTTCTTTGGCCAAACCCCTGGCCTCTTGGTAAAATAAGAAATTATGCATTTTTCTTTTGTAAGCATAGCTGAGAAGAGTGGTAAATCTTTGGTTGGAATAGCCAAGAAGAGTGCTACATTGAAAGTTAGCATAGCTGAGACAAGCGCTACACTAACAGTTCACAAGCTGAGCACTATGCTAAAAGTTAGTGTACCTCTTCTTGCCAGATAACACTGTTAAAAATCAGCTAACAGGAGATTTCTGTAGTGTCACCTTTTTTTTCAATGGCACCAACACTACACTCACAGGTATTTTTTCTGTTGGTGAAAATCTTTTAGCAGCAGCTGCCCAAATCTTCAGCTAACAGTAACTTCTTATTAGTGCAGCTAAAAAAGCTAACACTACACTTCGCTAAAGCTAATTTTAGCGTAGTAGGCCCACTGTTGGTTCTAAGGTAAAACATAAAAACTTGTCACATTATGGTAGACTACCATAAAAACCTTCTTTGCAGGAAAATATACAGATTAACAATGAAAGGCTAAGCAAACTTGAATCATATCCCCAAGAACAACCCACATTACATGCAGCTGTAATGGCTCCAAACTCAAAGGAATGCGTGCAAGCACTGCCAGCATAATTGCCTAGGTTGAGTTCATCCCAGTTAAACTAGGATGCAAAAAACCAATTTAAAGTAGGTTGACCTCAACCAATGAAATATAAAACCAAGGGCGGTCCCTTGGATTTATATTTCATCAGTTGATTCCAACGAAGTTTAAATTGGTTGAGTGCATCCCAGTTTGACTGGGATGACTTCATCCTAGGCAATTATGCTGGCAGTGAAGCAATCATGCAGACCTCATCATTATAAATCAATAAGATGCATCCCACTTCATGTCTGGGCATGTGATATTGTGTTGATTTATCAAAGGGTCATTTGACATTCTTATCAAATCGGTACAATCTAGTAGACAATTGCAAAGAAAGGTGGCATCTGTGGTTCTTTGCCCGTGCGGTCTCTTTTTCTGAAAACATCACATTTATTTTTTGATTCTCAATTTCTAATAATATTGCTTGCAATTAAAGACTCCAATCCATAAAAAATGGGGTGGCGTTTTCCCAGAGTCACGGTACCATATAATAATTTTGTTTGAGGGTGAGCTTTCAAACGGATTCCTGTGAAAGAATATTTAATCAGAAGAGTACAGGAATGAATTGGTTTGGTAGAAGCCTACATGAAGAAGGGTGTTCATCATACAACCTCAATGGCCGGGAGGAACTCCTCCTGGCTGGCCGTCGAGAGTTCCCACAGGCCAATTTTTTGGCATGTGGGGACTTGCTCTTGTAATTGAACCGGTCCACCGGTTCAATTACGTGAGCTATCCCACACGCCAATTTCTTGGTGTGTGCGACCCACACGCCAAACAATTGGCATGTGGGACCTACACGCCAATTATTTTTGGCGTGCAGGGCCCACACGCCAAAAAACATTGGTGTGTGGGACCCACACACCAATTTTTTGGTGTGCCCTCCCACACACCCTTTTTTTTTGGCATGTCCGCACGCCAAAACAAAATGGCGTGTGGGACCCGCACACCAAAATAAATTGCCGTGTGGGTTGGCGTTGGCGTGCGCCTTTGGCGTGCGTTTATCAACACCCAAGAAAAAGGGTTCAATAAGAATAAAAGTAGATTATGTCTGGTGCATTATGTGTTGGTTTTCCTGTTAGTCTGATACCATGATGTATCACCAATTGAACAATGACCAGTACCAACCAACATCCTGGAATTCACAAGTTTCTGTAACCTAGTGTTGGATTTATTAACAACTGTGCAACAGAAGAGGCTTCAAATGAATCACGGCCTGAGTGCAAGAGGGTTAGAATCTAGGATCCAGAGTGTGAATACTTCATTTTTGGAGACTGAAGTTTCAATTTGTTCTCACATTGAGAATTCATCCGGGAAAGAAGAGAGAAGTCAAAACCATCAATATCAGCAACTTCAAGATACACCACACTACGACAACCCTTCTCCAATAAACCTCAAGTCCTGGTCAACATACTCAACTGATTCCATCAAGATTCTCAGCAAGAAAAATTTCCAGAACTTTATTCTATTATTGAAGACAAACTGTAGTGTTATTGTTAAGGTATTAATTCTACTTTTCTCAACAACTCTACAATAATCATTCAATTATTGACCTTTTTATATTATTATTAAGTTGTTTAAATTATTATTAAGTTTGCAATCCAGCTTTGATAATTTCTATCTAAACAAGAAGGACACGACGCCCAAGGAATTGACATGGTAGCGAGAGGCAACTTCTGATAGAACTCAAGGAATTCACAATAAAAACGGATCAAACTTCATCAAATAAACACTTATACAAGGCTATGGAGAACCTGGTTTACGACACTCATTCTGAGTACTGTCTTCTAACAAACATTGATATGATTGATAATCTCGAACCAACACAGATAGATCTCCCCACTTCTTATGTATTGGTTAGGGTGACACACAGTGGCAGCTTTAATCTAAATGGGCACACAATTCAGCCGGTTTACTATGTACCAAACTCTTCAAGGAACCTCATATTGGCTGCTCAACTTGAAGATCATGGTCTTCAAATCGTACATGTAAAGGGAGTGATTCAAGTTCGCAAAGGAGAAAAATATTATGGCGTTTTCGACGGGATAATGGCTTGTTTACTAGTTTCTATCCAAGCAGCAAGTATCCAGATCAAATACACTATGCCAACACAAATACTATCGACTGGCATGTTCTTTTGGGTCATCCTTCTGATCCTTATCTAAGACACTTTCTCGAGTTAAATGATATCAAATCCAAATCTGGTCTAAATCCATTGAGAAGGTGTGAGGTCTGTAAACAATGCAAGCTCAAAAAGAAACCTCACAAGAACCCATTGCCATCTGCATCTCGACTGTTTGAAAAACTTCATACCGACGTTCTACAACTCTCCCCACGAACCAAGTCTGGCTACAAATATGTACTAGTTATTGTGGACGATTTTTCAAGATATAATTGTATTTACTTCCTGAAACAAAAATCTGAAAAGGCCCATTGATTACTCAAGTACATTCAGGAAATAAAAGAGAAGTCTGGTCGAGTCCCTGCATATCTTCACTCCGATCGAGGGGGGGAATATACATCTGAGTATCTACAATCAAAGCTTGAAGCACTCGGAATATCTATTGAAAAAGGACCCGCCAATAATCCACAAACAAATGGACTCGCTGAACGATTCAATCAGACTTTAATATTGAAGATACACTGTCTTCTAGCCCAGTTGTCAGTTCCAATTACATTCTGGGATGAAGCTGCTTGATTTGGTCCATGTTGATAAATCACCTACCCTCAAAATTGTTACAGTGGAACTGTCCTATCAACGTACTTCAAGAAAATAACTTGCTGATTGAACCAAAGAGAGACTTTACCTGTACTCTTCCATTTGGATTGAAAGTGCAGGTCTATCGACGGAACGATGCGGTGCCAGCCTCTGACAAGCGAACCTATTTGTTCCTGGGTTATGAGCCTTTTTTGGATTCGGCTCGATTTCTAGATATCAGATCGCAAAGGATTCTACTGAGCCAAGACTATTCGTTTCCTGTATTCAACTTCCATTACGACAACCCCAAGGCACTGAAGACACGACCTGAATCTCTGCCAATGATCATGTCAACAGATCTACCAATCAGGAGGGGGTCGTCTATGGCAAACATTAGTATTGGCTCAATCAAACCAATCTGGCCTAGCAGATCGACATCAACGAATGATTTGTTGTGTCCTGAAAACACTAACTCACCAGCACCACCTGATACCAGGACTCATCGATATGTACCGTACTATGAGAAAGCTCTCAAAGATATTGATTCAAGTATCAATACCCAAAAAATTCTTAATTCAACTAGGCGATCAGCAAACAATTTCACTATTGACTACTGCTACAATCAAAAACTTGGAACTACCGATATTGATTCAATCAACTATATAATGAAAATAATGAACACATCTACAAATCTAAATGAAAAACCTTCCATCCAGACTTCTCATATATGGAATAACTCAACAGTACCACAGTTGAGGAGGGGTGTTGAAGATAAGTCATCTGTAGCACAGTTGAGGAGGGGTGTTGGATTTATTAACAACTGTGCAACAGAAGAGGCTGCAAATGAATCACGGCCTGAGCGCAAGAGGGTTAGAATCTAGGATCCAGAGTGTGAATACTTCATTTTTGAAGACTGAAGTTTGAATTTGTCCTCACATTGAGAATTCATCCGGGAAAGAAGAAAGAAGTCAAAACCATCAATATCAGCAACTTCAAGATACACCACACTACAACAACCCTTCTCCAATAAACCTCAAGTCCTGTTCAACATACTCAACTGATTCCATCAAGATTCTCAGCAAGAAAAATTTCCAGAACGTTATTTTATTATTGAAGACAAACTGTAGTGTTATTATTAAGGTATTAACTCTACTTTTCTCAATAACTCTACAATAATCATTCAATTATTGAACTTGTTTATATTATTATTAAGTTGTTTAAATTATTATTAAGTTTGCAATCCAGCTTTGATAATTTCTATCTAAACAAGAAGGACACAATGCCTAAGGAATTGACACCGAGTTGGTAAAGGCAGCACTCTTGCATGTGTCTCAGCTTAGATGAGCTGGTGAGTTTGAATCTCACCAGACACATCTTCATTTTACAGTCTCTAAATTCTAATTTGTCCATACCATTGGTTTGCAAGGGCCTATGTTTCCTCCCATTGTAGTAGGAGGAACTAGGGGCTTGACCAGGGACAGAGAATTTTGAACTGCACAGCAGCTTTCAGTTGGGAATTACACTCTTGTTGAAAAAAATAGCTTGGTCTTGAGTTACATGAGGAAACCTTTCATTTTTGCTGTGTTAAAATGTTCCTTGAAGGGGGAAAATTTGAGATTGTGAAACATGCTGAAGGAGGGTGGTAATAGATTTTGAACAGTTGAATCTATCATTATCAGATCTGAAACCAGAGTGGGCTGAATGAAAAGCCAAGATAGAAAAGATTAGAGAGAGACAAAAAGAAAGAGATACTGAAAGATAGAAGCAACGGTGGGCCCGCTACGCTAACAATAGCTGTAGCGTAGCGTAATGTTAGCTTTTGTCGCTACGCTAACACAAAGTTACTGTTAGCGGTTTTTTTTTTTCAGCTAACGCTACAAAAATTTTGTCAAAAAGAAAAATAGCGGTAGCGTAGCGTTAGCGACTTCAAAAAAAAAAAGTTAACGCTACAGGAATTACCTGTTAGCTGATTTGTAGCGGTGTTAGCTGGAACAAACGCTACGCTAACTGTTAGCGTAGTGCTATTGTCAGCTACGCTAACTGTTAGCGTAGCGCTATTGTCAGCTACGCTAACTGTTAGCGTAGCGCTCTTGTCAGCTACGCTAACTGTTAGTGTAGCGCTCTTTTCAGCTACGCTAACTGTTAGCGTAGCGCTTTTGTCAGCTCCACTAAGTGTTAGTGTAGTTCTCTTTTCAGCTACACTAACTGTTAGTGTAGCACTTTTTTCAGCTACCCTAACTGTTAGCATAGTGCCCTTTTGTGGTGAGCTAACTGTTAGTTTAGCACTATACTTGTGGGAGTATAGCAATCATGTCTTTTCTTGAGGATTTGATGCTTTCAAATTAGTATTTCAATGACTCTGATGATTAGAATGAGGTCCCCAGAAAAATATTGTCCCGAGATCCATCATTTAACATCAAAGGCATTTCCATAAAAATAAATTAGACATCAACATAAGGACATAATCCTGACTTTTGAGGCCAAATGAAGTTCATTTTATAGTTAACAGGGGGGGATGGCCAAATGGGGATTGTTTTTTTATGAGCCAAAAGCCACATGAAGAAACAATTTGCGTTGAAAAAGAAAAAAAAAAAAAAAAAAAAAAAAAAAAAAAAAAAAAAAAAAAAAAAAGAAGAAAAGAAGAAAAAAAAAAGAAGAAAAAAAAAAAAAAAAAAAAAAAAAAAAAAAAAAAAAAAAAAAAAAAAAAAAAAAAAAAAAAAAAAAAAAGAAAAAAAAAAAACTTGGAGATAGAAAGTAAAAATAAATAAATCAAAAATAAGGTGTTTTGATTGCTGTACTTGCTCAAGTACAGGAGTTAAAGCAGCTGTTTGATTTGTTTACTTGTGCAAGTACAGCTTTTTGATTGCTTTGCCTGTGCAAGTACAGGATCCTAATTGAGCAGAGTGGACCAGCTTTGACCCAAGACAGGGGAATTTATTACTCCTGCTATATTAAAAGTGAGTGCAAAATACCTAATTGGTGTCAACCTCATCACAAATCCTACTCACCAATGAGGGTGACACAGATGAGGTATGTTGCAGTTACTTATAGTTTAGCAGGAGTGATAAATTCCCTTGTCTGAGGTCAAAGCTGGTCCACTCTGCTCAATTAGTATCCTGTACTTGCACAAGTAAAGCGATCAACAAGCTGTACTTGCACAAGTCAACAAATCAACATGCTGCTTAACTCCTGTACTTGAGCAAGTACAGCAATCAAAACACCTTATTTCTGATTTATTTATTTTTAATTTCTATTTCCAAGGTTTTTTTTTTTTTTTCTTTTTTTTCTTTTTTTTCTTTTTTTTTTTTTTTTTTTTTTTTTTTTTTTTTCTTTTTTTTTCTTCTTTTCTTCTTCTTTTTTTTTTTTTTTTTTTTTTTTTTTTTTTTTTTTTTTTTTTTTTCAACACAAATTGTTTCTTCATGTGGCTTTTGGCTCATAAAAAAACAATCCCCATTTGGCCATCCCCCCCTGTTAACTATAAAATGAACTTCATTTGGCCTCAAAAGTCAGGATTATGTCCTTATGTTGATGTCTAATTTATTTTTATTGAAATGCCTTTGATGTTAAATGATGGATCTCGGGACAATATTGTTCTGGGGACCTCATTCTAATCATCAGAGTCATTGAAATACTAATTTAAAAGTATCAAAGCTGAAAAACAAGACATTTTGTGCAAGGGAAAAACTTTCACCGTTCCCACATCCTTTTCTTTGCCCAACCACCTCACACCAACTATTGGTAAAATCAAACAATATGTAATGCATCAACCAACATTCTTTTCAGATTGTTCACTTTTCTGGATCTAAAAGTTTGGTCCTGGTTTGAATTAAAACACAAGAAAGAAGTTGGATTTCTCTTCAAAGAGCTTTAATGCAGCAAGATTTTACCTGCTGAAGCCATAAAAACAGCCTTTGTTGAGCAGCCATGTTAACTTGTGAAACTAACAGTTAGCAAGAAAAAAAACCGCTATTTAAGCTTAGTGTAATGGTAAAAACTTCAGCTAACAGCTAACATTTAGTGGGAAAGATATCAGCTAACAGCTAATATTTAGCGGGAAAATATCAGCTAACAGCTAAAATTTAGCGTAGCGTAGCGATGATGCCGCTACGCTACTGAGAACTTCAAAATCTGTTAGCGCCAGAAAAATTGCACTACTTGTTAGCGTAGCGGTGAATTTTCCCCGCTAACGCTACAAAAAAATGGACTGAAAAATTTGTCGCTATGCTAACTGTTAGTGTAGCGGAGTGAAATTTCAGCTAACGCTACAAATTTTCTGGGAAAAAAAAAAACCGCTACGCTAACACTTAGCGGTCAAATAGCGTAGCGTAGCGTAGCGGCCCACCGTTGATAGAAGGAAGAAACAACCAAAAGTATGCACTGCCAGCATAATTGCCTAGGTTGAGTTCATCCCAGTTAAACTAGGATGCAAACAACCAGTTTAAAGTAGGTTGGCCTCAACCAATGAAATATAAAAACAAGGGGGGTCCCTTAGATATATATTTCATCAGTTTATCTCAACCAAGTTTAAATTGGTTGAGTGCATCCCAGTTTAACTGGGATGACTTCATCCTAGGCAATTATGCTGGCAGTGATGGAAGGCAGGAGTATGTGAATAAGAGAGGAACAAAACCTGAGACTCAGAAGAGACAGGCAAGAAAAGAGATGAAAGACAAAAGAAGCATTTTAGGTGAAGTAATTTTATTTGATGAGTAGGTTATGAATCTCACCAGACAGGATCACAAGGACTGTAGACTATGAAAAGTCAAGAAGAAATGTAGAAGTGAGAATAAAAGAAAGAAAGGGAAAGAGGAAGAAATAGAATAAAAGAGTTGAGAATGGATTTGATAAAGATTGAGAGTGTAGTGAGTTGAGTGAACTTGAGGTTCTTGATAAGTGAAGTTGAGTCAAGATTTTTGATTGATGAAACGGAGAAGCCTTCTAACAAAGTGGAATCTGGCATACAACCTGAATAACTCTGGATGTGTGAAATCTCAAGTGACAGGTGTGTGTATCATAGTTCTAACAGGTGGCAGTGTTTCAAGGACAAAGAAAACCCAAACAGCTTCCAGGGGTCTTCTTCTCAAGCTTGGTGGAGCTAACACCAATCATCAAATGGTACACTTATCAAAAAGTGTTGATACTTTTCTGCATTTTGCCTTTGAAAAAGAAAATTTCATGGAGCTTATCCATGATATTGGTGTAGGTAGTGACCTGCTTTAGATGTTCCTTCTAGTCTGGACAGTTTTCAATTGCGGGAGTTTTTAGCTTTGAAATCCATCAAGAGTCATGTAAGGAAGAGCATTGTGCAGGTTGTAGCTCCAGGAAAGTAAGTTTGTGTGGTTTAGTTTCTTGTTACAGAGACAAAGGTAGGTTTTGATAAACACATGCCCCCTGGCCACTTTGGTGTTCCAGCTGCATGAAAATGCTAAAATCACATTTCAGAAGTGTTTGGATAGCATTGAAAAGAGCAACAGTCATTAAAAGAGGAGGACAAGCATTATAATAGATATAAAATACACTTCTACACAGGATTGTAGGATTACAGGAATTAAAGCATCATTAAGAATGGATTGGAGGTCTAGGCTTACATAGGCAGGGATTGGATACAGTGGAAGGGCATAGAAGAGATGGGAGGTATTGGGAGATCATATCTCAACCAGGAAGGCAAAAGGCTAGGTGGTAAGTAAGGTATGGAAGGAAGGATGGTAGGGTGTTATTGGTACAGGCAGTTTTATAGGGTTATACTACTTGTGTAAGGGTGAATTACCTTTATAAGGGTAGTATATGGCTTTATGAGGGTTGAGGAATCAGTATTTTGTGATTTTGAGGGATGAATTAATTAGGTGAGGAGGAAGAAGGGAAGTAAAATACAGCAACATTACCAGCATAACTGCCTGGGTTGAACTCATCCCAATTAAACTAGGGTTTACCCAGCCCACTTAAAATAAGTTTATCTCAACCAATAAAATATAACGCCAAGGGGTATACCTTATACTAATGGTTGAGTGAATCCTATTTCAAATGGGATAGCCTCAACCCAGCCAATTATGCCAGCAGTGCAAGTGTGTCAACCAATGGTTCTGTATTCAAGACAAAGAGACTATGTATTCCAATTATTGAACTATGCCTGGAGGACATTTGGGATCCATTCTTGAGAAAACCACAGAACACATTGATTGAAACCCAAGTTTTTTCTATAAGAACTGACATTTGGAGAAACCAACTAAAGTATACATGCAAGAGCCAAATAAATGGCAATATGAAGAGTTTTTACCAGGAATTTTTCTAATGAGATTATAAATACCACAAATCTAGCATTATTTTTCCCAATTTCTTCATCACAATATTTTATTGTTTTTCTTCTTCTGCATCAGCATCTACTCAAAGTTTGTTATCAATAGAATCCATTCAATAAGACCCATAATATTTCTATAAAGAAAATTGGCTGTTTTCTGTTGTCAATTTAGCTTGTCTATGGACATTGGTGGGATAATCCATCCTTGGCTTGTCCGTTGTGGGGATTTTATACGTGGCAGGTGCAGCAAGAACTTAGCCAGGACTAGACATTTGTAAGCTGTCCTCTTCTCCTTTTTATCCTATTTTCTCTCTTCTCTAGTAATTATCGTAACTATTTACATTAAGTTTCCTCTCTCACCAGTGGTTTGTACCCACCGAGCTTCCCACCAGGGGCAGTTAATTATTCAAAAAATGGGACAAGTCGACGCTTTGTTTGAGCCCCACCAACAAGGAGGGCTATGATATGTGAATAGCGAGTGTATGCTTCAATCGAGTGTGTTGACCCTCGGGTAAGATTGGGACCAAGCAGCAGCAACCGAGCCAGCAACCAAGCACCTACACAGCTCACGGAACTACTATCCAACCGATCACCAGAAGAAAAACCAGAATTATGGCATCCGGTCCAGTCTACCGTGCCTTGAACTACACTCGTGGCTATGCAACCGCCGCTTCTAAACAGGTTAGTCCACCCTATTGGATACCTTTCTGCCTCGGGTAGAATCCATGTCATTACCATTATGCAGGGCAGAACCCCAACTGACGTCAATGAAATCCTGATTCTCAACAGCCACCAATTCAGCTGCAAGGGCTGTCGGGAAAATATGCAAGCGCATTATACTCGGCCGCAGTCAAAAAGGATGAAAAGACTTTGAGCACCGTCGAGAAAGACTTGTCGTCCATCCAGCGGGTACTCTCCAGCAAAGATGGTCTGCCTTGGATGTTCCCTCGAAATCCCCTTTGTCACCTCGTTTCAGGCGAGACTCCATCTTTCTGACCCACTTCATTGATCAAACATCTTTAGGATCGACAATCAAGCAATTCCTCCACAACCCTACCCTTCAAGTAAGCGACCGCAAGAAAGGGCTATCCGACATGATGAGTAAACTCGGTCAACCAACGGAACTGACCAAGAACTTCTTCGACGTCCTCGGAGAGAATGGACGCTTATACGAAACCGAAAAAGTATGTACCCATGGAGAAAAAGTTGGTCTGTCAGACCAGAATAAGCTTCAGTTTCTCATAGAACACTATTTTTTCAGGTCATTGAAGACTTTTTAAGCTTGATGAGTGCTCACCGTGGCGAGATGACTATCACCATCACTTCTGCCCAACCCCTTGAATCCTCGCTCCAAAGCCGCTTGGAAACCAGCTTGAAGAAAAGCACTGCCGCTGAGGTAAGGCTGATCCATTGACTCAATCTACGATCGGTAGAAGTCATCTTCTGACTGTGTGTGTCTAGTAGGCTAAGACGGTCCGAGTCAAGAACGTCGTCAAGCCCTCCATCTTGGGTGGCCTGATCGTCGACTTTGGCGACAAGACAATCGACTTGAGTGTCTTGAGCCGCGTCAACAAGATGAACGCCCTTCTTCATGTAGGCTTCTACCAAACCGATTCATTCCTGTACTCTTCTGATTAAATATTCTTTCACAGGAATCCGTTTGAAAGCTCACCCTCAAACAAAATTATAATATGGTACCGTGACTCTGGGAAAACGCCGCCGCATGTTTTATGGATCGGAGTCTTTAATTGCAAGCAATATTGTTAGAAATTGAGAATCGAAAAATAAATGTGATGTTTTCAGAAAAAGAGACCGCACGGGCAAAGAACCACAGATGCCACCTTTCTTTGCAATTGTCTACTAGATTGTACCGATTTGATAAGAATGTCAAATGACCCTTTGATAAATCAACACAATATCACATGCCCAGACATGAAGTGGGATGCATCTTATTGATTTATAATGATGAGGTCTGCATGATTGCTTCACTGCCAGCATAATTGCCTAGGATGAAGTCATCCCAGTCAAACTGGGATGCACTCAACCAATTTAAACTTGGTTGGAATCAACTGATGAAATATAAATCCAAGGGACCGCCCTTGGTTTTATATTTCATTGGTTGAGGTCAACCTACTTTAAATTGGTTTTTTGCATCCTAGTTTAACTGGGATGAACTCAACCTAGGCAATTATGCTGGCAGTGCTTGCACGCATTCCTTTGAGTTTGGAGCCATTACAGCTGCATGTAATGTGGGTTGTTCTTGGGGATATGATTCAAGTTTGCTTAGCCTTTCATTGTTAATCTGTATATTTTCCTGCAAAGAAGGTTTTTATGGTAGTCTACCATAATGTGACAAGTTTTTATGTTTTACCTTAGAACCAACAGTGGGCCTACTACGCTAAAATTAGCTTTAGCGAAGTGTAGTGTTAGCTTTTTTAGCTGCACTAATAAGAAGTTACTGTTAGCTGAAGATTTGGGCAGCTGCTGCTAAAAGATTTTCACCAACAGAAAAAATACCTGTGAGTGTAGTGTTGGTGCCATTGAAAAAAAAGGTGACACTACAGAAATCTCCTGTTAGCTGATTTTTAACAGTGTTATCTGGCAAGAAGAGGTACACTAACTTTTAGCATAGTGCTCAGCTTGTGAACTGTTAGTGTAGCGCTTGTCTCAGCTATGCTAACTTTCAATGTAGCACTCTTCTTGGCTATTCCAACCAAAGATTTACCACTCTTCTCAGCTATGCTTACAAAAGAAAAATGCATAATTTCTTATTTTACCAAGAGGCCAGGGGTTTGGCCAAAGAAAAGGATGCAGAAATGGTAAAAGTTTTTCCCTTCCACATCATTTCAAAAATCTAGTTGTTGATAAACACACACCCTGGTGCTTCCCATGAGGGGCATGCAACAAACACACCCCTCCTGTGAAGGGTGTGCAACAAACACACCCCTCCTGTGAAGGGCGTGCAACAAACACACCCTTCCTGTGAAGGGCATGCAACAAACACACCCATCCTATACATATAGGATGGGCGTGCAGACCTGCACACCTTGACCAAAGGGAAATTCCTCCGGTTGGAGGCCCCACAGCCTTGTCAACCGGAGGAGTCCCTCCAGTTGATGAGGCCATACAACCTCTTTTACCGGGGGGATTTCCTCCGGTCAAGATTTTGTATACAACCTCCTTGACCGGAGGGGATCCCTCCTGTTGAAAAGGCAATACAACCTTGTCAACCGGAGGAAATCCCCCCCGGTCAAAGAGGTTGTATTGCCTCCTCAACTGGAGTGACTCCTCTAGTCAATGAGGCTGTGGGGCCTCCAATCGGAGCAATTCCCCTCCGGTCAATGTGTGCAGCTGCATGCCCTTCCTATACATATAGGAAGGGCATGCAGCCCTGCAAACCCATCCTATATTTACAGGATGGGTGTGCAAACCTGAACGCCCATCCTATACCAATAGGATGGGTGTGTTTGTTGCACACCCTTCCCAGGAGGGGTGTGTTTGTTGCACACCCTTCCTGGGAAAGGTGTGGGAATGGGTTTATCAAAACCCCAAAAATCTCTACAATCTTCAACTTTTGGATGGCTTGTCTCATCTCAACTTGGTGAGAAATCAATCATCATCTTCTTCTATTGTATAACCTGTCATCAATCTTATTCTCTCTACTGCTAATCACTAACCCACAATTCTTACTACTTGTCCTGTGTCCATCTCTCATCTACCAGTTGTGTCTACTCTCCTCCTTAGTTGTCTGTTAGAACCTTATCATCATCTACCAGGTATGAATCTCTTCCTTAACTCACTTTTTCCTTCTTTCATACATTTTTATTGTTCTAACTTTTTTGTATAAGTAATTTCTGGTCATTGTTTCTTAGCAATAAAAATTCAGAAATTGTTCATTTTTCCCTGAGTCTGCATGCAGGAAAATAAGTGTTTCAAACCCCTATTTATTCAGGTATATCATTATTTAATGAATGGTTTTTGAGTTTTGAACTGCAGGACCAGTCAACTTTTTCACAGTTTGATACCCAAAGTTGAGAGTAAATAAAATGTCAATAAGTTATTTTGGACATCTTAGTACAATTTTTAAGTGGTAGTCAAAGAAAAGTTCCCAACAACCAGTCAGTAATCAAGAAAGACAGCCCAGAACCAGTTGGAAAAGGTTTGAAATTTTCAACTGTTTATACTTATTTCTCAATAGAAGTTTTTGAGGTATTGTCTGTTCATCATTTCTAGTAAGAGATTTGGTAAATTTGAATCAAACCCTGCAATATAAAAGCCTTGTGTATTATAACTGAACTTTAACATCAGTCTTCATCTGTAGTCTAAACAAAAAGTAGCCACTTATATTTTACTAATTATTCTGTTCTATTCATTTTTGATAAATCACTATCTGACCAACTGTATTTAGTCAATTTCAACATAGCCTTTAAGAATTAATTGTAAGAAATAAATTCTCCTTCATTATTGAGTTGTCCCTGTTGGCTCTATTCATCTCTTCCCTAATTATTTCCTCATCTCCCTTGGTGTTTTGCGGGTACATCAGGGGGTATCAAATATGACCAAATCAACCATTATCTAATCAACTGGTTTTGAAAATCCACCATTTTTAAAAACAATGGATATCAACATAAAATGATTCAAAATTCTCAAAAGTTAAATTTCATTGAAAAAACTAATTCACTGGTTTCAAAGGTGGATTTTGTCATATTTGATACGCCCTATTTATTAGGCTTCAGAAAATTCCAGAAACTGTGTTAATGCTGAAAATGTTAGGTAGAAGCAAATGGGTGGAATAACCAGTTAGAAACCAGTGCTTTTCTTGTGTGTTCCTCTCAAATCCTCCTTCTTGCACCAGGAAAAAAAAGTTGGCACCTCTATGGAGGTGCCTTCGCTTATCTCTTACCCATCCTCAACACATCAACACTGTATCTAGACTGTATCCCCCACTTGAACAGAATGTATCAATGAGGTATCTTGTTATCACATGACTGCTCCAAAGTTGAAGTATTTCCATATATTTAATTAATAATTTTTTCCAAATGGTAAGTAAATCCCCAATGAACTTCATGAAATAACAATTCCAGATGAAACACTTCATCTTTATCCATTATATGAATGGATCAAACAATTAAACACAAAACGACTCTTACAGATAAATGAATTCAAAATGCATCCTAATAACATAATATGTGATTCAGGTTATGTGTAACACTTCCAAGTAAGAATTTCAATGATAATATACATATATATTCTCCAATTTTTTTTATTTAAAAATATAAATCACATTTAACCCTGATTTATGAAGATCCATAACCTGCTCTTCTTTTTGATTTCTGTTCTATTATCACTTTTCTAAGAACCCTTGGAATATGTGCATATTGTTTAGTATAGATTTTGAATTATCTCAATGATTATCAGTTAATATATCTGGGAGAATCTTGATGATGTGTAATCTACTATAGAACTAAAAGAATAGGCTCCTGGAGCCAAACAAACCTGTACCGAGTGTACAGGTTCAATTGATGCAACCTAACGGGTCGATGTCGGCCCGTTAGGTTGCATGACACGGATCACGGATCTCGGTGTCGATCCGTGCCTTTCCACAAGTCCCTCCCACCAAAATTGGGGGCTATGTACTTGTTTTGACATAATTATATTACTTACACCATCCAGAAATTATTATTATCATTCATGAGGGTAGGTTTCAGTCAGCAATGAAACAGTCCTCATTTATAGAGTTTGAATTATTTTTGATGAGGATCAGTGAATTCAAATGGGTATATGGGAGAATCCTGAACATGTAATTTTGACATTATGGTATTACCAATCACTTACACCTTCCATGAATTATTGTGATCTTTCATGAGCATGAATTTTATTCAACAATAAAAAAGTCCTCATGGAATTTGGATTTATTGATGAGTAAATGTGGGCTTGTTATATTTGTTATCTTTTTATTATGCTTTGGGTATCATGTAAATCAGATATGATATCTGATCTTCTCAACCGGGAAATTTTTGTATATTCACTGACAATAATAAAATTCAGGCAGTCTCACCCAGAAAAACAAATTCCATGTAGGAAACACAACCAACAAAAATAGTTTGAAGAGTGAAAAATAAGTATTTTAATTATGTACATAAATTTGGCGTGGAGAGCAGTATTCATTCAGCTACTAGGAAAATAAAATAGAGAGTAGATACTAACTTATTCTGACCATCTCTGTGAATCCCCAATATGAAAGGACTATTGATAAATATATTTATTCAAAATTTAACTACATGTTCTAATTTCATGATGCTTTCAGAAGGAGCCTTAAACTGACTCAGGATTCAAGGCATATGATATATGGTTGAATAGGGGGTATCAAATATGTCCAAATCCACCATTCTGTAATTGACTTGTTCCAAAAACAATCCACCATTTAAACAAACATGCGAGTAATTTCACTACACCCTATCAAAACCCCACTGGTAACAAAATAAAATTGGATAATTGCCTGTTTTAAACGCAAATTGGGGAATATTTGAACCCCTATT